>JARHVA010002681.1:0-522500 GCA_037957365.1 Torreya grandis
GAATAATTGGAATAGCCAATATATTTCTTTAGTCAATCCCTAAAAAATTATGAAGAAAATTATATTTTCAAGGAGAAATAAGTATATACTATGATTAAATATCTCAACAAATTCAAGAATATGCTCTCCAACAATAAAACTGATCTAATGGTGAGTCATCAAAGTGTCAAAGAGTTCCTACTGAGTTGGGAGATAAATGAAAAAAGAGTAAGATGGATCATAAAAGTCATGGAATATTATGTGGACATCAAAATCATAAAGATTATAAGAGGAAAAGGATAATGTGAATAACTAGATTCTGATATCAAAATTGTTGAAGTAGTATCTAAAATTGTATATGCTCAAAGTGCACCTCAGACAACCAATCCACCTCTTTCCAATAGCTGGATCAATGACATGACCAATTTCTTATAAATTGGTGAGTGACCATATGAATTTCAATAGTTAAAGAAGAGGTATTTTTGACTCTAATCAATTTCCCATGGTCTTGTTGATGGAATATTGTTTATAAAAGATATGAATGGAGACATGATAAGATGTATTTAGCATAATCATCTCCCCTAAGGTACTCAAGGAATTTCATGATGGCCCATTAGGAGGCTATTTATCTATAAAAAATTATGACCATAAAGATAATGAGAGGGGGCCTATCACTGACCTAGATTATTCAATGCACATAAATGGGTAAGGAAATATGAAAAGTGTGCTTACTTCACCAACAAGCAAAAATTAATAGCATTCCCTCTCACAACCAATTCAAGCAGATCAATTGTTTTCTCAATTGGTATTGGATTTCATTAGTATGATCAATCCACCATCAAGTGTAGGCCAAAAATGGGTCCTCATAGTAACGGACTGAAGTAGTTTTCACTAAAAAATGCTACAAAGGCATCTATCCTAGAATTCATGGATGGCATAGTATCAAGATTTAGTGTACCTCACACCATTATCTCATATAATTTTAAAGCATTTATGGGAACTCAAGTGAGGGAATGAGCCATGAATAAAAATGTGTACCTAATTACTTATTCTAATTATTACCCCTAGGGTAATGTCTTGGTCAAGTCTACCAACAAGAACCTCATTAGAATTATCAAAAAAATGATGGAGGATAACCAGAGGTCATGGCACACAAATTTAAAATTAGCACTGTGGGACGATAGGATCACTCCTAAGAGAGCCATCAATAATTACCCATTGATGTTGGTATATGGAAGAGAAGGATGAGTCCCACTATCAATTGATTTACCATATCTTGGAGCTCAATCACCAATTGGATTTGATTGACAATGATGAAATGATAGTAAGATTGGTTGAACTCATGGAGCTAGAATAAACAGAGCTAGAATTAATCAATGAAAGTCTTAGAATCAAATTAGGCTCAAACAAATAAGACTTTCGATAAAATGTCATATGGTAGGAGCTTAAATAAGGGATACATGGTTCTCAAATGGGATGTAGATAATGCTAAACTAGGCAAGCACACCAAGTTTGATGCAATATGAAGTGGTCTATAAATTATAACTCAGTGCAAAGGAGCTAATGCATTCCAACTATCCAAGCGCAATGAATAAGAACTACCTATCCTAGTTAATGGGATATACCTTAAAGATTACTTTTGAGGTAGGAATTCATTCAAAAAATTTAAAATTTTGTATATAATAGGGTTAGTCATGTTTTCTAAAATAAGTGATTATACACAAGTTAACTCAGTAAAAGTTTTTGTTTCCTTGGTTTATTATATTTTTCCCTATTTTCTTCTTATTTAGGCAAATTTATAGTTTATTCTTCACCAAGTTAAAGTTTTTAAAACTAAAAATCACTCCATGCCCAATGAACTAGAAGGCTACTAGATAAAACTTGAGTAGTAGATAATCATCCCATAGAGGTCTCCAAAAATATTGATATTTTTAACATAAAAATATCATAACATAAAATGACATAAAGGAAACCCCATAATTTTTTGAGAAAGTCCTTTAAAATCACCTAAAACACACTTTCCCTTTGTATTGTAGAATCTAGAACACTAGATGTAATTTTCGATTTACAAAATTAAAAATTACTTCCCAAGCTCTAGATCCCACAATACATTAACATTTAATTCTAATGGAATTCATAAATCCTAATTTAATTTGAAAATTTTCAAATTACAAATTACAGCTCGAGCTTCAGATCTTGAAAATCAATAACTAGTGGAATCTAGAATGTCATTTATAATTTATAATTCTATAAAAATTACAAATTACAAGCAAATAGATCCCATAAACCAAATACCCTATGAGATCTAAAACTCAAACTAAAATTTTCAAAATTTCAAATTGCATTTATAGTTTTGCTTTCCACAAAACACTAAACCCATAATCTAAACTTAGAGATCAATTTATAATATGTAAAATTTCAAATTTTAATCTAGGTTCTAGATCCCACCAACTACCTATGCCACATAATCTAGAATTCTAAATGTTATTTATAATTTTTCAAAATAGAAAATTGCACATGGAGTTCCACCTTCCCATTTCCAAGTGAGTCAAACTTCTTACAAAATTGATAGGGTCAACATGCAATTTACAAAATTACATGAGGACTCTAATTTTTGCCACAATTTCCATGGATGCATTAATTAAAAGGATTTTCTATACAAGCAATGAAATTTGGGGATTTTTTATTGTTTAAGTTACTAATTGCATTTTTGAGCTCTGATAATGATGTTCACAACCATTGACCTCAAGCTACATACTAAGAAAGTACTTGTAAACTTCAAACCATGTTTATAAACCAAGTGACAATCCCTTATTTCTATTATTCAACCCCCCACTTGTGTACATTATTTCTGAATCTCCAACACCCCCACCTTAGGTTTCCACTCCCCTTGCATCTCAAGTTTCCACTCCACCTTTCACTCCTACTACCTTGCCTTCAACAATAAGTCCATTACAACTAGTGTAATTAGTTCAAGTGGATACTTAGGGTCCCCCATCAGTGGATATTCAAGTTTCCACTCCAGTTTTCATTCCTTCCATTTAATTCCCTCTTTCTAATTCACTCCCCATTTCCATTCACTTCATAGTTCCTTTCATTCCATACCCATTGATTTTCAACACCATTTAGTAGTACATAGATGTGGACTTAGTCATCTTAACTTTAGTTCTGTAGGCCATCCCAACTTCGATGATGAGTAATACATCATCCTCATCCCATTTCATCTTCCCTACCTTACCAACCTTGAGTGGCCCATCTCATTTAATTGATTAATTTAATGCTTTGGCTTCCACCCTCCCACCAATTCCCAAATTTAGAGTCCCTATGTATATTCTCTCAATAATATCAATTCCATATTCCACACCCCCAATAGACACAACTATTTCCATTGTCCCCTCCTCTTCCACCTATGTAGTTTTCATAACACCTTCAATGGAAATAGGAGAAACACAAGTTCTTGATGAAAACATGGATTTGTAACCAAATGATGGATATGGAATTCCATAGGCATCTCTTGAGAAATCAATGATAACATCCACATAATATTCCATAATTATCATAGTGCCTACTAGTGCAACAACATTAACTATATATTCTCAAGTGATAGTGTATATGCAATAAGATGATTCCCCCAGTTGGCTAGCTCAAATAGTGGGAAAGAAGTGAAAGCATATGATTTCCCCTAGTACACTAAACTTTGGCCTTTAAAATGTCAAGAACAAGTCCAAGCACACTCCCTAGACCTTCTCTAGAATTATATGTAATGATAAAGGGGAAAGATATGTGGAGATTACAGTCCCCCCCACTAGACAAACAAAAGAAGATCTTATGGTGGGGGATGATCAGATTTTAAAGATTTATCTAGGATGACCAATAAGGGAGGGGTTAAAACATGATGTTCAATATAACATCAAATCCATCTTCAAGAGAATAAACATTGATAAATCCAATAATCATTAATTAAAAAAAATGTGGATCAATTGATAACTATACTGAAAAAATTCAAAGAGCTTAGTGGATCATCGATACAACTTGAGTTAGCATAGCTAGTCAACCAAATTCTATATCAGATAATAATAGAATTGGTGACTAAAATTAAAAGTATGGGAAGGGATACCAAATAATGGTCATAAGAACTAATTTAAAAGGGCAATAATATTATTTATATAGTAATGGACCATTATATTGTTCTGAGGGAAAGAAGGATTACCTTGAGATAATTGGTCAATAAGTATGAGGGATAAATATAAAGTTTGAATCTCTATTATCCCAAATTAATAGTTTTAAACTCTATTAATATTGACACCCTCCTTGATGAAGGAATACTAAAAAATTATGGAGAATAGGAGGAGTTGGATAGATCTACCTAATTTAGAATTAACTCACTGACGGAAGCTGCACACAAGGCCAATATTAGCCATGAAAAGGCTATAGACATGTTGTATGACATTGAATAAATATTGAGTAAATTATCATGCTAACCAATAGATGTTGAAGATAACCTCTTTATATTAGAATAGGTTTAGATCAAGTTTAGTGAAGTAGTTGAAAAGGAATCTAAAAAAATTATAGTCTTTACCTTAAGTTTTCTATCTACCGCTACATCAAGTATCAGAATGCATTATATAAGATGGGTAAAGAGATGCAAGAAATCAAGGATTTGAGGTGGGAACTTTTTGATACATTATAAAATTTTAAGATCACCAAAATTTAATCCTTTGGTACAAATGAAGATAGAATCCAAGATATTTTCAAGGCCGTTGATGCATATGTCTATAAGCTACAAGTCGAGAAAGACCATAAGGTAGAGGAAGCTTTACAAATTGATTAGTTATTTCTATTGAAACATTTTCATGAATTTTAATTTCATTATTTCAAAAAAAAATTTCAAATTTTTATGCTATAATTACAACTATATTTTATATAGCTCTATTTGAGAAAGAGACACATGTATTTTACAATTTTCATTTTGACAAGTTATAATTGCTAAAGTTGTAAAAGTACATATTGAAAATTGCAAATTCAATTTTGGCAAAGTGACATGACTTACAAGTTTTAAAAGTCTCACTTGTAATATTCAAGTTAGGGTTTTGAAAAAAGTAACGTAATTTATTTCTAAGTTATCTTTTGTCTAAATGTTGAGTTCCATTTTGGGTGACACCTATTTGCATGAAGAGTTTTACAGTTGCATGGAAAAGACTTAAGGCATTACATGAAGATATTATAAGCCTTTCCATGTTATACCAAGTTGAAGACCATGAAATATCTAGTATGAATTATTTAGGACCATTTTTCAAAGTCAAAATATTTCACAAGATTGAAATCATGCCTCTTCTTGCATGAAGTTTTATATTTACATGATTTCTTCTACTTAGTGTTAAAGTTTTCATAACTACATCTCACCTATGAGATATTTTTGTATAAAGATGGGTAGAACCCATAGAAAAGTATATATTTTTGATGTTAGTGATATATTTATACATTTTTAATGTATTTTTTATAAGTTGTAACTTAGAGAATGAAATAAATTGAAAATTTTGCCTTTCTTATCTGAGGAATCCTTATGTATCCAAGCTTTTTGAGTATTTTTGGATATTATAATTCTTATTTTAGTTAAAAGAATTAATTTATGTTATTTTATACCATTTTTTAAGATTTATTAATAAAAATAAATAAATCTTATCCCTTTTATGAAAAATATAAAATATTGCCTTTGATTTCCCATTTGCATGAGTCTGTGCTCAAATAAATTTCAATCTATTTTTTGTTTTGTTATGTTCATTAAATCAAGCATTAAAATAAACTAAAAATATTTGGTGAAATCACCAGTTTCAATTTTATTTCTCAAACTCTTTTCGAATTCAAACCCTAATTTAGGATAAAAATACACTAAAGGAGTGAAAACTCTATAAAACTGGTATTTTATTAGTTACACCAAATTTAGCAAAAGAAAGACAAACTTATCTAAAGATTAATCTCAATTCAACAAAGTCCCATGGTTTTGAAGGGTTTTTAGGTATTTTCATAGTGATCTACTACATCAAATAATGGGTGTAAAACTTATGTGATAATAGTAACCTACCTCCAATAAACACTCTTCTTCACAGTCTTACTCTAGGGATTGAATGTTCAAGTTTAGGCCTATTAGGCTAAGTAAGCTTTGTTTGGAGCTTATATTTGAAAAACAAAGGTTATTATAATTATTATGATCCTTTTTTGGGCACTTCATAACCTTTTTTATTGTTATAAACACAAACTCAATACAATAAATGTACACCTTCTTCATATTTTCTAGTGCAAACCTGTAGGTCTTTAGTTGAATTTATCTTGACTATAGGTGCTTTTAATGTTGATATGACTTATAGTTATCCATTTTATCAACCTATAAGTCATAATAAATGTTTTATCCTTATATTATAACTTTTTCTCAATACCTTTATACATGCTAATGGATTTCATCAACATTCTTAATATTGGCTTGGTAAATAGTCCACTTCCAACTTTTATCTTTCTCCTGACTAACTACATATGATTCTCATCAAAATTTTGTATTTAAATTTGAGTTATCTGACCAATGTTAGAAGATAAATTATATTCCTCAAGTTATCTATCAATGCTTTACTATATATTAACATTCTTCACCTTGTTTGATAGGCCTGTAGGGTTATGCCATTGAGATATCTTGATTGTGATCTAGGGATAGAGTGGGTCTTACTTAGTCATCTCTTATTATATATTTATTTGTTTTTTATAACATAAAATTATTATCAATACTTTTATCTCTCCATCTAAGCTTTAACCCCAATTGTGTTCACTGTATCTTCTTTCAAGTTTAAGAGTAATTGGTATTGCTTAGATCAACATGTAGATGAACATTTAGGGTTTTTATTATATTTGGAGTTTAATGAATCTATAATAAAACATTGATCATTTAATGATATTTTTTTACAATATGGAGAACTAGTTATCCTCCTTTTGAACCTCTGCCACCTTTCAAGACTCTTACCACACACAAGCATATACCTTCCTCTTCATGTTCTACCTGTAACATGGTTGTAAGTGTGAGTTAAGAGTCTCTTAAGTATTAAGATTTGAAGCTTGTAATTATAAATTAGGAACTTGATACACACTTGAAAATATTTTAAGGATTCTTTTCACATTCAAACTTGACTACAAACATGTTATCCCTTTTTTTACATGCATATTATTTTTATGCTCTACTTGTTTCACTACTTCCTCAATGAACTTGATTTACATATGAAAGCATTATGATATTTATATTTATTATAATATACCTTATTTTCTCTCTAATTTACACATATACATTGTCAGACCTTTTCCATATTGACTCAAAATTTGACAGCACTCAAGTTGACCAACTCTACCTATAGGTGGTTTAGGTTCTCATGAGGATTGAGAATTGAGACCAGACCTCTTCATTATCTTGAAATTCACTAAATGTGAAAACACTATATTTTACTCTTTTTTTAGACCTTCAACACCACCTTTCAATGTACATTTCAATATAATTTCAAAAAATACAAACCTACAGGTCTTCAAACTTGTAGGTCTATATTTATTAATATTTTAAACCTTAAATTGAGTCTAATATCATTAAATATTTATTAAAAATTGAGTATAATATCATTAAATATTTAATCATTACATATGTCATGAGTTCAGAGCCATCATATACCTTCACAATGTAGAATTAGACTATCATAACCACCTTTGCATGCAGTTTCAAACACAATCATCAGGCATGGAAACATGAGTGTCATTTGGGGTTAATATGGATTAATAGTATATATATAGGGCCTTAAATTATATTCTAATATGGTAAAAACATAAAAACATCCATTACATGAATTAAACTATATCAAACTCTCCAAAACTTTAACTATAACCTATGATATCTTCAAACTTGAAAGTTTTTCTTAAAATGCTTGATGATCACACATTTAAGTATAGAATGAATAAGAATGGAATGGTTTTAAATACTTATATATACTTTATACAAACCTATTAATATCAAATGAGTCCACTCATGCAATAAAATTTGCACAAAACTAAGCTAGTGGGGATTTGAGTCACTTTTGGACCCCTCAAGCTCTTAGAAATCATTCATAGAGTTGGTGGCTTCATTATAAAAACTAAGCCTATGTATTTGAATTCCACTAGGACCCATATCTCTGGTCAAGATATTAGCCTCACACTTTACATGTATGACTTGTACCATTCAAATGAAAATAGTCCTTGTGAGCTTGTAAATAGATCAATAGGAGAAAGGATGTAAATTTTGTCTTCTTGAGACTTGTGCAAGATTCTTAAAGCTTAAAATTAATTGTGAGACATGGAGAGACACTTTGAAACCTTTTTGACCTGAAAGTGGGCTCTTAAAGTCCTTATAAGTCCCTTAAACCACTTATTTAGAGTTGAAATAAAAGTAAATGACCATGAATTGTCATGAAAACTTATAATCTAACTTTATCCTAAGAACATGAACATTATAAATTCTCTTTAAATATTTGTCCTTTGAAAATTCTGTACAACTCCTTAATTTTGGCCTTAAAAATGACTTAAATGACTTTAGAGTACATGATAATCATGGTGGAAAACTAATGCATGGTTAGATGACCTAATTAGATTTATAAATCCACCTTTGAATTAAAATGAGCTCTTTACCATTGTATTTAATTATCCATGCAATAATATCACCTTGAAAAGGATTTATTTGGCCATAATTAAAACCTAAGTTTTTCCAAAAACCTTAAAAAATGTTAAAAATACCTTAACCTTTCCAAACAAGATTAATGAGATTTAAACTAGGTGACCAAATGAAAGGAATTAACCTAATATACTATGTACCATATTGAAACATCATGACATACTCTTAAGACCCATTAGAATGACCTTGAAAACATTGGAGTGCATGAAAAGGAAACTACCTTAAACAATGCTAAAAAGACCTTACAAAGACCACTTGAAGACTAAAAAATCATGAAAAAGCTATGAACAAGGTTGTAGAAGCATGACAAACAAAGTTTCAAATTATAAGGATGACAGTTTGACCTATGAGGTCAAACTTGTCAACAACTACTAAAGCCACCAATTATGAGACTCCTCCTTCCATTAATCCTATATTCATACCTATGGTAGAGGATGAAAGTGATCTTGAATATATTAATGAAATGATCCTTTTCAATAATTAATATCTTTAACATTAGGGTAAGGATCCCATAGTCATCTATAATCTCATGATGGGACCTCACATTGAGGAACCCCCTTTACCTTCACCTAGTTTTACTACATGATTTGGGACAAGTCAACCTATGAATTCCATCACACCTTTCTCCTCTCTCATACCTTCCTATTCTATCATGTCCACCTCTTCCATGCCTTCCTATGCTAGCATGTCCTCCTCTTCCATGCAATATTCATATTTTATGCTAATCATTTCCATAAACATGGCAGACATGACCTTAAGTGGGTCCATTCAAAATGACCATATTAATACTCAAATTAATGCAAGTACTAATGTTTCTAAAACTACTATTACATCTCAAATTATCAATTCCTCTTGTATGTAATGACAAATGCATCAGATCTAGAAATCAATCCTAGCTCAAAGAAGATAGATCCTACTTACACTTCCAATTGGGGATACATTATCTAATCAAGATCATGACTAATATAGATCTGATAGACCTAATTAAGGGATATCTTACCAAAATAATATTACTAGAGAGGGTTCCAAATCTTCCAGTTAAGAAAAACTATGTAGTAACCCTAACTATGTCTTATGTTTTTATATTCACTAAGCTAGTAACAAGTAATGCAAAATTTTAATCTAGTGCTTACCAAATCTTGTAGCATAAAGTGGGGGTTAGTAAACATAAAAGTAAACATGCATAAGAAAATCCTAATTAAGCTATGTATAGGTAAAACCCTAATGCATGGAGAGAGAGAGAGAGAGAGAGAGAGAGAGAGAGAGAGAGGAGAGAGAGAGAGAGAGAGAGAGAGAGAGAGAGAGAGAGAGAGAGAGAGAGAGAGAGAGAGAGAGAGAGAGAGAGAGAGAGAGAGAGAGAGAGAGAGAGAGAGAGAGAGAGAGAGAGAGAGAGAGAGAGAGAGTTATTCAAAAGCCATTACCTACACTACTTCTATTTACTAAAGAGAGGATCAAAGTTAGAGATACTTACCTAGAAGATGAACCCATTGAGACTCAATCTCTCCCTTGGATAAAGGTACTTCACAAGAGGTTATTGTGTTTTGTAAGGATCACTTAAAAAGGCCAAAGCATTCAAGACATTACTTACAGTACTTCTATTTACTAAAGAGAGGATCAAATTTAGAAATACTTACCTAGAAGATAAACCCATCGAGACTCAATCTCTCCCTTGGATAAAGGTACTTCATAAGAGGTTATTGTGTTTTGTAAGGATCACTTAAAAAGGCCAAAGCATTCAAGACTTCTCCACAAGACTAGATTCTTCTCCCAGTAAAAACCCTAAACTGAGACTCCTCAAGTAGAATGGTGGAAGAGCAGATTGTAAATAAGTATAAAGGAATAATAATTCTTGCCTACTCTCTAATAATGGTGGAATGGATGTGTTTATATAGGTAGATCTAACCTTAAACCATTCTAAAAGTTTTGGTCAACAAGGTTGACTCGAACGACCTAGTATCATAATTAAAAAAAACTCACTAGGTCATAGACTAGGTTAGCTAGGGGCCAACCTAAACCCTTAATAAGTTGGTCAACACAATTGACATAGTCATGTAAATTGTAAAAAAGGGGTTTAGGTTATCGAGAGGTCTAATGAAGGTGGTAAATGACTAGAAGATGGTGAAAAATAGGAGGCAAATCTTAGGGAAATGTTTTTTGGAGCTATTTGGATTAATAATAAGTGGCAATAAGGGAAAACAATCTTATGAAACATTAATGGTATACCCACCCCTTTCTTGATGCACCATTTAAGGCATGCACTCAGAGAGATTAAGACTCAATGAATTCCTTCAAGATATAAATCATCAATAATTGATAAAGTTTTAAAATGTTTTGTGTATATATATGCCCCACTCAAAGCTCATCATGTGTTTTTTAGGGACAACAGGTGATGGTGCTTTGAGAAAGAACATAGTAACACACACTGCCTAGGCTAAAAAAATTATGTTATTTTAAATAATAAAATCACTAAAAGTAAATGATGAAAAAGGAAATAACTAAAAATTAAATATAATGCACACCTTGACTTACCTTTATCATTGGATGGTTGTCTACTATGTTTTTAATTTTGATTATGGAGGGCATGGAGACTACTTTCAACAAACCGAAGAATACAAAACTAAAGATCAAAAACAAAAAAATGTAGGAAAGCCAAGCTAACTGTGTTATGTTTATGGGTCATACTTGGAAATTCGGCAAGTTGGGGCGATAAGTGCTATGTTAGACCAAATGACCAAATTAAAATTTTGAGTAAATCAAGTAATCAAAAATCCAAGGCTACTAAAGACTAAAACACTCAAACAAGTAAACCTTAAGTAAGAAAGGCAAACTCACCAAATCAAACCAATGATACTATCAAAAGGATGGTAATCAAACATTAATGTAAAATTAGTAACAATCCTTACTTAAATAAAGATGGGAAATAAAAAATGTAAAGCAAGATTGATGAATGAGTAGTAACAATCCTTACTCAATCATCAGTGAAAAAAGGTGCATAAAAGGGAAAACAACATTGATGATTGAGAAGTAACAAGCCAACCTCACTTAACAATGAAAAAAAAGTACATGAAAGTAAAAATAGACTCAAGTGCTTAAAAAAGGGTATTACAACAATAATAAATGGCAAAATAAATAAAAGAAAGTCTAAAAATGCAAATCCATAATGTAAATAAAGTAATCCATAATTTCTCAAACATGTTATTTTGCTTTAAAGATAGATAAACTAAAATAAAGTAGTGCTAGTATGTTTTTAAGATGTGTATAAGAAGAAAGTATATAAGAGGGAAAACATATTTAGAATCACACATGCTTGTCAAGGGAGAAAATGAAATGGGTGGAGGGAATGATGAAGAAAATCTAAGGCATAAGAACTCTTTATCGAAGTCAAGACACTCAAATTAGGTTTGTCAAAACAAGAGGACTATCGACATTAAGGACTCTAAAGAATTTATCTTAGCCACACAAATATTATGTCAAAATATGAAGTATGTATTTAATCCCATGAAGTCTATATGCATGATAGGTAAAGTGGACATACCTTCTCACAACATGTTATTTGTTCCTCAAGACCCCTTATAGAGTCATTGATCTACTATGAAGATTGGGTACTTGCATGAGAAAGTAGGTAGCACCATAGAGTTTGTTGAATTATCTTATTCCAATCTACTAGCCTACCACACCCTAATGGACCTTGACTCTATTGTGAGACCAACTGTGGAGTTTGAGCTTCAATTGGAGATAGGAGATGCACTTTTAATCACATCTTTTGTTGTGATGTTGACTTTTGAGATTTATATGTTGCCTTTTGTATATCATTACCTTTTGTTTCAAATGATTTGGATTTTAACTTTATTGATGTATTTTTTAATTTTATTCCTCCTCCATACAAATTTGGAAAACCAAACATGGGTATTAAAGATGAATTTCATTTGAATACTTGAGACTTGGCTACTAAGAGAGAAAACTCAGATAGAATGGTGTCTAAGAGTCTCATAAAGTTAGGTGGAAAAAGTGCTATCTTGACTTTTTTAGTCATATAAAATAAAAAATTTGGTTACTTGAGCATGACTAATGACACCCAACCCACATGTCCCTTTTGCTTGCTCTCTTCACCATCTTAGGCTCTTTTTCACTGATTCCTAGACATCTATGATATTCCAAACTTAACCCCAGTTGACCTAGACTACTTTCCCCATGATAAATCCATCCCCCCAGGTCCCATAACCTCTAGATAATAGCACCCAACTTAGACTATAACACTAAAATCTAGGGTGTCCCACTTTCAATGTTGTTGTCCAAGTGCATTTTGAGCCCCAATGATCATATTTTTTCAATCCTCATCCTTTTCCTTGTCAACCTAATCAAAATACACATAACCCATGATTAATAATTTCCTATATAAACCCATTCAAAGCTCATTAAAAAGGGTTGGCACTCATTTACAAGAGAGAAACAAGAATACAAGCAAGTACACTCAAGCACTTTTACCTATTCTTTGTGTAAGACCTTCCAATATTATTCCAAGCTTATTCAAACCTTTGCACTAGTCCATAACCATTTGAAGTACACCCATTTTTACATCTATTTACATTTTCATACACAATTGCGCCAAACACTTCAATGAGATAACTACATTAGCTTAATCCCTCCTCAGAGTATTGGTATGTAGGCAACATGCCAACACATGGGGTGTGAAGTGTGTCCAATGTATCTATTACACACTAACCCCTTTTCCATATTTGCCAAAGTTTATTTCAATTACATAAAATATCCAAGTACATGAATATTTAGCTCTACAAGGAGTTTTGTTGATAGAGAAGACCTAAAAAATTGGTATATAGGCTCACTTTGAGTAGGCAAAAAAAAACCCAAAAAGATTAAACCCTCATAACAACAACACTAGAGAAGGACTATAAAAATGGAGCCTAAGGTGTCCAGTTTTGATGCTCCTATCCAATAAAAAAAATAAATTCTAGGATCTTGTTTGCGATAGTGTCTTAGTCTTGCATGCAAATTTAAAGACCCTGTCTCAGATAGGACAACTCAGAATAAGCTAAGATACATTCTCCTTTCTCTCTTAATATTTTTAGAAAGGTCAAATTGTAATTAAATTTCACAAATAAGTATCCATAATTAGTAATATTATTTACTAATTTTACCTACTTAGACTTTTTTATTAAATAAAAATAAAATTCCATTATTTCTAAAAATAACAAAACATTTGGCGAACTCGACTTAATTTGAATTTTTCATAAAAACCCTATAAACCCTAGGGTAAATTATTTCTAATTTTTTAACATAATTTCATAATTTTCCTATATTTAAAAATAAAAAACATAAAAATTAATTTCAAAATTATCATATATTTTCTTAAAATCCTAGTTTGCACACACTAGGTCATTTTTGCATACAAACATATTATAAACACTAGAAAAAATATATTACTAATTTTAGAAATATTTTATAAATTTTTCAAGAAAAATTATACAAATTTTTTATAAATTCATATCAAAAATTTAAAATTATCTTACTAATTTTAAAAATTCATTAAAAAAACCCTAGTTACATCAACTAGTTCCCAGTGATTTTCTAGTACTTTTCCAATCATTTTATATATTTTTAGTTTCATATCAAACTAAAAAATCAATTTTAAATTAAAAATTTCATATTATTTTTCATAAATATTCTTGAAAAATCCTTAGTTACATATACTATCACCTATTTACTTCTTGAGGTATCACATTACATGTTTGAGAGCTTCGTATCCTTTCTATGCATATTCTAGTTCCTTATTTAGATTATATCAACTCAAAATTTTATACTATTATGCAAGTTATTTGACTTATGTCACATAAGTTATTTGAATCTCTTCATTTGAGATGAAGTTCAAGACTTAGTGGTAATCCTCCTGAATTCACTCAAATTCTTGTAACTCAACCATATACAATGGATAAACAACCAACTCAGGTTCCAGTCATAGATTTTACAAATCCAGATTACTAAAATTTCAATGAGGATAATTTTGAAAAATAATAGTATGAAAATAACAATCATGATGTACACACCGATGCTCATGCTCCACCACATTGGACTACTAATCCATTTCTACCCATTATTGATAATGAAGTTGTACTCAACAAAGATTTGATTTTATAAAATTTCAAAGAAAGACTTAAGGAATATCCTAAATATCATACAATGATTTTGAAATCTATCATGGAAATTAAAAAGGATAATCAAGTTGAGTCTTCCATTCCCATAGAGAAAGTGGTTTAAAATGACACTACAAGGGCAACAATGTCTCAAAAACCCCCTATAGTAGCCCAACCTATCTCTATGCCACTATTTATAGCTAGTACATCCATTTCTCCTCATGTGGAAGCCCTTGTGCAAGAGATAAGATCTCTTCAATCCAAGGTGATACATATTGAGCAAGGTACCACTTGAACTACATAAGCTTTGAATTATTTTTCTCTTTTGCATACACCATTGGCATGCCATAGTTCTTCTACACCCTTGCCATAAGGTTTTGTTAAACCTAAACTTACTCTATATTATGGTAAGGGTGATCTAGAGACACACTTGAGATATTTTCACATAGCATGCTTGGACTATGTGCCTAATGATTGGCTACTTACCAAGATATTTCTATAGAGCCTAAAGGATTATGCTTTACAATGGTTCTATAGTCTACCAAATCAGTTAGTTCATTCATTCAATCCTTTAGTTGACATATTATTATCAAACTTAAACATTAAAATTGGTGATAAGGTTTCATATGCTCAAATTTCTCAACATAAACAATGACCAAATGAGCATCTCATAGACCATGTTGTTTGATATAAGACCATATTGGCTAGGATGACTACCATGGTAGATCTAGAGTTACAAGACCTCTTAAAATAGAAAATTTTACCTACACTTCATGATTAAATCATGTTCAAATGATTCTCTTCCTTCACTAAGTTGTGTCATACACTAAAGGAAAGAGAAGTGAAACTTAATTCAATGGGAAAACTCAAGTATACAAGCATTATAGACAAAACTAATAATATTAACAAAAAATTCCCATATAAGGTCAAGTTCAATGATATAAAAAGGTAGAATAAACCTATAATAAATGTAGCTTTAGAGCCTCCTCTATGTATAATTTTATCAACTCCCCGTCAACATACTTGTTCACATATTCCAGTTCCTCCAGTGAAGGTTTTACAACAAATTTTGGATTATAATATCATATCTCTCCCTCCTATTCAAGAAGTTGGTCCAACCAAACCTCTTCCCAATGGATATAATCAACAAGAATTTTTAAATTACCATAGAGCACTAGGACACACTATAAATAGATGCATTGGTTTGAAACATAAGGTACAAGACTTGATAGATGATAACCTACTTGATCTTGGCACTTTAGTTGATCTTCCATAGGTAAAACAAACATAGGATAAAGATTTGATCTTTTTAGATCCATTTATAAAACATTATAATTAAGAGAAAGGGGACACATCAGGTGTTTACCACACATACGATGCATATCCTACACCAGTCACATACCAAGCACCTTTAGGTGAATCACATCCTTTGAGCAACAAAATCAGTATATAAAATTCTAGAATTCTAGCTAGACCTTATATCTCCTTCTTAGAGCTGGAGATCATTGAGGATGATTCAGATTATAATTCACTCTTTATTAGAGCACATATTCATAATCAACCTATTCACAGTGTGCTTATTGACAATGGTTTAAATCTTAACATGTGCACCTTGACACTACTACAACATTTGGGTTATTCAGAGCAAGATATCACTTTAACAAACATAGTTATCAATGGTTTTAGTGGGAATATATAGAGTTCATTGGGTGAGATATTAATTTAAATATAGGTTGGTCCTACACATGTGGTCAAACCATTCACTATAGTTTCTAGCGTAGGAGTTTTTGATATGTTACTTGGTTGTCCATGGATTCAAAAACTCAAAGAAACACCTTTTATAGTTTATAGATGCATGAAATTCATTCACAATAATTAGGTTATTATAGTTTGTGGAGTTATATATGAGTTACCACTCCCTACTTAAAATCCATCTACTAGTTTGCGGTCACCAGTTTTAGTTTTGCCACCATTTTTAATTTCACCACTAGTTTTAATTTTCCCACCATTTTAGCTTCTCCTCCAATTTCAATTCCTATTCCACTACATTTTTAAATAGAATTGAGGCATCCATCACTAGTATAGAGGGTTCATACACTTCCATAACTTTAAGATTCTAGATATCTTCTAGCTATATTATTCACAACTAGAGTAGTTTCATTGAGATATGATGCATCTCCACATAGAGCACATGTTTAGAGAGATTCTCCTACTTCCAGATGGGTCCCTAATAACACTATAATTTCATCCACTTCTTTTATTTATAGAGGGGACCCCACAATAAGTTTATAATTTAGATATTTTAGAACATTTACAACATATACAACTTTTAGAGCCACAGTCTCAACATTTTCATCATGCTTCATAATCATGCATAATTCCACTCTTTAATATAGGACACCATGATAGGGAGTCTCTCATGAGTCTCATCGGATACTGTAATCCCATCTTAGCCTACTTGCACATAATCTCTTTTGATTTATTATACAAATCTTATATAAAAATACAAAAATAATTAAAAATTTAAAAATCCAAAAACATTCAAATAATTTAAAAATACCAAATAAATTTTGATTGTATGAATCATCAATTATTTACATTAATACTATCATGATTGGACTTACATTATCTATTTCATGCTATTGTATGTCAATTTATCTACATTACCATTCTTCACTTGATCTCTTTTGAGTGTGTGTAGTGACATCCATCTACTTGATTACTTCACTCTACCCATTGAGGGGGAATTTATACTTAATACATTCATGACATACATTGATATACATACCCACCAGGGGAAACTTCTACATGATAACACCATCCAGGTTATGTTAATCCTACACTACACACTTTGAATTATCATACTAATGTACATTACTTACTAGATTACATAAATTATTATATCAACATTTCAGTAGTATCAAACACTTGTGTATCTCTTAACATATACCTAGTCTTGTACTAAACATGCTTTACATACTTTCAATCTTGCTTTAATTAGTTAGATGTGATTCTACCTATCTAGTTTACATGATTTCCTTTCTTACTTTTCATAGGTATATGTGTTTTCATTTCTACTTCCATTTTTATTTCTTATGTGTACCTTAGGACATTTGCCAATGTCCTTTAATTCTATTCATGTGTGTATATATTTGGATGTTTTCCAATGTCCCTTTCTTGTACTCTTATATGTACCTATGGCCCTCATGCCAATATTTTCTTGTTTCAAATTTTATGTATGTGGCATTTGAACATGCATTATATGCTTACTTTCTAGTTTAAGTGACATGTGCCCATGTCCCTTATTTGTGTGGCCCCTTGGCCAACCTTATATGCTTCTTATTGCTTTCTTCTTATTTGTATGTTTATTTCTTGATTGATTGTCCTTTTTTATAATGACATGATCCATATCATGCATTTACCTTGATTTCTCGAATGCCATGATGGACATCATGCCCCATCCCTCCTTGATAACTAAAAACTAACATCTAATATTTCTAGTTTTATTTTATTACATTGCACATGCTTTTACATTGTTATATATATCTAGGCATACCCCTATTTATCTAACAATATCTCAATACAAACATTGCTATATCTAGAGATATCTTGTCAATTTTCATTTTTATATCATTTATCTATGCAACATAACACACTTATAAGACTCTTTTATTTTAAGGGAAGTCATTATAGGTTCAATCATTCCTACCATTAGAAGAGAGGGAAATAGATAGGGTTTTTTCATATAGATAAAAGCTCCTAAAAATAAAATAATAGTTTTTAGTTCACCAGTTTAGAGTCTAGAGGTCAAACCAATCAGAATAGAATAAAAAAATAGTGATAATTCTAGATCAACTGCCAATTTTAGCACAAGATATTAACATTGGAAATGGATAGTAGTGTAAAACATAGGGGTGTCCTCATTTTGGTGCTCTTTTCTAGGAAAAAACACCCAATTTTTCTATTAACAGGCAAAAATTTCAATTTAGCTATAGTTTTTTCACATCTAGATCAATCAAAATCATCAATTTTAATATAGGTTTTCAAGAAATCTAGATACAGGGGGTATCATGTATGACATGATGACTCTCAATTCCTATTTTAGATTAGGTAGTTGACATAACTTTCAGATCAAAATCCATGTTCCAAACACCACTTATTGGGGGCAATGTGCATGGAATATTCTTATTCTTTGTTTTTGAGTTCAGTTTATTACCCAGGCATTCTCAAAAGTTACATTCCTTACTCTATCTATAGGTGGTTGGCATCATTTATCAAGTTGAAATTTCATACAAGTTTAACCTCTTGATTACCCAAGTTCTCAATTTGGTTTTTACATAAGCATATTGAATCAATTTTGGAGTGGATTTCATACAAGCCTAACCTCCATCTTTTGAAATGGCCAAGAGTGGCCTAGTTTCCAGCATATATTCAACTATCTACTCCACATTATTAAACTTTCAGAGCATCCATGGGATTCATGAGCCATCTCATATGAAATCCATTCTATATTGGTATCACTTCATATCTTCACTTCATGGGGTAATGATGGAGCTAAAGGACTAGCTAGCCTTTGTATTCTTGAGCCACTTATTTAGAGGGATTAAACACAGTATAAACATTGATTGACATATGCATGATTCATTAGCTTCACTTAGAAGGTGATGATGGAGCCAAAGGGCCTACCTTTTAATTTTTGAGCCACTTTTTGGGGAATTAGCACTTAGCTCCATTCATGGTATAGCTTATGGTACAACATCATCTAACATAATCCAACATTACTCAACCTACTCAGGATCACAACAAGTTTTATATTGGTTTTCATACCTAATGAGATTTATTCATTATTTTCTCTTCCTTTTCCTTTTACTTAGATTTTCTATGTTCTTATTTTATATCACATATAATAAGAAATGATTTACTCTTTGTTTCATTTCATAGATTCACACTTGCACAATGTGTTCTCATGAACTATCTAACATTACTCAGCATCACACAAGTTTCATGGGCTTCACCTTTGTAGATAAGTTCAAGTACACTTTTTATTCTTTCCTTTATCCTTGTATTTCACTTTGCTATATCACTAGAATAAAGGGGAGGAAAATGTAGTCATATAAAATGCAAAATTTGGTTAGTTGAGTATGACTAATGACACCCAACCCACATGTCCCTCTTGCTTGTTCTCTTCACCATCTTAAGCTCTTTTTCACTAATTCCCAAACATCTATGGCCTTCCAAACTTAACCCCACCTGACCTAGACTACTTTCCCCATGACAAATCCATCTCCCTAGGTCCCATAACCTCTATACATCAGTGCCCAACTTGGACTATAGTGTTAAACTCTAGGGTGTCCTACTTTTAGTGCTATTGTCTAAGTGCATTTTGAAGCCCAATGATCAGATTATTCTAATCCTTATCCTTTTCCTTATTAGCCTAATGTGAATACATCTAACCCATGATAAATAGTTTCCTATATAAACCCATTCAAATCTCATTTAGAAGGGTTGACACTCATTTACAAGAGAGAAGTAAGAATACAAGAAAGTACACTAGAGAACTTTTCCCTATTCTCTGCATACAACCTTCCAATATTATTCCAAGCTTATTCAAACCTTTTCACCAGTCCCTAGCCATATGAAGACACCCAATTTTGAATCTAGTTACATTTTCATACATAATTATACCAAGCATTTCAATGGGAAAATTACATTAGCTTGATCCTTCCTCATATTATTAGTATGTAGGTAGCATGCCCACACATAGAGTGTGAAGTGCATTAGTGTATCCTCTTCATACTAACCCTCTTTTCCTATTTTCCAAAGTTTTTTTTGATTTCACAGAAGATCCAAGTATATCAAAAATAAACTCTATAGGGGGTTATATTGATAGCAAAGAAATGAAAATTGGTATACAGGCTTAACTTAAGTAGGTGAATAAAACCTAAAAAAAATTAAACCCTTAGGACAAAAATTCTAGAGAAGGATTATAACACTGAAGCCCAAGGTGTCTAATTCTAATTCTCCTATCCAATAAAAAAATGAAGTCTAGGATCATATTTATAATAGTATCTCATTCCTACATGTAAATTTATAGACCCTATCCCAGGCCAAATAGCTCAAAATAAGCTAAGATAAATTAGCCTTCCTCTCTTACTATATTTAGAAAGGTCAAATTGTAATTAAATTTCACAAATCAATAGCCATAATTAGGAATATTATTTACTAATTTTCTCTACTCATACTTGTTTATTAAATAAGAATAAAATTTCATTATTCCAAAAAATAACAAAATAACTTCAACCTTGTTTTATCTAATATGGAGTGAAAGAAAAGGAAATAAAGAGAAATGAAACATGAAATGATTTGAGTTACTTCAAATCATAAAAAAGTGAAAAAGGGTAAAAAAGGGATACAATGATAGTAAAATGTGATTCCTTATCATAAAAATGAGTGAAATGGAATAAAACATGTTAACATAGCTTGTTGTACAAATTTCATCTATCAAAAGAAGTAAAATCTAAAGCTGAGAACAAAGATCAAGAACTCATAACCATTGCAAAACACAATCTAGAAAAGGAATGAAATTATGGTGATTTTATGAGGAAGGCCAGGTCCTCTCCATGGTTTTACACTAAAACTCATAAAAGAGAAACCCATGAGGGTACCAAAAAGTACTAGAAAAATAAATGGGATAAGAAAAAGATGGTATTTTTGAGGAAGGCTAGGTCCTCTCCATGGTCTTACACTGCAACTCATAAATGAGAAACCCAAGGGGTGACAAAAATAAGTATGTAAAAATTATAAAAATAAAGAGGATAAAAGTACCTCATAAGGAAGATTGGGTCATATCCATGGTTTTACAATGTAACTCATGAGAAAAAGAGGAAACCAAAAGACCAAAAGGAAGGACCAAGGTTTGTGAAAAGAGAGAACTATTGTAGAAGGTGAGACCCATGCAAGTAGCCTATAAAAAGTGTTAGATAGATAACATAGAGAAAACATAAAAAGAAGGGAAGGATTAGGCAAAATACTTCTTGAAGAATTGTGCATTAGTTTATTCTTTGAAAATATGACCTTCATTAGTTTGAAGGTGATAAGTACTTGGACCAAGAATATCTTTAACTAAATAAGGGCCCCACCATTTTTGGGTGTATTTACCTTCTTTATCATGAGTGTAGTTTAATTTAAAGACAAGAACACCAATATTAAACATGTGAACTTTGACTCATTTGTTATGTTATTTGGCAATATGAGCCTTGTATTGGTGAATATGTTGTGAAGCAAAAAGATAGTGTTCATCAAGGAGATCAAGATCATCAAGGTGAGCTTCAAATAATTCTTCATTAGGTATGATTCCATGAAGAGATATATGAAAAGAGGGAAGCTCAAATTCTAATGGAAGGACTACTTCATTACCATAGACTAGAGAGAATGGTGTTGCCTTAGTGGCAATGTGTATGATAGTGTGATAGGCCCAAAAAGTAGGATAGAGATGAAGGTGTCAATCAATGTAGGTTTCATGAATTATCTTTTGGAGAATTTTATTAAGAATTTTTTTGGTGGCCTCAACTTTACCATTACATTGTGGATGATAGGGTGTGGAGAATTTTTTATTTATTTTAAATTTAGCATAGAATATTTTAACATATTTTTTTTGAAATTACCATCATTATCTAAAATGGTAGTATGAGGGACACAAAATAAAAAAATGATTTGATTAAGGATAAATTTGGAGATGGTGGTACTAGTGACATTAATAAGAAGCATAGCCTTAACCCATTTTGTAAAATATTCTATGGCTATGATTATAAATACATGCCTATCTTGAGATCAAGATAATTTGCCTATGAGATCTAATCCCCACATGGAGAATGGCTACGGAGATTCTAAAGTTTGAAGCTTAGTTGGAGGTGAATTAATTAAATCATCATGGATATGGAAATGAGTAATTTTTTTATAAAATTAGATGGCATCCTTTTTAAGAGGGGGCCAAAAGTATCCCATATGTAAGCATTTGTGGGCTATGACATGTCCACTATAATGGCCACCACAAATTTCCCCATGTGCTTATTCAAGAAGAGGAGGAACCTCATATTTAATAATACAAAGAAGGAAGGTACCTTAAACATTAAGATAATATAGGATGTTATATCAAATTACATACTTAAAATCATGTTTGTGAATGTGAGTCTTTTCATGGGAATCAAAGTTGAGAGGATAAATTTGGTGTTCCAAAAATTGAATGATGTCTTTATACCATGGGCTTTATTGAATGGTGATGAGCTCAATATGATAGATAAGTGAATCTTGTGGTTGAATAAAAGGAGATTTTCTTACTTGGATAAAAAATGTGGGATTGAAAAGAACATGGTGCAGATGAAAACGAGATGCTGAAGAAGCAAGGGAATCAACAATATAATTTTGATCTCTAGGGATAGGACTGATGGTGAAAGAAATGAAATATTTGGTGAGAGTAGTTATAATATGATGATAAGAAATGATATTCTCACTTTTGAATTGGTAATCACCATTGAATTGGTAGAAAATAAGTTGAGAATCACCTAAAGCATGTAGGTATTGGATATCTAAATCAAGGGAAACTCTCATATATAAGATTAACTCTTCGTGCTCGATCATGTTATTGGTGACATAAAATGTTAAGTGATAAGCTAAAGGTATGATTTTTCTAAGAGGGCTCATAAGGATAGAACCTACCGCATCTCTTTAAAGGAATTTAGTGTGATTAAAATGAAGGGTCCAAGTATCCTTGTGTAAATTGACATTATTTTAAAGAAGTTATTTGATAACTACCTTTATTTTAGTAGTATCAGGGAGGATAGGGGATTCATCGAGATTACTTGTTTCAAGATCAGCAGTGAAGTTATGAAAGTAATATTTAAGAGATATGGCTTGGTGGACACCTTTAATATAGAGAATATTATCATAAACAAGACTATATTTAAGGTAGTTGGTAGTGGGAATGAGAGCTATGGTAATTTGATCAATAATGATTTGTCATTTAATAGCTTTTTGAGTAATAATTTAGAGATCAAATTCCATGAGAAGGACCATCCATTTACTGATTCTATATCTAGGAAGGAATGATTTGGAGAAGAAATGGTAAAGGGGAATAGAATGGATTGAGGGATGGGCATGTTGATGATAACATTAATCTTGGTAGGGTTAACATCGATGCCATAGAGAGAAACTAAGAATCCTAATAGTTTTCTAGATGTGACATCAAAGACACATTTGTAAGGATTTAGTCTAATTTTTTTATTAAGAAGATGGTCAAATATGATGGAAAGATAGAAAAGGTGAGTCTTGTAGCATTTAGACTTAAAAATGAGGTCATCCATATAGGTTTATATAATTTTATAGATAAGATCATGGAAGATATGAGTCATTTCCCATTGATAAGTGGCTCCAACATTTTTGAGTCTGAAGGGTATTTTAACATAGGAATAGGTTCCCCATTCTATAGTGAAAGTTATCTTATGTTGATCTTTGGGGGAAATGTGAATTTCATTATAGCTTGATAATCCATCCATAAGAGACAACATTTCATAACTAGTTGTGGAATTGATAATGGAATCTATTGAAGGGAGAGGGAAATTATCCTTGGGATAAGTAAGATTAAGATTATAGAAATTTACGTAAATAAAAATAGCCATGGTGACCTTTTTCCAAATAAGAACTATGTTGGAAACCCATTTAGAATAATTCATTGGTTTGATAAACTTAGCATTAAGAAGTTTGATAATTTCTTTCTGACATTAGGTGGAAACCTCAGGTGGAAATATCCATTGCTTATGGTGCATAGGTTTGGCCTCAAGATAAGTGATGATATTGTGTACCATAATGCTAGGGTCAATACCAAGCATGCTGTCATAGGACCAAGTGAATACCTCATGATATTTATCAAAAAATAAGATAAATTTATCATGTTTATTAAGTGTGATTTTATGATAAATTGTAATTGGTTGAGGGAATGATGGAGTACCATATTCAATGTGAGTAGTTTCTTCAATAGGCATAACATTTCCATCTTGGAAGTGGTATGGTGCATTTGGTAAAAAATAAATTAGATTAGCTTTAGGGATGATTCTAGAAATAAAGTTTTTGAAAAAAGGTGATTTGTTTTTTAAATTCTCAAGATTGTGATGTTTTTGAGGAAATTGAGGTTCTAGAGCATGAAGTAATTCAAGAATAAATTCATCGCTAGGCAGAGTGGGAAGAGAACCATAATACTCAAAATCTACTTCAAGATTAAAAATTTGATTACCATGGCTATCATATTCATTAGGTATCTTAAAAACATTTATGGCCTTAGAATCTAATGTAATCTCAAGAGTAGGAGGAATAGATTGATTATAAGATATTGGTGTGTCATTAGTTTCATTGATGGGGGAAGAATCAGATGTAATGATGGGATGTGTAGGTGGTAAATAAGATGCATTAATTTATGGAGATTTAAAAGGTAGGATTTGTTTGACCATCCAAGGAGTATCAAGAAGTGGATAATTAATAGGAGTTACATGACCTTCAGGATCTAATTTAAAATATGTGGAAATGGTGTGAACATATTGGTTGAAATCATGTATTTGAGCTAAGGTTTTTTGGTAATGTTAAACATCCAAGTCTCAAGATTTCACTTGGGTAATGATGTAGTTATCATCATAGGTTGGAGAAATGATATATTCTTGAGATTTAAGGGGAGTTTAAAAAGGTGAAATTCTTAGGTTATTGAACTTACATGGAGACATAATTAGAGGATCTTGGAATAATTTGGCCACTCCATAATCATTACATGTGAAATAATCTTTTGTGTAAGAGTATTACATGGAGGGGAAAGCCAATGATATCATAAATGAGAAGAACACTATGATCATGAGGTAATAAATAAGGAGTAAGCCACTCTAATATGTAATGAGGTAGCTTAATAGTGTTGAAAGTATGTTGCAAGTCATTAGGTTCATCATCATCTAAATCAATAAGAGTGACCTGTAAGTCTAGATTGATGTTGATGAACTCATGTAAGGGAGATATATTGATGATAGGGATGGTAGGAATGCAATATTGAGATTTTGGATTAGAAATTTTAATAATCCAAGGGTTGGGATCAACCTCATGCTTATATCATTTGCTATTATGTAAGAATTTGATGCATTGGCTACTAGAAGAGGTGATGGACCTCATTATATGAGTCCAAGGGTGACCAAGGAGTATGTTATAAGATAAGGGAAAATCTAGGACCATAGGTTTAGTTCAAACCATCTTAGGTCCAATTTTTAGGGGGAGCCAAATACAACCAAGTGGCTTTTGATTAGTTTTATTAAATCCATGACAAGTGAGGTAGGTTTGCTTGAGATGATCCTTATTATAGATAAGTTATTAGTTAATCCAAAATATGTCACATTAATACCATAACCTTCATCAAATAAAACTTTATGAATAAGGATAATATTAATGGTTATTTTAATGAATAGTGGTGGATCATTGGCATGAAAAAGGATTTCATCGTTAATCATGTCTTCTTTAATAAATTCAATAGACAATTTGAAATAAGGACACATAGTTTTAATGGTATGTACATTGGTAGGTTGAGGATCAATAGAGGGTGTCTCTTTATATATATGAGATAGATCTTCAATTTATTGTAATTATTACATAAGGAATTTGTAATGATAAGGGGAAGTATGAATTAACTCTATAAGTTGAATATTGTAAGGCATGGAATTAAGTTTTTTGAGAAAGTTTCAATAAGATTTAGAAGAAGAACTAATGTGAGTTTCATGAGGTAAGGTAGATTTTGAAGGAATGGAGGTTGTTGGGGGTTCAAAAGAAGGAGGTGGTTCCTCATGGTAAATGAGTGGTTACATTATCTTTGAGAAGTTGTTCTTCCAAAGATAGTTTCTTAGGTTTTATGATAGGACCTTTGTGAGTTGGTTTACAATGATAATTGACCGTAGTTATGTTAATATATTGAAAATTACTGTATTATTGATCATAAGCAACATCCATAGCACAAACATCCTTAGTATTTTATTAATGATTAGATGTGGAAAAATATTTTTGGTTATTAGAAGAAGAAGCTTTGGAAGCCTATCATTTTTGAGAAGTGGTGTTGTAGTCTTGATGATGAAATTAGATCATGGCTTCATGATTGAAGGAATCACCAAGCATGTAGGAGACAATAAATTTATTAAGCCTTCAACATGTTTCATGGGAATGACTAATGTTGGCATGGAACCAACATAACTAATTAGGGTCGTAACACTGAAGAATATTAATAGGATAAGTAAAGGGTTTATAGGGTGGTAAGACTTGTTTCATTTGTTGAAAAATTAGAGGTATGTCAGAAGATATGAGATTATTGGATTTGACAACTCCTTATTTAGTTTGAGGGGTATTACTAGTGATAGAATTAGTAGAAGAATGAAAACATCCTTTAAGGAATTTGGTATTATGTTTGAATTGTTTCATGAGGAAGTATTGATCTTTATCTTGGTCAAGATATTTTTTAAGTGTTTGAGGAGAAAAATTTCAAACCTTATATTAAAGTGAAGGATTTAAAGTAGTTATAAAGAGTGTTGGCTATCTAGATTGCACCCTACCTGAAAGGAGGAGTGTTTAGGTCTTGCTTCCAAACCTGGACTAATATGAAAATGGTCTAAGGTTGTGGGTTACCTATAATTAGACCAAACCTCTAGGACTTTTCTTATGAGGCTAGATCCTCATATTTTTTTGGATCTTTACTTCTAAAACCTAAAACTAGTTGGGTTGAAAAGGGATAAAGAATTGCTTAAATGGAAACCTACTTTAATCTATGGTGATGCACTAGGAATTTAACATATCCACTCTTGAATAAGAAATCTTTAACACACTAATGAAATGTGAAATAAAATAACACAATGCTTACTATGATTCTATGAAAAAATATTTCATATATAGGTCTATTTGATGTGCTCAGATAAGGGAGCAATGAAAACAAGGTCTAGTTAGAGACACTTAAGTCAAACTACCCACTTTCTTTGAGAAATCAATGATGAGACACACTATATGACCTATAAAGAAAGTTTTGTAGTGCTTAGGTTGTGTTTGGATATACAAAATGAAGATACAATTCACTGTTGCATATTACCCAAACACAAAATAGTAAATATAGATTAGTAAATGGATATAAAATACTCTATACACTACTATAAGATGTGTCAAATATAATTGTGGTAGAGGCTAGTCATACCAACTTAAGGGATCCATTTTAAGGCTCAAAAGCTTCCATATATAGCATAAAGGGATGAGAAAAAATAGAGAACTTGCATGGGAGAGTGGATAAGGGTTCATAATGATTGATATTTCTATAGCCTCCTCAAGATCTTAATTGAATTAATGTCACTAGGACTGTAAGGATAAAGTCCTTGTATCTATGGGACATGATTAAGTCTACTTTGGGAAAATATTTGTCAAGAGTATAGCTTAGGATTATCCTCCATTAATTACATATATCTACCTCTACTTTGAAATGTGAACATAAGCCTACTATAGATTAAAAACAAATTTAAATTGTTGGTTTTCCTATATTTGATACATTCACCTAGACATATCTATATTATATGAATAACTAGTAACCCACCCTGATCTATATTAGGTATAAACAAACTATTCTATCCCTATGGAGTCTTAATGGTTCCATCTAATCCTAAAATATCTACTACCAGCCCTAGCTAAAATGTGTTTGAGCTTGGTTCTGCCATGCTTACTTACCTTAATCAAAAATCAACTCTTTAACCTCTATCTAAGTCATTTTGGGCTCTCCTTTACTCTGATTGGTTTCCAAAAACTGAATTAGATCCTTAAATCTAACCATTAGATATACTCAAGGTGAATGAACATGATTTATTGATCCTTCATCTAGACTCATGTACTTGTGCCACTTATCCATCACACCTTTGCTCTTGAGATTCACTGACTCTTTGACCTAATTATGTGTTATTGATCTAAAATCCATGATTGAATGCATGTCATTGATTTGATTTGGACCCATTGACCTACCACTTGTCACTTTTCATTAGATTTGATCTGTGCTCCCAAGATCTAGACACTTTTTAAGCTTTTATTCATTTGAGGACCCCTTTGATAAATTTTTAATGAAAATGGTTATTTCATGAGACCCAAACTTGACATTTGCATGAACATCCTTGGATTTTCAAATCCAAATGGTTATTTGAAGGGGATTGAATTTTACATTTGTGGGGTTGCTCAAGACCTTTTGAAATCAAACATGCTATTTCCTTCAGACCTTTTGTTGGATAATTCCTTCAAGTTTTTTATGGAATAACTTTTCTAAAGGAATTCATTTGCCTTATCCTTGCCTTTGAGAAATTCTATCGAGATCTCCATTTTGGACAAAATGTCCAAAAGAATCCATGTCTTGATCCTTTACCCTCTGAAAGTGCCCTTCATAACTTTGACTTGGTCCACCTTGCTACAAAAAGATCCTTTATAGAAAATGCGTAGGATACTTTGCCAAGAAAATGACCGTTTGAACTTTTGAAAAATGCCTTTTCCAAACAAAAAGTACCCTTTTTAAACCTTTAACTGGACCATTTCCCTGAGAGACATATCCTTTGGAATTTTTTAATTGGACCATTTCCTTGAGAAAAGTACCCTTTGAGGAAATGTTTGGGACACTTTGCTTGAAAAGTACCCCTTATGATTTCTGTTTTGGATAAAAATTCCAAAGGAATTCTACCTTTGGGAATATTGTCCTGAATCATTTTTCCAAAGGAATTGTGTCCTTAGAATGGCCCTTCAAAAATTTGAAATGGTCCTTTAGAAAATTTGAAAAGTGCCCTTCAGATTTGGAAGTGGACCATTATTTGAAAGAAAGTACCCTTTAAGAAAAATGTATAGGATACTTTTCTTGAAAAAATTATCCTTCAAGATTTTACAAAGGTCTAATTTATTATAAAATGATCTTTCAGGAAAAGTGTATTAGACCTTGGAGCTAAAAGTACCCTTCAAAAAAAATTAAAAGGACCTCTAGAAGAAATGACCCTTTCGGGAAATTATTTTGGATAAAATATCTAAAACAATTCCTAATACTTGAAAAGAAAAGGCTGAAACAAAACTCCTAAAAGAAATCCCCCTGAAAGAATTCTAATACTTAGTCAAATGAAGTGGAATAAAACTTCTTGAAATAAGAAATCCTTGTAATTTTTCCACAATTTTTCTATGGAAAACTTCTACCAAAGGAAATCTGAATGTTAACACTTGGCCTAAAAGTTGAAGATGTGTAAACTTTGGCTTCTTTTAGACCTATCCCTACAATTTTTTAGCACCATGAAAAACCTAATTGAATCTCTCCACTTGAAAAAGTTGATCCTGATCCAAAGCCACCTAATCCATTCATCAAATGGGACCCTACTCATTTGTTAAAACTAGGTAGAAGATTGGTATGTGAGCCAAAATGGCCAACAATTCTAACAACTTGGTAGGCTTGATTGACTTGCTCATCATGGAACCCAATCATCGATCAAACTTGATCAAATGAAAGGATACTTAAAAATAGACTTCATTTAACCTTTGGAAACACTTCATAGAGTAATGGGGAGGCAAAATAATGATAAAAGTAACAAAAGACAAAGCAACAAATTAAACTATGATCATAACAACTAACAATAGCAATGTGTAAAAGCACTTGAAGGAAAAGAACAAATCTATCTACTTATGTATAAGATGTGAGATATGGGAATAGTAGAATAAATTAAGATATCTCCATTTAATTTGGAAAGCTCAAAAACATTGATATTTTTGTAGCCTATGATAACATAAGGTCTACTCCAAAGACTATCAAAGTTGGAGTGTTTTCCATGTTTTACATGGTCCTCATACCATTTGAAGACTATGTCACCTTGATAATTTTTTTTTGATGAAAATATTTTATCAAAGGTGATCTTGACTTGTTCTTGGTTAGACCACATCACATGCATGATATCATCCCTTATTTCCTCTAGTTCTCTTAGTTCATTGATCTTGACCTCCATTACATCACTTTATAAAAGCTCCAAAGCTAGAAGTTCTAATGAAATGGGCATCTTTGCTTCTCTTTCATAGACTAAGAGATAAGGGGAGTTACCTATGGTCTTCTTAGGGGTGACCCTATTAGCCCATAAGGTAGTCTTTAGTTTTGTGTGCTAGTATCTTTGATTATGTTTCATCATTCTCTTAATGATATAAATTAGGTTCTTATTAGTAAACTTGGCTAATCCATTACCCTATAGATAATAATTAGATGAAGATGTTAGATAGATACCCTACTCAAGAGCTCACTCACACACATTCATGTTACTAAATTCCAAAGCATTGTCTAATATGATGGTGGATGGTACTCCAAAATGGGTGACTAAGCTTTCATAGAACTCAAGAACAAATTTATCATTTGCTTATTTTAAGGGGACTGCTTCCACCCACCTAGTGAGGTAGTCTATGGATGTCAAGACCCACTTATGGATGGTATTAGATAGAGGATTAATCATTCCAATGAAGTTTAAGCCCCATTGGATGAAAGGTTGCTCAACTTGAATAGGCTTTAGTGGCATAATGGCTAGCTTCTATTTCCCCATAAGCATGGTATAGTTTGAACACATTCTCACCCATGCATGTGCATCTCTAAATAAATTGGGCCAAAAGTAACTAGCTCTGATGATTTTTGTAGCTATGGTCCTAGCTACAAAATGGCCTCCTTGAGGACTATCATAGAATTGCCAGAGAAGCTTATCAAATTGGTTAGTTTCAACACATCTTAAGAGCATACCTCCAATGTCCTTTATAAACAACACTTCATTAATTAGAATGTATGACACTAGTTATAGCCTGTATTGTCTTCTTTATGATGCATTGAGACCCATTAGACACTATCCTCTTTGGAGAAATCTTTTAATATTCCATGTACATCTAGACAGAAGAGTGTCATCATCTTCTTGTTGAGTGTCTTGGATTACCAGGATCATCTCTTTTCTTCTCTCACATCTTGAGCAAGATGTTCACATAATCCCTTTCCTTAGACTAGCTTCATGACCCTGAATTCAATGTCATATTACATACACTTGGTAACCCATCCAACTCTCTTTTCATTCAAATCCTTATTGAGGATAAAATCCTTCACACTTGGGTGATCCACCATTAGTATGATCCTACTATTTAAAACTAGATGCCTGAATTTCTTCAAACATCTAACAACAACAAGCACATGCTTTTCATAGAAGTTATATCTTTCTTCATAACCCTCCAAAGCTTGGTTGAAGAAAGTAATGCATTGATCCAAACCTTGATTATTCTATTATATGAGCATGGTAGAAATTTCATCTAATGTGGAAAAGGCATACAAATAGAAGTCCTTATTGAAATATGGATTTAACAGAGTGGGGGAATGAGATATGGCCTCCTTGATGGCCTCAAAGCACTTCTTTCATTATCTTATCCATGTGAAATCTTTGCTTTTTCTTAGCATATGAGTGAGTGGCTTGACCATATCTGTAAATCCTAAAATGAATCTCTTCATGAAATTAATTTTGCCCAAGAAGTTCTGTAACCCTTTCTTGTGTTTGGGTAGTGATAGAGCAAGGATTACCTCTATCCTCTCTAGATCAATTGAAAGACCATATTTGGAAACCACATGTCCAAGAATTCTCTGTTCATATACCAAAAAATACATTTCTTTAGATTCAAAGAAACTCCAAATTGTCTACATCTATCAAAAATAGATCTCAAATGTGTTAAATGATCATTAGGATTATTTGATAAAACTATTTTATCAAGGTAAACTAAAACCATATCATTCAAAAGACCATGAAAAGCAACATCCATTTCTCTTTGGAAGGTAGCTCAAGAATTGAAGAGTCTAAAAGGAATTTTACAATATGCATAGGTACCCCATTTTGTTGTGAAGGCAATCTTATGTCTATCTTCTTCTTTCACCATGATCTGATTATAGCCAGAATATCCATCAAGCAATGAGAACCTTTGATAACCTACCACCTTTTGTAGAATTTAATCCATGGATGGTAGTGGGTAATGATCCTTTAGGGACACCTTATTTAGCTCCCTAAAGTCAACACATAACTAAATCTCTCCATTCATTTTTCTCATTGGCACAAGGTTTACCACCCAAGAGGAATGTTTAATTGGAAATATTATCTTGGATTTGATCAATTTATATAGCTCTATTATCATGAGATCCTCCACTCTTGGGTTGACATGCCTCTATTTTTGCTTGACTGGCTTGGAATTAATTTATAATTTAATGGTGTGTAATGCAAGATTGGGGTCAAACCCTTTAAAATCTTTTTACTCCCAAGAAAAAATATCAAAAAATTCTTGGCATAAAGCAATAAATGCATCTCTTTCCTCCATCATATTGACCCTTCCAAGATTCAACAACTTACCCTTAAAGATCTCTATCTTTTCATAGTGTTCCTCTTTAACTGAGATGTATTCCTTCCCTTTTCTTACTTGGTCATTTTCATTGAAGATTATCTCTAATGTCACATGTCCTTTGGAAAGCTTGTTTGATCTCAATTGTACTATTTGATCATCATATTGATTTTGGAACATATCTTGGTTCCTATGTTAGAACTCTACCTCTTGCATTAGAAAACATATGATTTGATAATCATTGTCAAAGACTTGACAAATCACCTCATTATTAGGTACAATTGTTCTACATATAATTTAGAACTTATCTTGGCCCTAACTACATTTGACTCCTGCTGTCTCATATTGGGCACCAATGGCAACAAGCCTATCAGTGTGCTGGTTTAACTCTCTTCGTATGGACTAGATATAAAATGCTAAGAACTCCTTCATGAGGTCCCATACCTAGTGCTTATAGGCCTTCAAATGGTGACTCTTGACTATAATTAGGCCTCCCACCTATTACACTACAATTTCCTTAGCACCCTTGACTTTGAGGAGCTAAATACCTCTCTTCCTTACTTGTTATAAACCATGCAAAAGAGCTTCATATTCAATTGTATTTGAGGTGAAATTGAATTAGAGTCTTGAAATAAAATGATAATTTTTACCTATGGGTGAAACCAACATGGCCCCTACTCCACTTCCATTCTTAGACCTTGAGCCATCAAAGAACATGGTCCATATACCATCTTCTTTTTGAGCAGTGTTAGTTAAGGAAGGTATTGCAACACCTTTCTCATGTATATAATACACTCCCAAGTCTATCTCTTTAATGATGTTGTATGGATTAAATACATGGTTATCAACTACCCACTTATCAAAGTATACGTTTGTGATGCCTTTTAGATGACTATGGGGTTCTTATTCAATAACCTCTTCAACCTCTTCAAATATGACACAATTGGTATTTACATGATTAGGCATGTAGGGTTCTAGGTGGAACCTAACTATAGGCTTAGACCTTATGGTGAATTTGGTCCCATACCTAGTTCTAAAAACCATGTATGACCAATAATATGATAGATATCCCCCAATATTAGCAGTGAAGTCCCTAGACAAACATAGGGCAAAATATGGGGGTAGGTTTACCACCATCACATCCTGAGTAATGAAATAATTTGGATAAGTAGCCAAGGTGATTTGAAGATCCTTTATTATGCCTAATATCTTATTAGGGGAGCCATCCAATTAGAGCACACCCTTTTTATTAGGAACATATTTGAGCCCAAGCTTGTCTGCTATGGCTTTAGGCATCATTGAGGTTGAAGCACCTAAGTCAACCATGTAATTATGCACGAAACAATCCCTTATGATGACTAATAGATAAAATGGGGGATGATTTACAACCTTAGGAGGAAGGACAACATTTTGAGGTTGGATTTTTCTTGGAACTTGATTGGGAACTTGGCTAGGGGCTAGGTTAGGATGACTATCATTGATGAAAATAATGTTTACTTTATCAACCATTTTTTCTACCTAAGAAAATTTAGAGAGCTCTTGATGGAGAATATCCTTTTACCTAGGGATAGATAAAGCATCATACATGGACATAGTTATATTATCCTTATTTAAATGATCCATAATACTAAAAGGAAGATTAGTACCTTTGGACTACCATTTGGAGGCAAAGGCATCACTAAACATTTGAGTAACATGAGGAATGCAAGGGGACCTCTACTGTTATCCATGGGATTAGGGAACTTGTTAATTTATAGGAACTTTAGCAGCTACATCTGAAGAAGTGGGCTGCTGACTAGTTTAAAGAGGTAATGAGAAGCCTTAAGTTAACCTAAGTTATCCTCCAACATCATTTTCTTAGCTATAATCTAAGCTACAACTAATTCATTTATCCTCTAGGCTTGTCCTATTTTGGCTACCACATGCTTAAACACATATTCCCTTTCTTGAAAATTCATACATGTGGTATTATTAAGTGTTCTATCCATGATCCCTTACTATTGGCTTTGAGATTTTAATTGTGACATGGTAGGAATGTTGTCTTGACTCACTTGGGGGACTTGTGGTGGAGGAGACATCATGTCATGACTATAAAATGAAGGAGCATGATTCCAATCAAGGTCTTGATACATATTTCCATTAGTGGTCATTACCATCTCATTGAACTATCTCTCTGACTATTATGAATCTTCTTGGTCATAGTTATTCTGAGTTTGCACAATATCTCTAGAATTACTTGAGTATTGGGATTATATTGCCTTAACTAAAGCTTCTTCCCTTGTCCTTACTTATTAGTTTGATATGATGGCCTATTATAGTGAAAATTCTAATGATTATTTTGGTATGGACTATATGGTAGAGCATGCTTCCTTCTCCATTGCAACCAAGTTGTTGTTCTAGGATTTACAGAGACTCTCTATCTTCCTTAGTATGTCAGTTTACTCACCCTTTATTTGATAAAACTTTGTTGATTCTAGAACTAGAGTGATAATTGGAGTAAGAGGATGTATTTCTAGAAAGAGAGGCATTTTTGGCCTTAGAGATAACTTGCCTACTTGTATAAGGTAATTTTGATCCCTAATTATTACTTCAAAATTTCCATGTAGGGTATTCCCTTCCATGGATTGAATCATTACAACTACATCTAAGTTGAAAGCCTTCAAATAGTATATAAAATCATAGTTAGGTGTAGATATGATTACGGTAGGAATTCTATCCCAAGTCTTCTAGAATCTATAGTTAAAATCCACCCTGAACTCATTAGGGGATCTCTTTATTGTTGTGAGCTACTCCACAAGTGAAATATGATCACTCTTATCTTTAAAGTTCTTGTATAAGACCTCTCTAAACTCATCCTAGCTATTTATTGATGTAGGAGGCAAACACCTATACCACTGGAGTGATTGACCTTTGAGAGAGGTTTCTAACAACCTCATTAATACATTTTCTTGAGTTATATGATGTACTAAACAAATGTTAGTAATATCAATAATATGGTTTATAGGAGTAAATAGATTTTATACTACATAATAGGTAATAGCCTTTAAAGCCAATATTGGAAAATCATCCCATTGAGTGAGATTCAGAGGGCTACCACCATTTAACAAGACAAAGGCTTGCCTCCTAGGAACAAGCATCTGAGGTATGGGGTTTATAATAATATTTGGTTGAATGATACTAGCTTAAATAAGAGGGTTTCAGGAAATAATAGGGAGAACAAGAGGGGTAGGTGTAGGCTTGGCCGTGGGGCCTTCTTTTTATTTATTGATTATAAAGGTAGCTCAAACAAATATACCCCTTCCATTTTGTAGAGGATCTTCTGATAACTCTAAGAGGCATGAAAATATTGCAAATCTAAAAATGAAACTCTAAAACTTACTTTTATACTTAGATATGCAAAATTAGGGGTCCCATTAGGCATGAAAAAACTATTAGCTATCCAGATTGAACCATATCTAAAAGGAGTGTTCAGGTCTTACTTTTAAACCTGAACTAACATGAGAATGGTCTAAGGCCATGGGTTGCCTATAATTAGACCAAACCTCTATGATTTTTTTATGAGGCTAGCTCCTCAAATTTTTTTTGTAACTTTACTTTTAAAACCTAAAACTAGTTGGGGTTAAAAGGGATAAATATTTGCATAAATGAAAACCTACTCTAAGTTGTCGTGATTCACCAAGAATTTAACAAATCCACTCCTAAATAAGAACTCTTTAACACACTAATTAAATGTGAAGTAAAATAATTCAATGTTTAATATGATTATATGCAACAATATTTCATATAGAGGTCTATTTAATGCTCTTAGATTAGGGATCAATAAAAATAAGGTTTGGTTAAAGACACTTAAGTCTAGTTTCCCACTATATCTTTGAGAGATCAATTCTAAGACACACTATACAAACTATAAAGGAAGTTTTGTATAACTTAAGTTGAGTTTGGACATACAAAAAGAAGATAAAATTTATTGTTGTATATTACCCAAACACAAAACACTAAATATAAATTAGGAAATGATTAAAAAATGCTCTATACACTACTCTAAGAGGTGTCAATTATAATTATACTAGAGTCTAGTCATACCAACCTAAGGGATCCATTTTAAGGCTCAAAAGACTCCATATATAACACAAAGAGGTGATAAAAATGGAGAACCTGCATGATAGATTGGACAAGGGGTCATAATGATTGATATTTCTATATCCTCCTTGAGCTCTTAATTCCATTAATATCACTAAGACTACAAAGATAGAGTCCTCATATCCATGGGCCATGATTAATTCTACTTTGGGTGGTTGTTTATCTAGAGTATGGCTTAGGATGCTCCTCCATTAATTACATATAAATGCCTCTACTTTGAAATGTGAAATTGGGCCTACTATAGATTGAAAACCAATTTAAATGATTGGTTTTCTTATAGTTTATACATCTACCTAGACATATCTATATCATGTGAACAACTAGTAGCCCACCATGATCTATATTAGGTCTAAAAAATGCTATTATATCCCTATGGATTCTTAATGGCACTATCTGATACAAAAATATTTGTTACTAGCCTCAATTGAAACATGCTCAAGTTTGGATCTACCATGATTGTTTGCCTTAGTCAAAAATCAATTATTCAACCTCTATCTAAGTCATTTTGGGCTCTCTTTTGCTCTGATTGGTCACCAAAAATTGACTTAGACTCACCATTAGATTTTTTTAGGGCCAATGAACATGATTCATCGATCCTTCATCTTGACTCACATGCTTGTGCCACCTATTTTTTAGGAATCTAGAACAACAAACATGCTCTGACTCCACTGTTAGGATCGAGGAAACACCATTGATTACCATGTACAAGCAACTAAACATGTGGAAATTAACTAGAATGCACAAGTAACTCGAATTTAGAAATAACATAGAATATGAGAGACAATACCCAATTGTATTAATACTCTTCTAGAAGGAAATACAACAAAGAAGATGCCACAGTCTTCTTCCTTACATCTCTAGAGCTCACACACATCTAGAGCATAAACAATAAATCTCTTCACGAGCTCACTCTCTCTCTTACGGTCCCAACACACAACTCAAACACAGAGTTGGTGTTCACCTCCAACCAGTCAGTATCTCTACTACCAGTACCACCAGTCAGTATCTCTACTGCCAGTACACAAGTGCTCCATGCACTCCACAAGTGCTCCATGCACTCCAAGTACTCAATGTACTCCAAGTAGATCTCCCATGAACTTGAAACAACCTACAACTCAAATGATCTTACTTTGGAAGGAACTACCTTGCCTTCCTCTTTGCTCTCCAACTGAGTACACACCATACTCCAAGTAGATCCTACCTGATCTTGCTACCTATTGTGTTGCCATCACCTTGATCCTGCTACAACCTATAGATCAACCTAGTTCTACACACCTGCAAACCTAGACCTCACACACACATACACCTACAGATCAATGATCTTACTTACCATGCAGATCTCCAAACATGGCCTTGCACACCTACTGACAAAGATCCTACATACATGAAGAATCCTTTTGATTCTCCAAACCAGCACCCACACTTGGTACTGTGGCACTAAGAGGAACACACCTTGCTCTCTTCACTCTGAAGGAGCTAATATTTTCTCTCTTACTCTCTGGCACAAATTACAATATAGCCCATGAGTCTATTATATAGATCTCATGTAAATAATAATTAGACATCTAATTACAATAATTAGATCTATAGCTCAAGACTATAATTAGCCTTCTTCATGCAAACAACTGGTTCATTAATGAACTATCCATATAACTCACAGTTCAGAACTGCACAGGTGACCAATGTTGATCCCTGTCTACCTGGGGGTGATTGACATTAGCCAATATCTGACCATCATTAGCAACTTCTTGTCTCCACCTGACTAATGTTGGTTGGCCTAATCGACGCCAATGACTATGACACTCAGCACCCTCCTCTAATGTCTGCATCAGTGAAGCTTTTAGCTCCACAACCTAACAATCTCCCACTTGGAGATAAATAACTATACTATACTTGTACCTATACCCCATATAATCTATTTCCTAGCTTGTATCCCTCTTCAAGCTCAATCCTGAAGACCAACCACCACACAACCTATGGTGAACCTCCTATCATCCAAGTAACTTGCCACATTTGAACCTACAAACCCATGTAGTGAAGTCCTGACCCTGCATAGCATGTATACCTACTACTAGTCCCTCTCAAATACCTAAGAACCCACTTCCCCAAATTGGCTCCTAACTCTCTGATAGCTCCCATTGCTGGGGAAAACTCAGGTCCATACTAGACCTCATGTGATTTCAAAAACTAAACTATTTAGCCCTTGTGTGCTCCAGTTTTGCATCTTACATATTGAACCTCGCTAACACCTAATTCACATCAGCTCCTACTGGAGACAAAATCAACCTGTGATCTTCCATGTCTCTCATGCCAAAGAATTTTGCTACTCTAAATTCCTCATGACATGCCACTAAACTAACCTTACCCTTAGCTCATCAAAACCCTGTATGTACAAACTTGCTAGCTAGCATACCATCCACATACAATAAGAGGATAATTTTTCAATCATCATCCACTTGGTAAGACAAACACAATGGTTACACTGACACTAACTAAAGCCTTGCTTTGTCATCCACCTATCAAACCCTGTACCACTATCCTGTAGGTTCCTCAAGACCATATGACCTAGCCTTCTATCTCACGTGTCCATTCTCTCTATTCTTTAACTAAGGTATCCATTCATCTCTCAGTGCTTTCTTCTAACTGGCAACCCTACCAAATCTCCCATTTGGTTCTACAACCTAATCATGCCATGCTCCCATTATTTCCTAGATCTTTCCTACTCTACAGTGAGCAACAAGTATAAAGAAGAGGAACAATAAATTTGAGGCTTACTTACCACTTTCAACCCTCCATATGGGCGTTTGAGACTCCTTGATAGCTTGCTGTCTACCCAAAATCTGTTACAGTGACTGACCTCGATCACCACACAATCTGCATCTGACCAACGTCAGTTCCATGCAACTATCCTTGTTGCTAATGTTAGTTTTCTGACCAATGTCAGTCTTACCTGGTCATCGATGTAAGTTCTATGACTGACACTGGTAGCCACCTTGCCTGACACCACCAGTTATGGTCTGAACATGACCGACATCAGCACCTATCTATTAGACACTGATTCCCCTTGACCGACGCTGGTAACTGTGTTCATCTATGAGTGATGTCTTTTTACCCTTGAGCTCTCTTTGAATCATTTCCTTGTCTAAACTGCCCTGCTTAGAGGTATCTAGCCCCATCCGCTAATCTCTATCTATCATCTTCTCCAGAAACACCAAGGCTTTCTAGTTCTTAAGTCTATCAAAGACATCTGACTTCCTCTTAAGAACATGCATCTCCTTCTTGCTCATGTGACCAAGCCTACAAAGCCACGTCTTCGCAACAGAAGAAGAATCAGTAATACAAGCAAGTAGATAAAGAGTACCTACTTTCTTACCACACACTAATTCAAGTGTATCCACTATGAGAGTTCTTGTGTATCTCTCATCACCCAACTTTCTTGAAGTAATTAGCTGCATCTTTAGAACTGGGACCTGCATGACCTCCTTCAACACCCATGTGTTGGCTACCTATAATTTCAGCTTCACTTCCTCTTTGCCAATTCTTTGGCAAGGCACACCAGCCCCTAAATAAATCTTTCCAAAGTCTCCAAAGACCTTAACATGGAAAAATAATCTATTTCAAGCTGCATGGAAAGAGGCAATAGAATCTATAAAACAAGATTCTACTTTATCCAAAAAACATTCAAGAGCATCCTGTGCAACAACACCTGCAACATCTGCTTCTTCAATTCCTTCATGCTAATCTGCTACCAACCAACAATCTTTTTTTATCTTCTCTTTCTTTCCATAACACCATAATTGATCATTCATGCCTTTGAATTCCTCCATTATTAGTGTACTTTCTTCTACTATTTCTATACTCCCACTCAATCAGAAACCCCTGAGAGTGACCTGTAACCAAACACAAACTTGCTCCCTACAACCTTAGCTCTGATACCAACTGTCAATGGTATCAAGCTATAAACCAACACCTTGGCTCTAATACCAACTGTTAAGAATCTAGAGCAACAAACATGCTCTGACTCCACTGTTAGGACCGAGGAAGCACCATTGATTACCATGTACAAGCAACTAAACATGCAAAAATTAATCAAAATGCACAAGTAACTAGAATTTAGAAATAACACAAAATATGAGAGATAATACCCAATTGTATTAATACTCTTCCAGAAGGAAATACAACAAAGAAGATGCCACAATCTTCTTCCTTACATCTCTAGAGCTCACACACATCTAGAGCATAAATAGTAAATCTCTTCAAGAGCTCACTCTCTCTCTTACGGTCCCAACACATAACTCAAACACAGAGTTGGTGTTCACCTCTAACCAATCAGTATCTCTACTACCAGTACCACTAGTTAGTATCTCTACTACCAGTACACAAGTGCTCCACACACTCCACAAGTGCTCCACACACTCTAAGTACTCAACATACTCCAAGTAGATCTCCCATGAACTTGCAACAACCTGTAACTCAAATGATCTTACTTTGGAAGGAACTACCTTACCTTCCTCTTTGCTCTCTAACTGAGTACACACCATACTCTAAGTAGATCCTACCTGATCTTGCTACCTATTGTGTTGTTGTCACCTTGATCTTGCTGCCACCTGTAAATCAACTTGGTTCTGCACACCTGTAAACCTAGACCTTGCACACACATACACCTGCAGATCAATGATCTTACTTACCATGTAGATCTCCAAACATGGCCTTGCACACATGCTGACCAAGATCCTACATACATGAAGAATCCTTCTGATTCTCCAAACCAGCACCCACACTTGGCACTGTGGTACTAGGAGGAACACACCTTACTCTCTTCACTCTGAAGGAGCTAATATTTGCTCTCTTACTCTCTAGCACAAATTACAATACAACTTATGAGTCTATTATATAGATCTCATGCAAACAATAATTAGACATATAATTACAATAATTAGATCTACAACTCAAGACTATAATTAGCCTTCTTCATGCAAATAACCAGTTTGTTAACAAACTATCTGTAGAACTTGCAGTTCAGAACTGCACAGGTGATCGACGTCGGTCTCGTCTACCTGGGGGTGATTGACTTTAGCCGATATCTAACCATCATCAGCAGCTTTTTGTCTCCACCTGACTGACGTCAGTTGGCCTAACCAATGCCAATAACTATGACACTCAACACCCTCCTCTAATGTTTGCATCAGTGAAGCTTTTAGCTCCACAACCTAACACTATCCATTATGCCTTTGCTCTTGAGATTCATTGACTCTTTGACATACATGCATACCATTGATTTATAATCCATGATTAAATGCATACCATTGATTTGATCTAGGCCTATCAACTTATCATTTTCTACTTTTCATTGGATTTGATTTGGGCTCTCAAGATATGGACACTTATCAAGCCTGCATTTAGTCAGGGACCCCTTTAACAATTTTTGATTGAAAATGGATATTTCATAAGGCCCAAAATTTACATCTACATGAACATCCTTGGATTTTTAAATCCAAATGAATAGTTGAAGGGGTTTCAATTTGACATTTATGGGGCTGGCCAAGACCTTTTGAAATTAAATGGCTATTTCCTTCAGACTTTTTGCTAGACAATTCCTTCAGGCTTTGTATGGAACGTATTTTTTGAAGGAATTCATTTTCCTTATCTTTGCCTTCGAGAAATTCTCTCAAGATCTCTATCTTGGAAAAAATGTCTAAAAGAGTCCATGTCTTGGTCCTTTTCCCTTTAAAATTTCCCTTTAGAACTTTGACTTGGTCTACCTTGTTGCAAAAAGTTCCTTCAAAGAAAATGTGTAGGACACTTTATCAAGAAAATGATTGTTCAAACTTTTGAAAAGTGCCTTTTTTTGAAAGAAAAGTACCCTTAGGAAACCTTGAAGTGGACCATTTTCCTGAGGGACATATCCTTCCAAAAAATTTCACTGGACCATTTCCCTAAGAAAATTTCCCTTCGAGGAAATGTTTGGGACATTGTCTAAAAAAGTGCCCCTCGAGATTTCTATTTTGGACAAAAATTCTGAAGGAATTCTGCCTTTGGAAAAATTATCCTAGACAATTTTCTTGAAGGAATTGTGTCCTTAGAATGGCACTTTAGAACTTTGAAATGGTCCTTCAAAAACTTTGAAAAGTGCCCTTCAAATTTTATAAGTGGACCATTTTTTAAAAGAAAGTAGCCTTTAAAAAAATGTATAAGACACTTTTCTTAAAAAATTATCCTTCAAGATTTTTCAAAGGTCCACTTTCTTGTAGAATGATCTTTTGGGGAAAGTTTATTAGACCTTGGCTCCAAAAGTGTCCTTCAAAAAAAATGAAAAGGACCTTCGAAAGAAATGACCCTTTAGGGAAATGGTTTCAGACAAAATGTCTAAAATAATTCTTGATTCTTGAACAAAAAGGCCAAAACAAAACTACCAAAAGAAATACCCCCAAAATAATTCCAATACTTAGTCAAATGAAGTGGAAAAAAACTTATTGAAATAAAAAATCCATGTACTTTTCCATGGGTTTTATATGGAACACTTCTATAGAAGGAAATTTGAATGTTAACACTTGGCCCAAAAGTTGAAGATGCGTAAACTTTAGATTCTTTTTAACTTGTCCTTAAAATTGTTCATCACCATGAAAAACCTACTTAGATCCCTCCACTTGAAAATTTTTACCCTGATCCAAAGCCACCTAATCCATTCATCAAATAGGACCCTGCTCATCTATTAAAACCAAGAAAAAGCTTAGTATGTGTGCCAAAATGGCCAACAAAGAGTTTAAACAAATTGTCATCAATCATGTTATGGTCAGTCTTATGGGCTAGATATTTCAATCTTTTGATAAAATCATGAGATGATTTGGTGGGAGATTGCTTATCATTGATGAAATGTCTAAGACAATTTTTGGGAAGATTACTATGTTGAAATTTTTTAACTATAGTATTGACTAAATCCTCAAGTTGACAAATGGAATTTTAGGGAAGTTCATTATACCATTCCAATAATCACCAATAAAGGTTTTAGATTAGTTGTGGTGAAAGTATTAGTTTGGATCCACACTTTATAAATATTGCCAAAGGCTTTGAGAAAGGATGTAGGGTCTTTAGTCCCATCATACTTGATAGTTGGAGATATATTACCAATATCAATGGATATGATTAAAGGATCTAAAAGATCATTATGGATGTTTTGAAGCATTTTTTATTCATTATAGGTTGAGGAATAACATTTCACTTGGCATCTCTAAGAGGTGGAGGAATAAAATTTAGATTAACTTGAGGATTGAGAACCAGAGGTTGATTATCCATATTAATTAAATGACATTGTAATTATAACATTTGAGAGGTGTTATAAGTTTGCATTATGTTCATTTTTTGTATGACTTGTGTAAGAAGTTGAGTCATACCAATTTTGGGTTGGTGTTTGTAGGATAACTCCCCAAATTGGTATTAGGGAGAGTGTTATTGGAAGGTAGATTATTAGTGGGATTGTTGGATATACTTGTGTCAATTACTTCCACATTATTTTGAAAAGATTGAAGATGAGAATTGTCTGGATAGGTAAAAAAAGGATCGGATCCAACTACTTCATCTGGGGGTGTGCTTTGAACCATGTTTTAATCCATAGATGAAAGAGGGGAAGAGGTGCTCCAAGAGTGAGGGTTATCTTGAGAGGTAAATAAAGGAAGAAATGAATACCTCATATAGTGTCTAAATGGAGTCAAGTTATCCAAGAGGATTTTAATAGGGGATTTCATGATGATTTGAGGAAATAAACATAATTCTAAGGAAAGAGAAATATATAATTAAGTTGGATAGACATAATATCTAAGTAAAGTAAAAGTAATAATAAGAGCACATAGTTAACCAGGTTGACTTAGTACTACTGGTAGGGAAAAATACAATTTGTAAGAGACTATGTCAAACATAATGACATTGTGCTGAAAATAGGGAAATATTTTGCAATGTAATTAAAATAAAAATTGAAAGAAAGCACACAAAAAATTGGATCAATGAGGATGATAAAATTAGGGCACACAACACAAAACCTTACAACAATGTTATCCAATGCAATTTTTTACAATATAACATACAATAAGCAAGGATCAAGTAGTCAACTAAAAATTAAATACTAAGTGGTCATCCTGAGTATTGTTAGATTATTATAAAGTTTTATCTTAAACATGATAGGGAAGATGGTTGAAAATAGGGAACTGAAAAGAAATATATGGATGGTTTCAAGATTTTTAGGTTAAAAGGGATATGTGTTGGCAATGGTATTGGCTTGGTATTGGGGACTACCCCCTCACTTCACAATCTCACAATGATAAGAGTGTTGGGTGCTATGCCAATATATACCATTAACCACATGTTTATTCTTGTCCATAAAACCAATTTGGCTTACCCTTGGTGATAAAATCTAAGTAGGTAGGCCTTGGGTAGACAAATTTCAAATGCATTTTGAGTATTATGTCATTTGGTAGTGTGTGAAAAAAATAGAAAAATAGTGCAACTAAATGGTATATTGAAAAACCACCTAATTAGACCATGTGAGATACTCTAATAATGTAAACAACTAAAAATAAAAGTGTGAATTAATTACTAGCATATAATAATTAATTCATATTTTAATAATGGTATAAAGTTGGTTCAAATGACACTATATAAAAATATTACAAAATAAATTTGAGAGGGTCACTATTGTACTGTAGAAGCAAGAGTCCTTAAGAACTAAGTTGACCAACTTAGTTTGTTTTAGGATTTCAATTTTAAATATTTCAAACTTACACAAAATATAACTATAATGAAGTACTGAATTGAAAGAGAAAGAAAGAAAGGAACCTTGGTGGGTTGGAAGATGCTAAAGATTGTAAATTTTCTATTGAAGTGCCTTAAATTCTACTTGCAAATTCTACCAACTATGTCAATTGGGTCAACCTTTTTCTATAAAACCCTATTTTCTAAAGCCTATTAAAATGACTAAGTTGACATGGTTAACTTTGTTTGTTATTTAGATGCTAAATGGAATACTAAGTTGACCTACACGACTTAGTTTACTATTTTGGATGATGACTAGAATACTAAGTTGACCTGCATAAATTAGTTTATTATCTAGAACTAAATAAGACTAATGTGTAGACCTATTCGATCTAATAAGATATATCTGATGAAGACCTATATAGAAAGAATAGAGTTATTTTAATGCAATTGTATGTTAAACCTACACATAAAAGATATAATTATACCAACCTAGTCAACCTAATATCACAAATATATAAAAATAATTAAATGATAGAAATTAAAAGCATGAAATAAAACATAAAAGGTTTAGATTCATGTCAAGTTCACCAAAATTTATGCAATGATAAATGCATTAGATCTAAAAATTAATCCTAGCTCAGAGAAGATAGATCCTACTTACACTTTGAATTGGGGATACATTAGATAATCAGGGTCATGACCAATATGTATCCATTAGAACTAATCAAGGGATATTATAACATAATTATATTTCTAGGGATGGTTCTAAAGCCTATAGTAAAGCAAAACTATGCAGTAACCCTAACAAGGTCCTATGTTTTCATATTCACTAAGCTAATAAAAAGTAAATTAAAAGTCTAATATAGTGCTCACCAAAGCTTGTGGTACAAATTAGGGGTTAGTAAACATAATATTAAACATGCATAATATAATCCTAATTAAGCTATATATAGGTAAAACCCTAATACATCTAGAGAGATATAATTATTCAAAATCCATTACTTATGCTACTTCTATCTACTAAAGAGGAGAAAATTTAGAGATACTTACCTAGAAGATGAACCCATCAAGACTCAATCTCTCCCTTGGCCAAAGGCACTTTTTAAGAGGTTTTTTTAGTTTTTAAGGATCACTAATAAAGGCCAAAGCATAAAATACTTCTCCATAAGACTACATTATTCTCCAAGTAGAAACCATAAACTAAGACTCTTCAAGTAGAATGGTGGAAGAATAAATTATAAAGAAGTAAAAATGATTAAAAAATATTTCCTACTCTCTAAGAATGTCAAAATGGATGTGTTTATATAGATGTATCTAACCCTAAACCCTTTCAAAAGTTTTAGTCAACAAGGTTGACCTGGTCGACCTAGTATTATAATTGACATAAACTCACTAGGTCATAGACTAGGTCAACCAAGGGCTGCCCTAGACCTTTAATAAGTTTTGTCACTAATAATACAAGGTTGACACAGTTGACATAGTCATGTAAACTATTAAAAATGGGTTTAGGTTAGACAAAGGGATAATAAATGTGGCAAATGAATAGAGGAGTATGTAAAATAGGAGGCAATGATTAGGGGAATTGTTTCAGAATCTAGTTGGATTGATAGTAAGTGGAAAAAGGGACAACAATCCTAAAAACACTAATGGTCTACACACCCCTTTCAAGGTGTACCCCTTAAGGCATGCACTAAGAGAGATTGAGATGCGATGGGTTTTTGTAAGATAGAAAGCATTAGTAATTGATAAAGTTTTAAAATATTATGTGTATACAACTCTCATACTGCTAATGCATCCCATACTGCTTCCACTAATCAAAACACTATTGACACTAATCAACTATTATTACAAACTTTAAATCAAATGGATACTTTTCAAAAAAATAGTGCCAATCGAATGATGTAAAAGAAAAACTAATTAATACATATCCAAAATCATCCTTAACCTACTCAATGGGGGGTGTAAAATATTAATGCCTACAATGCCCCTTATAGATGCACATGGTAATCTTATACCTTAACCACCACTTCTTAACAATGCTATTAAACATTTACAAACTGAATCCCTAGTTCCTCAAATTTCAAACATGACATAGGTGGCATAGTTACCACTATCACTTATAATGAATCCACTAATCTATATTTGCATTTAAAATTATTCAAAAAATTATATAAAGATCAGGTCAAAATTTACACCTTTTTTACAACCAAGGTCTTAGAAAAAAATTTAGGTGACATTTTAAACTGCTATAACCAACTCAAACTCATTCTATATCTAGCTTGGAAGACTTAGTTAATGCATTGGTTTAATAATTTAAAAATAATGATCTTTTTGAAAATAACCTAGCTCATTTTATTAATTTTAAGTAATTAAAATCTAAATAGCCCAAGTATTCATCAAAGGATGGAATAAATTATCTAATAAAGCTAAGCATAACATGGGAGATGACAATATTTTTCAATTATTCACTAACACTCTTCACCCTAAATTATAATATCATGTGAGGACTCTTTCCCCAAAATATTTATAAGAAGCCCCCAACTAAGCCAAACATCAAGATTTTATTATACGATAATTTGAGCCTTCATACCCTTCCAAAGGAACTCCAATGCTTATGAAAGCTAAAACATGCAACTAAATGATGGTGTTACATATACCTAAGATTACATAAACACCATTCAATCCATTAATCATAATGCTTCCACAAAGCCTATTATTTTACCATCAATTTATACTAATCCACATCCTAGTTCTACATTTTCTCAAGTAAATAATGTAGACATCCATAAACCAATTTACTTAGTAGAGATTCAAAAGAATCTTCCTAGGCCTTCACCACAAGATATTAATCCTACTTTCCATACCAAACATTGGTATGATCCACACAAATTATTTTGGTATCATGAAACTTGGATCCATTCTCATGAAACTAATCACTAATTAAGAACCTTATGGAATGTCTCCTTGGGTCTAATTTTGATCATGAAAAACTCATATGTATGCATCAACAAGATTATGAAGTGAAAACTAAGGCTCATGAAAATAAAGAAAAAAATGAAGCCCTTAACTAAGATAATGTTCACCTAGATATTTACAAGGATCTCATACGTAATCATCAAGCTAATACTACCCAACCTCCCACTACTAATAATGTCTAAAGTTATGTGGATCCTAATGCTAACATTCATGATGAGAGTGTCATCAATATGAATAATATGAGGAGGGTATTTTCCTCTATTTATCATTATCCAACTTCAAACTAAAACAATTTCCCAACTTTATGTACTATTCAATATTCTTACCCATCTCATCTTACTAAATTATGGCACATGGAAATAATTCTAACTAATTTAACAAAACAACCTGATAACTCACATGTAATGATAATATTAGAAAATAATTCCTTTATATCAATATAATTTCTATCCCTCCTCTAACCAATTAGCCTCACTCAAAAATTCTAAAGTCATATACTCTTGGGATTTAATATATGACCCTATAAATGATCCATAAGATATCATATGGCACAAAGATCAAGCTAGATCACGACCAAGACTAGAATGGTGTATGCAATGACATCAATTGGACTACAATCATGCACCATGACATTATAAAAATCCCCTATACAAGATTTTGACTATAATGGGTTGACCCATTTTGACCTAAGGTAAAAATGGTCAACATGACTTACTTAAAAATCAAAACATCAATAGGATCATGCTATAGATCTATGATAAATATTTGAAAGACTACACAAATTTAATGTGCATTTAAATCTAAAAAAGTGCACATTTAGAGTTATATCAGGAAATTTACTTGATTATATCGTAACTCAAATAAGCATTGAAGAAGATCACAAAAAGATCAAATATATCATTGATATGCCTCCTCTAATAGGATTTAATCACTTTCAGTCCCTCCATAGAAATATTCAAGAAATAATATGGTTTATAGCTCATTTGGATGATAAGACATAATATTTAACACATTTATTAAAAAAGATATAAAATTTAAATGGGATGCTAGCTTGCAATAGAGTTTTAATGAAATTAAATAATAACTACTCAATCCACATATCCTTATGCCACTAATACTAGACATAACCCTACGGTTTTAGATCTCAGCTATAGAGCATGCTTTAGGAGCTTTGATTGCATAACATGATTATGATAATAAAGAGTGCATTATTCACTACATCAATCACACATTTGTTGATTATGATAAAATTACAATACCATGGATAAATTATGTTTGAATTTTATGTTCATTGTATAATTTTTTTGACATTATATGCTTAATAATGAGACACAAGTTATGACAAAGGTGGACACAATTAATTTTATCATGTCCAAATCACATTTATTAAGATACGTTTCCAAATGAGTAATGTTTCTCATGGAATTTGAATTAAAATTCATATCTCAAAATTTTAGTAAAATGAAAAATTATTATAGATAATTTAGTAAAAACTCTATTATTAGATACATCATCAATTAATAATGATTTCATGATGAGTTCACTACATATTATATTGATAATGCTACTTGTAACATGTACTTCAATGGCTCAAAATGCACTACCTATGTAGGAGTAGGGATAAAATTCATTAATCCCAATCGTCAGCCACTGCCATTTGCATTTCACTTGAGATGTTCATGTACACATAATGTCATAGAATATGAGGATTTAATACTAGGTTTATATGCCCCACACACACTACAAATAAAATCTCTAAAACATATGGAGATTCTCAATTGGTGGTTAATTACGGTTTAGATAATTATCAAACTAAAGAAGAAAAGTTAATTACATATAAATAAATGATTCAATGATTAACAATACACTTTGACACATTTTTAATAGAAGGCATACTCCACAAAGATAATAGGCATGTATATGTAATGGCCAGTGTTGATTCAATGATTATTATTAACATCACTAATGAGCATGTGATTTTTAATATACATAAATTAAGACACTTATCACTCACTATAAAATATTTAAATTTTTCACAACCCTCGAAGTTACTCACAACACAATAAATTTAGAATGGTATAATGATATATAAAATTTACTATGTCAAGCGAGTATCCTAAAAAATGCCACATGCAATGATAAGATAAAATTATAATGAGAAGTAATGTGTTATGTTCTAATTATAAGGTATTTATTTAAAATATCATTTTAAGGGTAGTTAAAGCAATGTGTTATGTTCTAATTATAAGATATTTATTTAAAATATCATTTTAAGGGTAGTTACAACAATGTTTAAAATAAGAAGAATCTAAAATATATTTATTTGAAGTAAACACTATAGACATGTAAAATTGGCCACCAATGATTTCATATCTAACTTTAGACCAATTCTTGTCAACCATTGAATACCTATCCCAAGAATTTTTAAGTGTCTCAAATTTGGCTTCATAACCATGAAAATAAATCAAATTGGCCCATAAATCAATTAAATTGGGTAAATACACTTTGAATTAAATAAAAAATCCAACAAATAACCAAATGCCTAAATGGATTAATCAAACTACAAATCTTTATCAAAGCCTAATTAATATCATCCTTGACTAAATGAGATAATAAATCAATTATATAAAAAAGGAAAATTCAAATATCCAGAGCATCTTAAATATCCTAAGAAGTGATCATTAACATTTATGAGTTGTCCCAAATGGAAAATATCTCAAATCACACCTATCCAAACCTAATCATGACCATTTAGACACCTTTCAAACTCACCCAAGGTTAATAAACTCAATCAAAGTCAGATTTAACCCATTCTAAGATGATTTGAAAGCCTATAAATACAAGCATATAAATCTTCATTTGGAGAGCTCAATAAAAGTAATGTTATGATGAAGGATTTAATTCATGAAGAAAATGCATATAGTTATAATACTAAAATTTATTATAATACTAAAATTGAGCCAAGCCATTGAATCATCAATTCAAGCCAAGCATTGAAAATGGTGCTAAGATGAGATGAAGGTAGCCATACTCCATTGATAAAGACCTCTTGAGCATAATCTGAGCAAGCCAATCGAATAAACCTCTTGGAGAATTCAAGGAAGATAAAAATATATGTTTTCTTGCATTTTTGTTGAGCTTTTATCATTTGTTGTTTATTCACTATGCTACCCTCTTTGATCTAGGAAAGGTAGTGTTTTCTTGTTAGTGTTCTAGTTTTTGTTTTTGAGTCATTTTGAGTTGATTTTATTTTGAACTAACATATGATATAACCACCCTCCTTGGATTCTTTGATCACAAATGGCACACTCGATGGTACCCAATGCATCCAAAGTAGTAAGTAGATAATTATGAAACTTATAAATCATCAAATGAATGATTCAAAATCTTCAAAATTATAGTTTTATCTTTGTTTTTTCCATATTTTTTTTATTTTTGAGGTTGCTCAGATTTACATAGAGACTGGTAGCAGTCTTATATAACTAGTGACAGTCATGAAATAATTGGTGATGGTTAAGAACTAACTAGTGGTGGTCATATATAACAGACCATAGTCACTATGTGCATCCCAAAAGTGTCAGTGGTCTCTGTGTAGGGTAAAAAGCTAATAAGCCATATTCTAAAGCTTGGTTTGGGGTCATATGAGATCTATTTTTTATGATTATTTTTTAAAAAACAATTATTTTATCCTAAATTTGTAGAATATGCTATAAGTTTACTTTCAAGTTGGATAGTTTTTTTAACAAAATATTTTAATAAGAGTTTTAATCTTTTTAAAGTTTCTAAATGTTGTTTCTTGGTTTTGTTAAATTGTGTTTTCTTTATCCAATTCTTGCCTTGCAATTTTTATTGAGATTTTTTCTAATGATTGCCTAACCTAACGTGTTTATATTTTGTGGTTTTGACTTTGAGTTAATAGATGGTCGAAAATGGTCTTAGTCAACCATCATTGATTCTCATGACTGACAATGGTTATCTCACAACTGACTGATGATAATTGCCTTGAAACTGATGATAACCACCTCTGATTGTTGATGGTCATTATGTGAATTAAATCAAAACCTGAAAGCTATTTTTAAAACAAAATTTTCCAAATAATAAAAGTGATTCAAAATAGGTCATTATAACCTAAATTTTTTAGATTAAAGATTTGATTTTAAGACCAATTTGCATTTTTTACTAATCACACATCTCATTTTGGGCTTTAAAAAGAATCACTCAAATTTTAAACATTTGAATTTAGGTCTAAAATTAACTTTCTAGCTCTTACACATTTGGACTTGAGTGATTAAAATAAACTTAGCTATGTTTTTTGCTTAGTTTATGTTTTATGCAATTTATTTCAAATAGGTTATGAACATTAATCCAAACATTTCAATTGGTGCATAAAAAATAACCTAATCAAGTATAAACTTGTTTCAAACTTGCTCACATCATCTTTTGGGTATCAAAAAAGAACTTAGTTCATTTTTATGCCGTTAATGCTTTTCAATGTTTTAGTAAGTTTTAATCAAAATCAAGGGGCCAAACTTAACAACACATTTTATTTTGGTGTCCTAAAATGAATTTAACATCATGTTAGTTTATATGATTTTGAGAAAGTTAATTTTCATGCAAGTTGTTTGTTGATTATTTGTTTAGCAAAAAGGGATTTGTGTGTGTATGCTCTCCCCTCATCCCATATAGGGAACTTGTGGGATAAAAATCACCATTTCTATTGAAAATTATGCTTTAGTCCAAAGGCATCAAAAGTATGTTGTTAAAGCTCTCCGTAAGACCCACACGGCTTGGGTGATCTAGAAACAACCATAAAGCCTTTTTACTTAGTCTTTTATTTCCATGAATCTTGGCTTGTAAGGGGGATTTCATCACCTCCCATAAGTTATTTAAGAAATATTTGACCTAGGGATTTATCTCTTAGCATCATCTTGAACCCCTCTCCATCAGGGGTATATAAATTGGGATCCCCTCACTAAGATGGTGGTTTGAGTGGTTAAACCATCTCCATTAGTATAGGCTAAGCTCAAGATGTATGATAAATATAGACATCACAATAAACTAAGCAAGTAATGGATGTAGTGTTTGTAAAAAAGACAAGACCTTATCATAATAAGTCTCTTGATGTGGACTCAATTTACATGTTGATTCTCTTGTGTGTATACATGAAAGTGTGTACACATGGCTCAATCTAGATGATAAAAAACAAACTAGTTTTAGTCAACCCCACTTTACCATATGTTGATAAGATTTAAGATGATTATAATTAAATGTATTTTGGTCATTTATTATTTGGTGTGTTAGAACTAAATCTTGTTGTTTAAACTATGTTATGAATGAGTCATGTGTCTAACATCACTCTATTATTTGAGGAGGTGTTATGCTGTCTGTGTGACACTTTGATTTAACTTAGAAAACATTTGTGTCAAAATTTTTTGAGTAGCATTTGATTGAGATGGGTACCATTGTGTTTCCCAAATAATTTCAAATCTTGTGCCTTTCAATTCTTTGAAACAACTAACCATCATCACATCTTTTAGGAGTGTTAACACCATTACACTACCCAAATTATTTCAAAAGACTTGTCTTGTCTCATCTTGTGTCTCAACTATCATTATTTTAACCAATTATTTGAGCCTTGTTGGATCTTTATCTAATCCCAATCATGTTGTTTGAATTCATCTAGCCCATTGTCATCAAATCCATAATTTATCTTTAGTTGAGTTTTTGATTAAATTTTATAAGTTTGGATTCAAACATTGATTTATTTTTGTTTAGGCCTCAATTCATGGGGATGATACACATATCTTTCTATTTTAGGTTACGTAACTTGGGTAAATTTATCACTAAAATTTGGAAATTTTATTATTTATGCCTTTGTTTGATAGAGTTAGTCTCTCTTCAAAGTGCCTTTTATTTAGTCTTTTTCATCAATCAGATCATGTTTATATCTAGAATTATGTGCCTTGTCTTTGCCAGACTATTTCAAGTTTGTTAGATTAACCATTATCATCATCCTTTTTAAAGCCTAGATTTTGATGTTATTTGGCCAAAATTCCTAACACATCCTATTTGAGCCTAGATTTTGACTCCATGTTTGAACCAAAGACCTAGAAACTTTTCCCTTTCCTAGTTTAGAACACATTTGGACTTTAGACTTTGGCATCTTATTTTTAGGTCATTTTACTTGACCTTATTTATGTAAAACATTTAATGTTAGACATATTGATATTATGCTATTTTTACCAAATCTTTGCATTAGAATTTTTGGAGATTCAACTCCACCCTCAACCAAGCGAGATCACATTTGAACCCTTTGTCTTTTTAGACATTATTTTTGGATTTTTTATAACTCTAAGCCTTTTTTTATTTCATATATTTCATCATTGATGCAAATATGTCTAGATAAACTTATGGTGGAGTCACATATAATCCAATTTATGATATAATGGCCACACAAATTGACTATAATCATCAATTATTTGAGGAAGAAGTGGTTTATGAGGAGTACTTTGTTGAAGACTCAACTACAGACAATGTTTTTCTAGGAGATAGATCCATACCCTCCTTACAATAATCAATATAATGAACAAAGACAAGAACTAGATTGCAATCTAACTTAAAACCCTAATTGGGATGATATGGTTTATGAGGAAGCTTTAGATGATTTGTCTTGGGTAATCAATCACCGTCCACAATACCCCAAACTTATCATTATAAGACCTATTCTTTTGGCTTGTGCAAGCTACCAAGCTCCACAACACCCCAAACTTATCCTTCCAAGACCTTTTTCTTTAGATTATGCATGCTATAAAGCTGCATAACATCTAAGGAATACCATTACTATTCTAGGACCTCATCGTTTAGCTTGTATAAGCTACTAAGCTCCAAAATCCCCTAAAATTATCCTTCCAAGACCTCATCCTTTGTCTTGTGTGAGCTATCTATCTCCATAATGCCCCAAACTTGTACTTCTAGGACCTCATCCTTTGGCTTGTACAATAAATCAAGCTCCACAATGCCCTATCATATTCCAACCACTAGTCATCCCTTGTCTAGTGCCCATCATTCCCCACTTTAAAAAATCCAAACCAATCCAATCAAAACCCCAACCAATCTAATCAAAACCCAAACCAATCCAATACAAACCCCAACTAGATAATTAATACCCTAATAGATCTAATAAATACCCCAACAAATTTGATCAATACCCCAACTAATCCAATCATTCCCTCGACTAATCCAATCATTCAAAGAGTCAACCAAATCTATGTTTAAAATTGGTATTTTCCAACTCATTATAAACCAAGGTTGAGAGAACCAATTGATCCAAGATGTTTTTATTGAACCAACCATTTATGATAAATCAACCTATAATGAATCACCTTTCAATCCTATGCCTATTATCGAGGAGCCTCACTCTAATGATCTAGTCTTTATTGAGTCACTTATTAATGATTATAACTACCTTTGGGAAAATCATTACCTCGACCATATGCCTATTTTTCTAGAAGAATCCCTCTAAAAATGTAATCTTTGAGGAGTTATCTCTTAACCTTTGTCCCACCATTGTAGAGTCTTACTTTAATAAATTAGTCTTTATAGAGTGTGTTATACCATCATAGGTCATTACTTGTCCAATACCAAACATGCAACAAGACATCATTAAATAAGTATCCACATCAAATGAAGAATAAAAATTAGAGTGAGGTTTTATTCTTGATTTGACATGAGATTTAACATCAAAAGTAGAATCAACATTAGTCTCACCATCAGATTCAGAATCCTTTGAGTCAGAATTAGATTCATAAATAGAATACATTTGTGACTTTTACAACATTGGTTATACATGCCTCATAGCTTGATTTGAATATATTTATGATACTTACATGGTTTTTAAGGATTATTACTTTAACATCAACACAAGTTCTCTTAGTATCTTTTATGAAGATTGTATTACCTCTTCACATTCCATTACCTTTCCATGTGCCATTACCACCAACCAATATAGCCATTATATTAACATTCCACCTCCCACAAATATTGATTGGGACTGATAGAATCATACCTTGTTGAACTGCATCCATGGTGACATATTAGTTGAAGAAGAGAATGGAGGCCAAGACCAATATAATACATAAAAAGAACACTCTCCTAGTGCAACCTTTTTAGATGTGCTAGGGGATAATCAAAGTTAAAACTCATCATCTTCTAGTGAAATTTTTTTGGAGGTGCTAGAAGAAAATCAACTTCAAAATTCAACATTCATTAGTGAAACTTGCTTGGAGACACTACAAGACAATCAAGAAAACTTCATTGGTAGAAACCTCTTCAAAGAACTAATAATTGAGCACAAAAGTAATTCACTACTTATTGAAAACATTGTCAAAGACCAAATCAATATAGCTTCCTATCTACATCCTAATTATATGGTAGATACTCTTAGACCCAATTAATAGAAATTATAGTGTTCTTAATGAGAGCTATTCATAAGTCTTTGACCCTACCACATCTAAAGTTATGTAAAATCCAAAATCGAAAACATTATGTATGCTTGAACATCTTAATATTCATTTGTTTCCATACTATTACACATTCCATTATCCTCCATAATTACATTTCCCAATCAAACATATCATCCATCATTTATCCATATTTACCATCTATAGACACACTTTCATTTGTAGAGGCTATAAAGATACCTTATCTTGACATTTGAAGGAAATAATATCAATGACCAATGAAGATCACAACAACATCATTGGAATCCAAGTCTATATTCAGTTGTTGATGGAGTAGCTATTTAGATGAGGTGTGGGATAGAAATTAACATTATTGGTTATTTTATTTGTATCATTTATTGATTAAGATGTTCATTTCCACATCAGTAGGGACAATAGAATCAAAAACCACACTTAGGCCGAACAAACATGTACCATACCATAATCATTAGCCAAAAAATAAGTTGTTATTGTTTGACATCCTTTTGCCATTGTCACATACCCAACTAATCACCTTAGCACTTGGGGGTAACCCTCTCAACATTTTTATTTATCAACCTCTCATTCTACTAGCCTATCATTATCCATTCTACCATTCAATTCAACTAAAACATGTTTCGAATCCTATAAACATAACCCATTTGACCTTGGTTCATCCATTGGTTTCACATTTTAACATGAAGAATTTGATCAATTTTAGTAGTTGTTTTAAAGATTCTAGATAGAGGAAATACTTTGGAGTAGTATGACAAAAGTTTGGTAGTTGCATCCTTCATTTCTTAATCTCTTCTAATCATGTTTGTTTATGTGAGCCTGATTATATACTCTACTAGGTCAAATCAATGTTTCATCAGTCTTGATACTAATTATAACTACCTATGGGTAAATTAATATCATTGATCTAATCAGTTGCATCTTACTTATAACTACCTATGGGTAGACTAGGGGAAACATTTGTTTATTGTGCCTTGATTTACCAACTAGCCATTCTTATGCCATATTTTTCCATCATACCAACTGTGCCTATTTTATTTGAATTTGCTACTATACTAATCATATTCCTCCATTGTAAGGTGGAACTACTATGAACTAAGGCCATTTCAGGATTATGTGGGTAATGTTTGATTCATGTTAAGCTCAGCTTAGTCCCATTTTTTTGCCATATTCTCATCATTTTATGAGCATCTTTTTAAGTTAGCTATGCTCTCATTATTTTAAAAGATTGGAATGTTTAGTGTTTCATCATTATCAATCAAGTTAAGACACCTAGAAAATTCCAAAAACATTTGAAAATCATTTAGAAAAACCAAAAACATTGACCACTTCTTTACCTTAAGGATTTTGGGAACCCTCACTAAGTCACAAACAAATCACTTGTCACTTAGTCTCCCTATCCTTTTTGGCCTTTTTATCCCACATGCTTGTCATTTTTAAAGATTATTCCTATTATTATATCATATTAATCATGTTTTTTTATCATCATCATCTTCTTCCCATTCCTTGGGAGAACTACATTTAGTTTGAAGTTTTTGTTGGATATATCATCCATAAAACTATATAGGTAGCATCCACTTACCTAGTGCATATAGAGATAACTCAATTACCCCCTTCCTTTTCTTCTCTTCCCCCATCATGTTTTGTTTTTTATGTTGTCACCTATTTTCTAGGGGAAATATTTATCACATTATTTGTGTCACATTATTTATATTAACATTGACAATAATTATTGTTTCTTTGTTTGTTTGTTTCTCTATTATTTTTTTGTGTGCCTGTTTGTTTGCTTTCAACACTGTTACCTTGATTCAATTCCATGTGTGTTCATTGGGTGATTCCTTTCATGAAATAGTCTTGAATCCATCCATATTCATATATCAAAATTGTTATCATGATTTTTTAATCATTGGTGCATTATTTTCCTTTGATTATTTGATCAAGAGTTAGTAATTATGTATATTTTGGCCAAGTCCTCATGGTGTTCTATCATTATGCCTAAAATCAAGTGCTACAACAAAAACAACTTTGATAGGTGTACACCATCAATGGCATCATTGACATCTCATCAACACCAACACAAACAACAATCCCAATCATATCCCAAATAGAGTAATTAAACAACAAAATAATTTTAACCTTTTTTAGTTTGAACAAGCATCTTCATACTATCATGTTATTCCAATTCTTGTTTAACCTCTATAAGAACTTATCATCATCATATTTTCACTCATTAGCTATCAATCTTGTTTACCATAACCAAGGTCTAATGATTATAAATGCCTATGGGCAAATCATTGTACACCATCCCACTTGCATTCTCAATGATTATAACCACCTTTGGGTAAATCATTATGTTATCATACCACATTGCCATAATCAGGGTACAATGATTATAACTACTTTTGGGCAAACCATTATACACCATCCCACTTATGTTCTGAATGATTCTACAAAAATTTGGGAAAATCATTGTGTTCTCACCCCATCATCTTCATATATTTGGTCCCCTCATATTGATTCTTTATTTTGAGGGACTATTTTCTACTCATTTTGCTAATTATTCCCTTGAGGGGGAACCCTACAGTTCATCCATCACCAATTGAAGTTGTAACCACAATAGAACATTTTTATTCTTTGAGAAGATGTTACTATACTTACAACTTATAATGCTTTCCAAAATAGGGGTAAACTATAGACATATAAAATTGACCACCAATGGCTTCATATCTAACTTTATACCAATTATTTACAACCATTGAATACCTATCCCAAGAATTTTTAAGTATCTCAAATTTGGCTTCATAACCATGCAAAAAAATCAACTTGGCCCATAAATAAATTAAATTGGGTAAATACACATTGAATTAAATAAGAAATCCAAAAAATAACCAAATGCCTAAATGGGGTTAATAAAACTACAAATCTTGATCAAAGCTTAATTAAATTCATCCTTGACTAAATGAGCTAATAAATCAATTATCAAAAAAGGAATATTTAAATATCAAGAGCATCTTAAATATCCTAGGAAGTGATCAATAACATTTGTGAGTTGTACCAAATGGAAAATATCTTAAATCACACTTATCGAAACATAATCGTGACCATTTGGACACCTTTAAAACTCAACCAAGGTTAATAAACTTAATCAAGGTCAGATGTAATCCATTCCAATGTGATTTGAAATCCTATAAATATAATCATATAGCTCATCATTTGGAGAGCTCAATCAAAGTAATGTTATGATACAAGATTTCATTCATGAAGTAAATGCATAAAATTATAATGCCAAAATTGAGCCAAGCCATTATAAAATAAATCCAAGACAAAAATTAAACATGGTGTTAAGAGGAGTTGAAGTTAGCCAGAATCCATTTATCAAGACCTCTTGAGTATAATTAGAGAAATCCAATCAAACAAACCTCTTGGAGCATTCAAGGAAAGTAAGAATATATGTTGCATTTTTATTGAGCTTTTATCATTTGTTGTTTGTTCACTATGTTCCCCTCTTTAATATAGGCAAGGTAGTGTCTACTTGTTAGTCTACTAGTTTTCATTTTTGAGTCATTTTGAGTTTATTTAATTTTGAACTAACATATTATCTAACCACCCTTATATTCCTTGATCACAAACACTAGTGAATGCAAAGGTAATTTTAGCAACAAAGCAATGTCTAAAAAGTTATTATGGAAAGGATACTATTATCCTACCATGGAATAAGAATGTTATGAATATGTAAAATTAAAAATTTTAGAGTCATAATAATCTAAATCATGCTTTATCATAAGATATTCAACCCATTGTTTCACATTGGCCATTTTCTCTCTAGGGTTTAGACTTAGTTGAAAAGATAAAAACAGAATCCTTAGATGGACACAAATTCATCATTACAAATACAAAATAATTTATGAAATGGGTTGATGATATACCATTATATTATGATATATGAAAAGATGTATCACTTCTTGATGACACATATTATTTCATATTTTTTATTACCATCAACTATTTTAATAGATAATGTTTCATCCTTAAAAAATAAAATAGTTAAGTAATTTTATGCTATATTCAAGATTTGTCACACTTTATCTATTGCATATTACATATAAGGAAATAAAACATCATAATAAAAAAAAGATAATCATTAAAATATTACGAAAAACTATTGAAAAACATGGTGCAAATTGGCACAATCAAATTATTTATGTACTTTGGGCATATCACACAAGTGTCCATATATTAATGAAGGCTAAACCATACTCTCTTGTTTATAGAATAGAATAAATAATTCCTATAGAATTATAAATTCATTATTTAATGGTCTCTTTAAAATACATCATTAAATATAATGAGTATTAGGTACATCAATTAGAAACTATTTACAACAAGCATATTTAAGCTATAAAACATCTCAAAGTCTATCAAGATTGTATTAAAAGATAATTTCAAAAGAAGATTCACAATAATGAATTTCATATTGGAAATTTGGTGATGAAATAACATCCTAGGTGAAATTGAAATATTTCATCAATCCTAAAACATAATTGAGTTATTTTGGAAACATACGAACTTTACTAGTGTGAGATTATACTACATAAATGTTTGAAGCTTACCAAACTACATAAGAGCCCACTTGAATAAAATAAAGAGTGGTTAAGAGTTTCAAATAATTTGGATAAATAAATGGGTCACATTGTTTATAAAGGATTGGATTATACAAGGGGAAAATTTTGTAAAGATAGTTAATTCACTAAAGGGTAAAACCTAATGATAGTTAAAGCCTGCATGAGAGTACACACTGGAGTATTGTAGACATAACACACAAAATAAATAAGGAATATAGAATTACTCATATAATGTGGTGAAAAATTAAGAATAGGAAGGTTGTAACTTGAGCTAAGTATAGGCTTGCATAAAAATATATATTAAAAGTTGAACTTACAAAGCAATCACATGCACCTAAGTATTTATCGACCTATGATGAATAATGAGATATGATGAGTGCATAAATGTGGGGGAAAATAAAGGAAATAGGGTGATCCCAATTGATGAATATGAGGAAAATTATTATGTAATTATATGAGGTGCATATGACAATCACAATTTTTGGATTTATGTGTTTTTATGGGGATTAGTAAGGTGCTCAGTTACGTAATGATTTTAGAAGTGTAGAAAAATGTAAGAAAGGACATGAAATTGGAAACATTGATTATTGTCACCAAAATAATCTCATGATAATTAGAGGATGTGTGGGGATAAATAGCCATGTGAAATTAGACATGGACACACAAAGAAGGTTGGTGTAGGGAAAGGACACAACATAAAACATGATAATTGTGGATTTGAATGTAAAATCCAATTAAGCCATGTGGATCATATAATGAGAAAAATAGTAGTATCATATACTATGTCAAACATAATTGAAGATGGAAGGAATTGGAAACTCTTATCCATGATGTACCTAGGGATTCATTCTGCCAGGTGGTTAGGATTTTACTTCCAACCTATAGATCTGATTGTAAAAAGTTAGGAAATGAAGTAGACTAATAAAGCTATATAAAGAGGCATCGATACAACATTAAGGAACTTCAACCACTTAGGAAAAATATGTTAAAGTTTATATATTTGGTAGAGGGAAATATTTAATAAGTCATGTAGCTTTAGTTTAGATGATTTATGATAGACTCCATCATTATAAATTGAAGCTTTCTTATGGAAACTCAATCTAATAAAAAATTGTAGCTAGTTTTAAATATATAGAGAGAGTGAGATAAAAGTATAAGGAATGGATAGAGATAAAGGATACATTGTAAATTTGATAAGATAAAAATATCATGTAACTCATAAGGTTAATGAATGAGAAGACAAGGGTTTGATTCTACTGTGTAGTGTAAATCCTTATAGGCTACATGTCATAAGGCATTCCTTAACTAGGACCCTTGGATATGAATGTATTAGTTTTGTATCATAGTGAGGTTACAGGTCCTAAGGAAATGTAATGGGATATGAACATGCAAGCAAAGTGTTGTAGAATACTAGTAGATTTTCAAATGTGAGGAAACCAGTAGAGTGTTATGGAAAACTAGTAGACAATTGATTGTGAAGAAATTAACAGAGTATTGTGGGAGGATAGTAGACCAATAAATGAGAGAAAACCAACAAATTTTTATGTGAGGAATGTTAGTAGACTACCAAATGTGAGGCCACTAGTGGAGAGTATTATTTTCCACCTTGAGAAGGTGGGTAGCTAATGAATGGTTGGAAGGGAGAATAAAATAAGGATGAGATACATAAGATCATAATGGATTTTATGGTAGTGCTTCAAAAGTATAAGGGTACCTATAAATTATTATGATATTAATTTCAAATTTAGGTGGCATGAGAGATTATGAGGTTGTGGGTAACCTACAAGAGTTAAGTGTTGACAAAATCACCAAAAGGAGCTAGTTGAGTTTAGAATGAAAGTATAAAGATAAAATAATCACAAAAATTAAGTATTTGAGAATAGGAAAGAAGTGTAAATGTGATCATAATTTCCAATAGGAGATAATTGATGAACAAAGTGAATTGATGAGGGGGCCAATAGATTATTGAATATGAAGTAGTCAAGGAATGAAACATATTCCAACTAGAAGTATTGGGTAAAATGTGTATAAATTTATTCTCCATTATGTGTACTGGGTAGAGGAAAATAAAATAAAAATATGAATTAGTAAAAATTCAAGGTAAGGAGTGACTTGAAATCACAACTAATGATGATAATATAAGAGATGGCCACTAGAGTATATGCATTGAAAAAAAGGACATCACAGGTGGAGAAGAAGGATGAAATAAATAATTACATGAAGAATAAAGGAGTACCCTATAGAGAATATAAAACTTGTAGAGTTTTACAAGTTTGAATAAAGTCAACTTGAAGCTGAAGTGACAATGATCTCAAAAAGATAATAACATAGAAAGATGATGAACTAGGTGTTGACCTAGAGTGTTATTTTATGCTAGAAGTCATTGAATACTCAAATAATATGGATTTTATGTGTATAATTTTTTTTGATGACACAAAAAAGTGTTGAATAAATCTCTAATATAGGAGGATATGGAAGGAAAAGTAAAAGGTAAAGTGTTGGGACTAAATTGTCTCAAAATTATTACACTAGGTAGTACACCCAGAAGACTAACATGAGTGGTGGAGAAAAAAATATGGTTTTATGTGTAGGGGTGTAAAGGAAATGATTTACTTAATAGTAAATTTATATGAGACACCATTTTAATGGTGCATAATTATTCTAAGGAGAAGCAAAGAGGAAAATGTTTGTGCATGAACCTTAGAAAAATCGATCCTCATAAATAAAGGATAGCTCAATAGTCATTGAGATTTAAAAAGGAGAGGCCACAGATGATTTATGTCTTGAATAAGATACTTACATGTATAATAATCAACTAAAAATTCCATAAAATATAATGATAAAGAAGAAGAGTTTCTTTGTGTGCAAGTGAAGGATATACGAATACCTAATGTGAGGTAGTTAGTGAAGGCACAAATATTTGAGGATGCACCAAGAAAAAAAGTTAAATAAAATTCCAATTGAATTGGAGAGTTTTACATAATATAATTATGTAATAAATAATGATGGATCAAAATAAACATTCCCATCAAGAGGCATAAAGGTGAAGAAGAAAGGCAGGAGTAAAATTTTTATTTCATGAGGCATAAGTTTGAAGTATCAAGGGAGAAGGGTATGAAAAATTATTATATCATAATTTATATTTAGTTTTTATAAGGAAAATAGAGAGTTAAAATGAAAATTATAAGAAACACATGAAGAATAGGAAGAAACAATCACGTTAGAAAATATTATCTTGAGTATATAGAGGAAATTTATATACTTAAGGAAGGAGATGCTTGAGAAGATATGAGTAATGAATATGAAGAGGAGATCATTGGTAGAGAGGACAAAATATAATATGGGGAAGGAGGTGAAATGGGAGATATATATTATCATGTAGTAAAATATTATTGTGCTAAGGCAATAATTAAAAAATGAATATAATTCTAGTTGTAACAGTCTATAAGGGAAAAGAGGAGAGAAGAAGTTGTGACACCTTCCCTAGAGGAAAAGGATGGAGACATGCATGAAAGAGTGCAACATGTAGTATTTTCATGCATAAGTGTGGAGGAATAATTAAAAAAAAAATTATTGTACAAATCATACTAGATGTGCAAAATAAAGAGAAGAGTGAATCAATAAATTAACTTGAAGATGATGAAACAAGGGAAAGAGAGTAAGGAGAGTGAGTGATTTTAACATTGGTATAGGTGAATAGAGAAAAATATGTAACAACAAATAATTGGAAAATTTAACTATGAGGGATGGGTGTCATCAAACCCCTTAGTGTTATTATATGCCACTGAAGGCATCAATGAGATTGAGGGTAGCAATAGTACCACACTAAAAACTTAAAGTGAGGATGTGAAGAGAAACAAGAGAGTACACACAAAGGAAGGATGAGTATAAGTTCATAATAAGGGTGCCAAAAACTTTTGGTGTATCTATATGGAAAAAGTTGGACATATACCCACAAGAGCAAGGAAAAGAGAAGGAGATAAAGTGTGTATAGGAGCCTTGTATGGCACACACATGAGTAGAAGTGTTATGAATAGTAGGTGGGGGTAGATAATCAAATGTGGGAATAGACCCATGATAGGGAGAAATATAAGATAAAAGAATAAGAGGAAGAAATAATAGAAGTGTTAAAAACACTTGGTGAAGGTGGATGGATAAATGTGGGTGTAAACCCACTAGAGAAAGGAGGGTGAAGAGGAGGAGAAGTAATATAGAGTGTATCAGAGCTAGGTGGATGAGAAAAACTCAAGACCCAAAGATGGTCTAGAGGAGAAAGCCCAAAACAAGCCTACTTAGGTGATAAAATATGTGTTGGGAACAACATGGTCTAGGAATCCAATCAAAAGAGTAGTTCTACCACTGTAAACCTACTTATGAGTAGGATATTACATTTTAAACCACATAAGAAGTTTTTTGCAGAAGCATCCAAAATAAATTTGATTCATTATATAAAAAAACCAACTTTATAGGCATATGATGGTGCGACACAAAATTTTGAAGATTCTTGGATTGCATAAAATTCCATTTGTGTGAAAGGATGGGTGGATGAGAGTTTCAAAAAAATTATATGAATAAAGGGGCCATAATTTTAGTGAAGGTATGGAGCATGCAAGGGAAACCTTGATAAAATACTGAGATAATGCACTAAAGGGTAAAAATTGATGACAATAAAAAGCTTGTATGAGAGTGCATGACCAAAGACTTGCAGACATAACACAAAAATAAAGAGGCACATAATGTTTTTCATAGAAGGAGATATAACATAAATAATATGAAGGTCAAGACTTGAGCCATGTATAGGCTTGCATAAAACATAGGCAGAAAAGTCAAACTTACAAAGGAAACACAAGCACCTGAGTATTTATTGACCTACGATCAATAATAAAAGATGCCCACTATGTAAATTTTGGGGAGAATAAAAGGAATAGGGTGAGATCAATGCATGAAAGAGGGGAAAATTAATTGCAAAATTATTTTAGGTATAGACAATGGTCATTTTTTTTGGAGTCATGGGTTTTCATAAGAATTTATAAGATGCATAATTGAAAAATGATTTTTGAAGTATGAAATAATGTAATAAATGACATGCACTTAGAAATCATGTATTAAATCACTAAGGGTCCTGTATACACATGATATTTTTGAACTTGATTAATTACTAATGTTTTTTCTCTTATAAGAACCCATTGAGTCTCAATCTCTCTAAGTGTATACCTTAATGGGTGTAGTGGGAAAGGGGTGGGCCGAACATAAGTGCTTTATGGGATTGTTGTCCCTATACTAACACTTTCTATCTACACAACCTTTTCTTATAAACACTTCCCTAAGCTTTATATCCTCTCCTACACCCTCATCTAGCCATTATATGCCTTCATTAGCCCCTCCCTAAGCCTCAAACTCTTGAAAATAGTTTACATTACACTATTGACCCCATAAACCCTATACTCTAATTAATAAAACTTATTTAGGGTCTAAGTCGGCCCCTAGACAACCTAAACCAAGACCTAATTTATTTTTATGAATAACAACAAAGAGTTAATTAGGATGACCTTATCAGCTAAAATTTCAAAAAGGTTTAGGATTAGATTCAATTATATATACACACACATTCATTTCTCCATTTATTAGAGACACCAAGACTAAAATATTCATTTGTGCTTCTTTACAATATGCTCTTCCACCATTCTAATTGAGGAGTTATAGCTTAGGGTTACTACTTGGAGAATAATTGTCTTTTGGAAAAGTCTTGGATGTTTTGACCTTTCTTAGTGATCCTTATAAACCAGAACAACCTTTTGCAAAGAACCTTTGGCCAAGGGATAGATTGAGTCTTGATGGGTTCATCTTCAAGGTAAATATCTATAAATTTACTCCTTTATTAAGTAATGGCTTTTGAATATATTTCTCTCTCCATGCATTAAGGTCTTACCTATATATAGCTTAATTAGGATTATCCTAGGCATGTTTACTTTTAGGTTTACTAAACCACTTTTGATGACACAAGATTTGGTGATAACTAGATTAGATTTTATTTTACTTGTCATTTACTTTTATGAATATGACAACATAGGACCTAGGTAGGGTTATTGCAAATTTTTTCTTAATTAGAGGCTTTAGAACTCTCCCTAGTGATTTTATTGTGGTAAGATATCCATTGGTTAGGTTTAGAGGATCCATCTTGGTCATCACCCTAAATATATAATGTATCAACAATCAGAAGTGTAAGTAGGATTTATCTTCTTCAAGATAGGATTGATTAATAGATTAGTTGCATTTTCATTTGTATACATTTTGGTGAACCCAACATCAATCAAACCCTTGTAGATTTTCTTTCACACTTTCATTTTATCATCATATTATATTTTTCTATATATTTAGTACCTAATCAAACCAATCTATATATTTATAACATTATTTGCATAGATTTAACAGACAATCACTCCAAAATGAATATGTTATGTGACCTATGCAGGTCTTCACCAAATATAGGTTACTAGATCGATCAATTCAACATAGTATTCTTCTTTAGTTCTAGATTTACATACATAGTCAAAATAGTCAACTCTATCTATAATTATCTTTTGTCAACATATAGGTCTATAAACATAGTTGAACTAGTCAACTCTATTCACAACTTCTTCTTCAGAATACAAGTTTTGAAAATTTCATCAAGCTAGTTGACCCTATTAGCAAAATTTTGAATCAACATTTGAACATCAAAGGAAAAAATTTGAAATCTAGAACATCTTAAAGACCATCAAGGTTGATTTATTTCTCTCTATATCATTTCAATTCTTATTTCAATATTATTTTTCATAAGTTTGCAGTCTGTAAAACTATAGCCATATAACCAACTAGGTCAACCTATTTGGCATAGTTATGCAGTTTATCTTTTATCTAAAAGACACTATTTACCTATTCAATTGTGTTCCTATAGATCTTTCTCATGCAAAATAGCAGTGACCTAGTCAACTCTATTCTTCACTATTTGCATACAATATTGTCTAAATTGACTCTATATTATTTTCAATTAAGGATAGTTATTAATAATTAATTCACATTTCCTTTTTAGTTGTTTGAATTCTTAGAGTCATAAACATAGATTAAATAGGTGGATTTTCAATTTACCATTTTAGTCACATTATTTTTCTCTTTTGCACACACTACCCAATCACTTTACATTAAAAAATTAAACATTTATCTTCTTAAGGCCTACCTACTTATATTTCATCACCAAAGAAGAAGTTGACTTGGTTTTCTAGCCAAGTATAGATATGTGATTGATGGTATATATTAGAAAATCACCCAACACCTTTATCGATGTGAGATGGTGAAGTGATAGGGTAGGACATAATATCAATCCAATACCATTGCCAATACATATCCATTTTAGCCTAAACATCTTGAAACCAACCTTAGATTTATTTCTAGTTCTTTATTTTAGACAAATTTATTATCACATTAAAATTAAATGTTCTTATAACTTAACAACACTTAGGATGACAAAGTAGTTAGCATTTAGTTTCTAGTTGCTTCTTGATCTTTGATCATTGTATGTTATATTATGAATGTTGCATTGGCTAACATTGGTATTCTAATTGGATAAATTACATTGATATAATTAATTATGTGCCTAATTTCATCTCAATTCAAATTTATCTTGTAAAATTTTACTCTATTTTAGAACACTATCATTTCTATCTATACAGTCTCTTATAGACTATTTAGTTTTCCTACCTGTAGTATATAGTCAACTTATCTAAATGTGTATCCTTATCAACCTATTCAGTTCCCTATTAAACAATACATTTTCAACCCATACAAATGTGTATTACTTTTATCTTATTTTAATTTAATCCCTTTTATCATATAGTCAACCAACTTGATTGTGTCTTCTTGTCTTTATGTTATGTGAATCTTCTTTATGTAACTCTATCGACCTAGTTGACTCTATACCTATTGGCCAAATTTATTCTCTCTTTACCTATTTCCCCCTCTTATTTCCTAATCTAAATTCCTTTCATCAAGCATTATGAAATCCCCTATCAAAATATTATTGGATAATCTAAATCCATTTAGACACTATATGGGGTGCTCTTTTCTTCCTTTCTTTACTTCCCAAGAACATCCTCACTCTTGAATTACTTCTCTTCTTCCTCATATTTAGATTACAACATGGTTCAAATCACTCCATAAGATGAGATTGTTGTATTAGTTACTTTTCATACCTATTAAGATAATCCCCATCTTCAAACATCTCACCATAATGTGTGGGAAATTGGCACAAGTTTATCCAATAACCCCACATGAAATCCACCACCTAATAACCCTCCCCCTAATAGCAATTTGGGAAATCCTCCTATAAAAAACAACCCACCAATTTATACCACTTATATTATTTCATAGATAGTGAAACAAATGAACATAATTCAAACATATAACATGTCAAAAATGATGAAACTACAACATCATTTGATCAACATGGCTAATCAACTTCCTATTCTTGTCCCTCAAAACAATCAAAATTTTATTCCTCTACCTCTTAGAGATGCCATGGGGAATGGTATACCCCAACATATCATGCATAATAAGATGCTTCAACATAGTTAAAATTATCCTTGACCCCCTCTCATTATTTTTATTGATATTGGTAACATATATCCAACTATTAAATATGATGGGAGTAAAGACCTTACATCTTTTATTAAGGCATTTATAAATCTTTATAAGGAGTGGATCCAAACTAATACTTTTTACATAACTAAAATTTTAGTTAAAAATTCATTGAAGATGTATTAAAATGGTACATTCAAATTAACCAACATTCCATATGGAAACTAGAGTATTTAGACAATATTTTAGTTAAAGAGTTTCAATATAATGATCTTCCCAAAAATTTCCTTAGCCATTTCGTCAACGCCAAAAAATCTCCCACCAAATCAACTCATGATTTTATTAAATGATGGAAATATTTAGGTCATAAATTCAATCACAACATGACTAATGATAATTTTTTTAAACTCTTTATAAAAACATTAACTCCTTTACTTAATATAAGGTTCAAAATTTCACTCAAATGCTAAATGAAGATCTTGACCAAGCTAAGCATCAAGACTTCCTAATGAAATAGTTTGAACCTAATACTAAAATCATTAGAGGATATTTTAAACATTCAAATAATGAGATAAATAACAATCTTCCTCAACCCAAACCAAGAGTTGTAAAAGCCAATAATCTCCAACCTTCTCATATTCCATTAACTATGCAACAAATGAAATAATTATTAGCACCCTCTAAACCATTTACTTATCCCAATAATCCTCCCAAATGGTATGACCCTAATCAATTTTGTTGGTTCCACACTAACATACGTCATTATCATGAAATATGTATAGGAATTAAATTTTTTTAAGCCATGATTCAACTCCATTATCAATATTTACTTAACACTTCTCACAAGAAACAAGATCCCAAATATTTTTATTCTGGCAACCAAAAATATTTTTCCAAATCTAACACTCAACAAGACAACAAGTATATTTTTGTGATTGACACTGACTATGACCAATACTACACCAATTCCCAATATGTTAATGAGGTTAAGGTCAATTATCGATGTAAACCAACCCATAAAGTCCTTATCACCAAACCTAAGAAACCATCTTTGGAATAATAAATTCTCAAAGATACTACCACTAATCACTTAGCTTCAAAAATTAATGAGGAACCATCTCCTCCTTTTAAACCCCCAACCACTTCTCTTCCTCCTAAAAATATTTTACCTTGTAAGCCTCATGTTTGTTCTTCTTCCAATATCCATTGGAACTTATTATAAGATCTTGATTATATGCATTGAAAAATTACTCTTATGGAGTTAGTTTGTACTTATCATTATCATAATAATTTCCTCATGCAACAATTTCAATAAATTGAAGATCCATATTCTTTAAAAGAGGAACTATCTTCTCATTCACCTCAACCAATCAAAATGCATACCATTAATCCATTTTTCTTTATTTGAAACCCTCCATAGATTTCCTTGAAGAAGACATGATCAATGATGAGATCTATTTTTGCACTGATGATCCACACCTCTTGATGATAATAGCCATTAATACCACGCTCATCCATAAATTACTAGTCGATGAAGGGTCTGGTATTAATGTGACATCTTTTTGGCTCATCCAAAAAAATCAATTAATATCTCATGTATTAGACAAAATTAATCAAAATCCACTTGGTTTTATTTGGATCCATCTTATGATTGGACCTAAGACTATATGAACTAAACTCATGGTCATCGATTTACCCTTATCTTAAAACATACTCTTAGGATGCCCATGAACTCATCTAATGAGGGATATCACCTCTTATAGCAGCCAATGTATCAAGTTCCTTCATAATGGAGAAAGGTATAAACATGAGGCCAATCCTAATCCATGGAGTATTTAGCTTCCAAATCATAAATTTTAATATCATATTCACACTATTATGAAGATTAATAGTTCTCACTTACCCAAATTTGTCAACATGAATCCAGATTTACATGTCACTCACTTGAAAAATACATGCAACACTACCAAACTACCTCCATACATCTTAGGGTGGCTACCTATCCCTTTATTGCCTTGTGGTCACACCATCTATTTCATTGATGAGATCACTAATTCCCCCATCCATGAAATGCTCAAGAATATCTTACATAAAAGATGACTTCACATGTAATGATTATGGAGTGGATAAAAATTTCCAAGATATTTTAATCATTTCTCCATGTAAATTAAGTGATTTAAGCATCTCCCATTTCAAAGTTCCTCCCGAATCACAAGCATGTATAATCTATCTAACTTATGATGATAAATACATCATGACCCAAGCTTAATCAAAAGACTTGAATGTTAAACATTATTAAAAAACTCTAGCTCAAATACATGCTTTCAATCATGATGATCATACTATTTTAATAAATTTTGAGTTAGCGCCTAGAGGTCATGTACCTCCTTCTAATTATTCACTTCTTAATACCCCTTGGGTGGTAGAATAAATCTTACCTCTCGCACCTCCAAAACTTATAGCATCTTCTATACCTCCTATCAAACTAATCATTCTCTATAATCCTCTCCTTATCCATAATGATAATGATAATCCAATTGAATCATATCAACATTTACCTCCCATTCTACCTACTCCTAAGATTACACTAGATACCAAGACCACATACATACATCAAATAAATTATGAATATGATCAAAACTATTAAAAACTTATTTATTTTGAAATAAATGTGGAGTATTATGGTGCTCTTCCCACTTTTCCTAGTGATGAATCCATTCTTGAATTGCTCCATGCCTGACAACCTCAATTTCCTCGGTAACATCATAAACTTGGGAATTTCAAGAAAAAATCCCCTCATTTCAACAACTTCATTATTATAATTGATTCTAAAACAAATTCCATTTCCTCTCTACCTCACATGCCATATAATTTACAAGATGGAAATGTTATATCTATTGAGGGAACTACAAGAATTGAATATGGTACCCCATAATGCCCTTGACCAATCATAGTATCTATAGATCTTACACCAACCAAAAATGATAAATTTAGTTTTTTATTTGATAAATATCATGATAATTTTACTTGGTATTATGAGGACATGCCTAGTATTGATCCTAGCATCATGGTGCACAATGTCATCACCTATCCTGATGCCAAACTTGTGTGACAAAAATAATGAAAATTTCCCTCCAAAGTTTCCAATTTATGCCATAAATAAATAATTAAAATTCTCAATGATAAATTTATAAAGCACATAGAATATTTATAATGGGTCTCAAACATTATACCTATTAAAAAAAAATTCACCATGGTCATTTGCATTTGTATCAATTTTTGTAACCTCGATCTTATTTATCCCAAGGACAAATTCCCTTTACCTTCCATAGATTATATTGTCAATTCCACTATTGGATATGAAATGTTATCCCTTATGGATGGTTTTTTGGGTTAGAATAAAATTCACATTGACACCAAAGACTAATATAAGAAAAAATTTACCATGGAATGGGGCACCTATTATTACTTTAAAATACCCTTCAACCTCACAAATTGTAGAGTTACCTATCAACAAGATATGACCTAAATTTTTCATAAACTTATCTATAATATTATGGAAACCTATGTGGATGACTTCATTTCCAAGTTTAAATGATGTAAGAGTCATATTTATGATCTTAATATCATAGTTGATTGTCTCCTCAAATATAAAGTCAGATTAAACCCCTAAAAATGTGTATTTGACATCATATATGGTAAATTACTAGGGTTTTTAGTCTCTTTTCATGGCATTGATATTGATCCCACTAATATAAATGCTATTTTGAATATGCCTATCCCTCATTCTATTCTATATATTCATACTTACCTTGAAAATCTTAGGGAAATAAGATGATTTGTCCCTAAAATGGCTTATCACATCTATTATGTTAATTCTCTTCTCAAGAAAGGTAATGTTCTCCAATGGATAGATCCTTATAAAAAGGATATGACAATATGAAATAATATTTAGTTCATCCACACACCCATCATCCACCTTATAATGATCATACTTTAATCTTATATACTTATTACACACCTATATCAATTGGTTCAATGCTTGCCCAAAAAGATGATACTAAAAGAGAGTATGCCATTTATTATAATAGTCAAGATCTCCTTGACTATGAAAAAAATTATACAAAAGTAGAACATGATCGACTCTCGATATTTTGCAACTAAAAAGATCTATCATTATATGTATTATCAAATAACTTACATTATCATTCATTATGATCTAATCCATCACTTATTATCTAGAGCCTTTTTCATTAGAGATATAATTGACAAGTGGATGGTAGTTATAATATAATTTGATCTCCACATTACTATGTAAAAAGTTGTCAAAGGATAAATCATTACTGGCCAACTCATAATAGCTCCCATTCCGATTATCCATCAGCTTCATGATAGTCTTCTTGATGAAAATATCCTCTATATTTAAGGTCTTAATCAAGATATATCTCTCAAAGATTACTTCCATAATTTCATTGATGATCTTGAAGCAAGTAATATATAAGCATCCTCTATCATTCCTAATACTACTAAATCTAAAGTAGTCATTGAATAAATACCTAAAATCAACATCAATTTACATGAAGATACTTGGACCCTTCATTTTGATGGAACCAAATGCCTTAAAAGAGCTAGGGAAGGTTGTATTCTCACTAGTCCTCTTGGTAAAATGATCTCTTCAGAATTTTGCCTTACATTTGATATTACTAATAACATGATAGAATATGATTCATTAGTCTTAGGATTGAGAGTGGTAATTGATTTAGACATTATATATTTGTAAACTTTGGGTGACTCCAAACTCATTTTCTAATAGATTAATGGTGATTATCAATGCCAAAGTGAAAACCTTACTGCTTATCATCAAATATCCATTACTCTTTTCACCAAATTAGCTTCTTTTACCATAGATCCCATCCCTTGAGATCAAAATTTTATTGTTGATTCACTTGATTCTTTAACATCTCTTTTTCATGAGCACCAAGTTCTTACTAATTTTACCTTTCTTATTCAAATAAGAAAATACCCATATTTCATTTAAACATAAGATTAACTTATCTACCATATTGTATCAGTCACCATTCAATAGAGCCCATCATATAAAGACATCATTAAATTCCTTGAGCATCAAACCTATCCTCAAAACATAGATTCCTATGAAAAGACTCAAATTCAAAAATAAGCCTTCAAATGTCTTTCTATATAACATCCTTTATTATCACAACATTGAAGGTACCTTAATCCATTATGTTATGAAATAAGAGGTTCCTACTCTCTTTAGAAAAGCATATCGGGGAATTTTTAGTGGTCACTGTAGTAGACATACTACAACATGTAAATGGTTACATATGGGTTATTTTTGGCTTACTCTTGAAAAGGATGCCATCAAGTTATCAAAAAAGTGTAATGTGTGTAAAATACATGATTATATAATTCATTTAGATCTAGTTGAGCTCCTAACTATGGAGTCTCCCTAACCATTCTCAATGTGGGAATTATATCTCATAGGTAAACTACCTATATCACAAGATGGGCATGTCTTTATCATCACAGTTATCGAGTATTTTACCAAATGGGTCAAATCCATGCCTCTTATCAATATCACCAGAACCATAATTTATATTTCATCCTAAGTTAAATCATTTTTCAATTTGGATTTACCCATACTCTCATTTTTGATAATGGTGGTAAATTCAAAAATAAAGATGTTAAATAGCTTTGCACTAATTCAAAAATCAATCACAAATTTCCATGCCCTACCATCCATAATGCAATGGATAAGCTAAGACCACTAATGAAATTATTAATAAAATACTCCAAAATACAATCCATGAAACTCACATGGATTGACATGTTCATGTATATCCCACTCTTTGGGCCTATTTCACTAGCATACACATTGTCACTGGGGCAATACCATTTTTGCTAATTTATGGTATTGAATCTATCCTCTCAATATAATTTGAGATTACCTCTATCCATATCTCTCTTCATGGTATCATACCTAATGAATAATTACATACAAATCACCTTCATGCTCTTGACCTTCTTGACAAACACCCTTTTTTTGCTCTACAACACAACTACCAATACAAGGTTTGTATCACTAAAGAACATAATAAAAAGGTTAAATTTCACAATTTGAATGTTGGTGATATTGTACTTAAATTAGACTACACACATAAAAAAGAGGTAAAATATATACATAATTGGTTTTATCACCTATGACCTTCAAACTAATGAAGGTCATATTTTCAAACAACCTACCAATGCACAATTTTTATAGAAGTATGTTGCCTAGATCTTTCCCTTATTATCATTATTTCTATTTGCTATCCTTCTAACACTTTTTGTAGGATCTCTACATGGGTATTACCCTCTACATCATTTTTTCCTTCCAAAAATCTTATCTCCTTTTTTTTGGTCCTTTGGTTTCTCTTTTCTCATGAGTAACATTGTAAAATTGTAGATAGGACCCATTCTTCCTCATGATTTATTTTTTTATTATTTCATTACTTTCACATAATATTTATACCCCTTGGTTTTTTATTTTATGAATTTTAATTTAAGATCATGGATATGACCTGACTTTCCTCACAAATACCATCATTCTCATTTATTTTTCACATACTTTGTGCACCCTTATGGGTTTCTATTTTATGAGTTGTAGATTAAGACCTTGGATAGGATTAGGACTTCCTCATAAAATAACCATATTTAATTTAATGTTCCTTCTCTAGATGTGTTTGCAATAGTTAAAATTTTGTGATCCCTTATTTTCAGCTTTAGCTTTAGCTTTTTTTTGTAGATAAAATTTACACAATAAGTGTTCGCATGTTTTCCTACACTTCCCTCATTATTATGATATAGAATCACACTTCACTATCATTGTATCCCTTTTTCACCTTTGTCACAATTTTTTTTTGATTTAAAGAAATTCAAATTATTTCAAGTTTCATTCCTCTTGATTTCCTTTCCTTTATTCCACTGTGGATAAACCAAGGTTGAAGTCAAGATAACAATTTTATTTCACCTAAATTAACAAGACCCTTAGACACCATGATACCTAATTTATATTTCTTATCAACCAAGCCCAAATTATTCAAATGATAGTAATATTTAGCATCCATCTTTAGTTCTCTGAATTTGTCTAGAGGAAGAACAAAAAAAGCCATAAAAAAATTTAAAAACTAAACCATTCAAAACAAAAGGAAATGATACAAAAGGAAATATACAAAGTCAAAATTTAAAATCACACAAAAATACATGATTAATAACACATCTCCTATCTCCAATAAAGTATCAAAATCCATATTTGGCCTCATGATAGAGCTAAGGTCCATTGGGGTATGGTAGGCTAGTATATTTGAATAGGAGAATTTTAAAAACTCTATGGTGTTAGCTACCTTCTCACACAAGTACCCAATATTCATAGTAGACCAAACAATCTATAAGGGGTCCTAAGGAATGGGAAACACATTGTGGGAAGGTAGGCCCATTTTAATTTTCATGTATATAGCCTTCATGGGATGATATTGAAACTTCATTTGTTAACCCAAAATTTGTGTGGATATGAGAATTTCTTAAGATTCCTTTATGCCAAAAGTAGTATTATTTTGACAAACCTAATTTGAGTGTCTTAAATTTGATAAAGAGTTAATCTACCTTGGTTTTTCCTTCATTTTTCCCTCCACCCATTTCATTTCCCCTCTTAATAGGTAAGTGTGATTATAAATATATTTTCCCACTTCTATATTTTCTCTTCTTCACTTTATTCAAAACATGATAGCACTACTTTGTTTCAATTTTATCTATCCTTAGAATGAAAAAATATGCTTGAGTGACTATGGATTACTTTATTTACACCATTGCTTTACATATCTAGAATTAACTTGGTTTATTTATAAATTTTCCATTGTCATATCTACCTTTTTTCTAGACACCTGGGTCCATTTATACTTTCACATTATTTTTCCATTGTTAAGTGAGATTGGGTTGTTACGTCTCACTCACCAATGTTTTTTTCCCTTTTTATTTACTTTTTCCATTAATGATTGAGTAAGGATTGTTATTTCTCACTCATCAATGTTGTTTTACCATTTTTTGCCCATCTTTGTTTAAGTAAGGATTATTACTACTTTCACATTGATGTTTGATTATCATTTTTAACATGTATCCTTGGTTTTAATTGGTGAGTTTTCATTTCTTACTCAAGGTTTACTTGATTGAGTTCTTCAATCCTTAGTAGCCTTGGATTTTCAATTACCCAATTTACTCCAATTTTTTTAACTTGGTCATTTATTCCTAACCTAACATTCATCACTGCATATTACCAAATTTCTAATTACATCTCATTTGCACCACATCAATTATCTTGGATTTCCTTTATTTGTTTGATTTTTATAGTTAGTTTTGTATCCTTGGGTTTATTGAAACCAGTCTCTATGCTTTCCATGATTAAAACTACAAACACAACAAAAAACCATCCAAAAATAAAGGTAAGTGAAGGTACTCATACATTAATTTTATTTTTAGTTATTTCCCTTTCACTCATTTACTTTCATTTATTTTATGCTTTAAAATACTATAATTTATTCAAATTTAGCATTATATGTTAATATGTTCTTTTTTCAAAGCACCATCCAAAAATAAAGGTAAGTGAAGGTACTCATACATCAATTTTATTTTTAGTTATTTCCCCTTCACTCATTTACTTTCATTTATTTTATGCTTTAAAATACTACAATTTATTCAAATTTAGCATTATATGTTAATATGATCTCTTTTCAAAGCACCATCCCCTATTTCACTTGAGCGACATGTGATGAGCTTCAAGTGAGGCATATGTATACACATAATATTTTCAAACTTTATCAATTACTAATGTTTTATCTCTTTTAGGGAGCCATTAAGTATCAATATCTCTGAGTGCACACCTTAAAGGGTGCACCAAGAAAAGGGTGAATAGACCATTGGTACTTTTAGGATTATTGTCCCTATACTACCACTTGTTATCTACACAACCATCTCTTAAAAACACTTCCCTAAGATTTTTATCCTCTCTTTCACCCTCCTCTAACAATTTTTCACCTTCATTATCCCCTTCTTAAGCCTAAAAATCTTGACAATGATTTACATTACACGGTTGACATCATCAACATGTACTCTAATTAATAAAACTTATTTAGGGTCTAGGTCAGCCCCTAGCCAACCTAAATGGAGACCTAATTTATTTTTATCAATAATGATATTGAGTTGATTAGGTTGACTCTATCAAATAAACTTTAAAAAAAATTTAGGGTTGGATTTAGTTATATATACACATTCATTTTTTCATTAATTAGAGATAATAAGATTCAATTATTCATTTGCACTTTTTTATAACCTGATCTTCTACCATTCTAATTGAAGATTTATAGGTTAGGGTTTATAGTTGGAGAATAATATTTTCTTGTGTAAAAGTCTTGGATGCTTTGGCCTTTCTTAGTGATCCTTACAAACTACACAAATTATTATGAAGCACCTTTGGCTAAGGGAGAGATTGAGTCTCGATGGGTTTGTATTCAAGGTAAGTATATTTAACTTTAATCCTCTATTTTAATAGATAGAAGTAACATAAGTAATGTATTTTGAATATATTTCTCTTTCCATGCATTAGGATTTTATCTATACATATATTAATTAGGATTATCCTATGCATGTTTAATTTTATGTTTTTTAACTCCCTTTTTTATGCCACAAGCTTTGGTGAGCACTAGATTACATTTTGATTTACTTATCATTTAATTTTGTGAATATGAAAACATAAGAACTAGATAGGGTTATTGCATATAGTTTTACTTGATTAGAGGCTTTGAAAACCTCCCTAGTGATTTTATTATGGTAAGATATCCCTTGGTTAGGTTTAATAGATCCATCTTGGTCATGACATTGAATATATAATGTATCAACAATCATAAGTGTAAGTAGGATTTATCTTCTCTGAAGTATGATTGATTAATAGATAATTTGCATTTCCCTTTATATATAGGACCCTAATGAGCATCAAAGGATGATGTATGGAAATAGTTATGTGAAATTAGATATAAGTGCATAGATAAGGTTGATGCAGTATAATGACATAGTTTAGAATAGGAAAGTTTTAAATTTGATTGTAACATCTAATCAAGCCATGTGGAACATATGATGAGCCAACTAGGACTACCAGATACTATGTAAAATATAAGCAAGTGTAGATGGAAAAAATTGGGAACTTTTATCATTGATAAATATGGGGATATTTTTATGATAGTTGGATAAGTGTTTTTTACCAACCTACATATTTGATTACAAAAAGGTAAGAAATGAGGTAGACTAACAAGTCTATATAAAGAGACTCAATCTAACATTATGGAGATTCACCCACTAAGGAAAAATCTATTGACTTAAAGATAGAGGGAAGAGAGAAATCTCAAAGAAGGCATGCAACTTTAGTATGCAAGGAGATATGATAAACTCCATAATTGTAAATCAAATATTTACCATAACATCTCAATCCAGGCACATCGTATCACTAGTTTTGATTATAGATATAGAGAGTTAGATCAAATTCAGAGGACTAAATAGAGTCAAGTGACTAATTATAAAGTTGAGAAGATACAAATAACTTGTAACCTATGAGTTTATTGAATGAGAAGATAAGGGTTTGATTCTATTATGTAGTGTAAATCCTTGTAGGATGCATGGTATAAGGCATCCCTTCAATATCACCCCTAGCTATGATTGTACCATTTAGTACTAAAATAAAATCAAAATAATACTAATGTAGAAAAAGAAACTAAAGGTAACTTTAAACTCAATTGGGTAGGTCTATTTATAGTTACTAAAAAAGTTGGTATAATAGGTTACCATCTTACTACACTTAAAGGGAAACCTATAAAGAACCCTACAAACATCATGAATTTCCAATGATAGTATACATAAATAAATTTATTCTAAGGTATTAAAAAATCCAAAGAAATAAAATATTAAAAAACAATAAAAAATCATTAAAAATATTTTCCAAAAATAAAAAATAGGACTTGAGCATGATATGAGATGCTAGTTATATGTTAGGAGTTTGAAGAGTAAAAAAAATGTATATTAGTCCCTTGTTAGTCCAAATGAAAAAAATCAAGCATAAAAATACACTAGGAATAAACACTCTTTCCTAAGAACTAGGGAGAGCATAACATAGTAAACAAGATTACAAAATAGAGATAAAAATAATGCAAGTAATTTATCTGCTTTGTCAAATTCGATGCTTACTTGTTGGCATAAGGATGTTCATTACCAGTCCATGATGATTAGAATATTCTAGAAATGTTTCTCCATGGTGGTATCATCTCTCCAATGGTCACTTGTGGTTTGGTGTGATGCTTGGCATAAAATAAGTATGATATCACTACTCTTCAATGGTTTCTTGAGGGTATTCTAGTAGAATAACCTTACACACAAAAATTGTTGTCATATGGTATTGGTACTTGTATTTATATCTATAAGAACTAAATATAACCCTAGGGAGGTTAGGTTTAATTCTAACTTTGGTTGAGTTTTAAATAATCTAGGTTGAGTCAAGCTAATCTTGGATTGGGTCAAAGCACTCATGAAATCTTGACAGCTTAGTTTCAAATATTTGTGAGGCATGACAACTCATATTAGATATTTGTGAGGTTGTGACTCATAATTTTTGGAATTTTTAGGAATTAATAAAATATTTTATTATCTCCTTTGACCTATGACTTCATATTTGGATAAAAAATATTTTTTTGATAAATTAAATTTACTAATTTATTTTGGAATATTTGTTTAGGCAAGTTAATTAAGATTTATAATGTAATAAATATTGATTATTAATTTTTTGATTTTGGAAATTGTTTTTAATGTTATGAATCAATAGCTTAATAGGCCAAAAGTGTCAAATTCCTAGTTTGTAATTTGACTATGGTTGAAACTGAACTAGGTTATTGATGCATATAGGGTAATACACCAAATAAACTAGCCTCATCACATTTTTGAGAAATTAAATCCCTTACACTAATGAATTTAGGTAATTTATATGTTTTTTAGGCTTATATTATGTCATTTTTTAGAAATTAAACCGAATCTTGATTTAGGCATGAAAGTGGCCAAAATTAAGTGTTTATAGTTTGCCCTTGTTTGAGAAGGTGTTTCAATACATAGGCATAGTAAAATATTTTCAAATAATGTAAAATTTGTTAAGCTAAATGGTTCATGCCCCAAAGGGTGGTTGATAAGCCCTTGATTCCCCTCGAGGGAGTGGGCAAAAAAAATAGAGTAATTGAATGTTCCATTAAAATAAATAAAATGACTTGATTGAGTGGTAACAAGGGTGGAATTATTGAGTTGCATAAAGGAAATTATAAAAAATAATGGTGTAAAAGTCACTAATTTTCCCAAACATAGTTATAATTAGTAATGAAAGGTGTGGCACTAATTTTCCCAAAGGTAGTTATAAGCAGTGGCATAGACATTTGCCCAGGTAGTTATAAGTAGTTATAAGCAGTGTGATGAACACCGATTTACCCAAAGGTATTTATAATGAGTAATAGAATGCAAAACAATGATTTTCCCAAAAGTAGTTATAATTAGGAATGAAATGTGGGTCACTAATTTGCCCAAAGATGGTTATAATTAGTGATATAGGAATTTGCCCCAAAAGGGTAGGTGGAGTAGGTTAAAAAAATAATGATTTGGCCAAAGGTGGTTATAATCATCATCATGGTATGCAAAAATAATGATTTGCCCACATGTGGTTATAATAAATTTCATGTTTAAATCACATGATATAAAATGAATTTTACCCTAGAAAGGAAGGATAAAGCATTAGTTGATAAAAAAAAAGAATTTATCATAATGGGGCAAATAGGTAAGGGTAGATTATGTAAAAATTTGATAAAATAGATTTATGATGAGCTAGAAAAGGATGAAAACACATTTATAACTTAAATATGAGTTTTAAGATGCACATTCAAATAAACACGTGATACATGTTAAAAAATTATGTTGGTAAATGGGTCTCAGGGGAGGCCCAAAAGGATGGTTTGGTTACCATACAATCAAAAAATAAGGCACATAAGAATAGATAACATATAAAATAGACCACAAATGTGAAAAATACATTTCTTGTAGTGCTTAGAATGAACTATAGGCCTTGGAGGGATAAAAATTCAAAATTTTAGCTATATATTCACCCTTGTGGTGAAAATAAGTCATTTTCATCCTATCCCTATTAAGAATTAGATCTCTAGTTTTATGCACAAATTGCTTAGAAAAATGGCCCATGGGGGAGCTCGATGGAACATTTTAGAGTGGGTGAGGGACCACATGTAGCCACCATGTTAGTGCCTAAAATTACACTTAATTTTTTTTTTTACCTTTTTGGAAATATTAGTACATGAATATCTAAAAGTTACCTCATATTTGTAAGTTTTCACCTAATTATAAAAATCTAATGTTTGCCCTGTGAAAACCCTGTGTAATCCCAATTCTAGATAATGCTTAACATTTTCATGTTTTAATGAGATTGTAGGGTTTGTGATAAAATCAAGCCAAAAAAGATCAAATAATGCTAAGTATGATGTTTTTCATCTTTAAATTTTTTTGAAGTGGTGGAATTTCTAAGGTTAAATACAAGTTTGCATTGTTAAAAATGACAAGTAGAGTTTGAAAGTCTGGTATACTTTCTATTAGAGGTACAATAATTGAGAGGGGAGTGAATCAGTGACCCTAGATATTTCAATTTCATTTCCGATCCTTTAAAACTATTATACAATTAGCATATAATAACTTGATTAAGCAAAATTAACAAGAGAGCTCATTCATTCAATGTATACACAAGATCAAACACATAACACATAGTTCTTATGGAAAACCCTCATGGGGAAAAAACCCACTCTTAAGTTGGTAACACATAGACTAATTTTCATATAATAAATTAAATATAAGAGATTTATCAACTCTTTTATACTATAAAACTTGATCAAATACTTTAGACCAAAGGCCTTTAGTGAAACACCTATTTCACAAGGAGCAACTACCCCTAAGGAAGATCAAGTCCTTTAGACCCTCCTTTGAACACATCCACCTTAAAAATAATTTCTTCAACACTTGATGATGGATCTATGATTATCAAACCCTTACACAAACTCCCTTTCTATCTCATATAAGACTCTCACATAGGCATGCCACAATCTCTCTCCTTCAATCAAACTATCCTCATATGCACACTCAAACCTCTTTGCATATCCTCAAACTATAAGAGAAATATTTTAAAATTATAAATATAACCTATATGTCATACACATAATCAAAAAAATTCTCTACTTATCAACCCATCCACTGGGCACATCTACTTCTCCTTCACTCCACAACTCTCACATTCACACCTTACAAAAGTCTTCTTAAAAGTCTCACTCACTAGTCTAGAAACCAACACATTTGGTTTCACCATTTATAAATATATTATTATCATCAATATCAAAAAATTTCATATCATCAAAATACATGAATTCACTCTTAAGGCATCTAACATGGGTCACACTTAAGCACAATCCACTTATAAATAAGCCTAAGTCACTTTTAGGTCCTATGGAGACCCATTAAGCTCTTTGACACTTCTCTAAGAAAATTAAGAACACATGAACACTTTAAAACTCATAGATACATTCCATATGATATATATGTCTTGCTTAAGTGCCAAAAACCAACATAGTACTCTTTTGCTTAAGCACAATTCATTTAAACAACATTGTGTGCACATAGTCACTATGAATGAACACACAGTCACCTTCTAAGCCATTGTTCACACAAAATACTATTGGTCAAAACTTCATAATTCACATATATGATCCTCATGAACTATAAAACATTATCCAATATCTAATTTATCTTTAAACATTAAGACAACATCAAGACAAGCTCAAATAATCTTCTTAGGTTACTTACATAAAAAACATGAACACATAGTCAAATTTTAATCTTTATAACGTTTAATTTAAATAATTTTATATATTAAAATTAATATTTCTATATGTGACATAAATTCCTATAAATTTTTTATTTTTATTGCAAGGTCAAATTTTACATAGATCAAAAGTTATGGCTCAAAAACTAGGCACTAGTCTTTCCTTTGTTAAATTCAAATATTTGAATTCAAATGGTCATAGTTAAACCTCAAACATAATTATATAATCTTGAGTCCTCACTACTCATATTAAACATGAACCATTGATATTATTGTATGAAGCTTGAACTTTAACACATAGTGTGCCAATGAAAAATGTTAAACCTTAAACATGTTGACCTCATTTCATGCACTCTTGCAATATTGACTCAACATGCACCGTCAATCTCTATAGATTAGATAGGTATTTGTATTATATAGATCATAATTTGATATTGCTCAAAACCCCCATGATCATGACACTTATCACCCTCACATGCCTTCTAAGCACTTATACTATTAAACATCATGCACTTCTTACCATCTTACTCACCATGTACCATTACATCAAAATTGTATGATCACCTACACACCATTAGATCTTAAAAGAAGCTCAATATTTATCTCTAGTAACCAAAAATTTTTTTTACCTCTTTGACTTACTATGCACCAAATATATTAATTATATGATCATTTGTGCATTGTTGGATCTTCATTTGGTCTTGGTCTTAAACTCTATTAACCAATGAATACTTTGACCTCTTTGACTTACTATGCACCATAGATCTAGATGTATGAAATACTACACAACATTGGATCTCTATCTAGTCATGATATTTAACATTGTGTAAAAATCACAAGGTATGGGGACCATTGTTTATCTATTCAAAAGGCCAACTTTGCACCTCTATATCTTTTGCTTTACTCTAGTGCATGTTCTAAAATTTGAACCACATGATCTCCTCATATAGGAGAATCCAAAAATTTGTTAATATACTCTTGTAACCCTCACACATGTGAGATATAAAAATAGAATTATATTTTTCTATTTATTTATCCAATTATGTCAAGAACTGTCTGGGAAGACTAACTTTTCACACACATAACTTTTGTTGCGCTTTAGCGTTGGGAATGAAACTTTGTGCATATCATCTAATAAAAAATATGAATAAACCCATATGATCAAATTATTTTTAAAAATCTACAAGTTAGAGATATGACACCATCAAAATGTGTACTCATCTTTTCTTACCACATTATAAATTTGGCTAAGTATGGGAATATACTATCAAAATGCCAGAGAACCCAACTTTGCACTTGCATATATTTTGTCATGATTAATCACTAGAATTTATATTTTTTACATATAAACTAGGGAGTAATTTGATAAAAACCATGTTATTAACTCCCCTTAAGTCGTTTACAAAGGGAAATTATGAGAACAACAAATTTCCTACTCAGATTTTCTTCCATTGGACCCAAAATGTCTAAATGAAAACTATGGACTACTAGATGAATTACATGTATGAACACAAGCAATAAAATAATATAAAAACTATTATATGACCAATTACACATGCTCAATAATCCATAATCACCCATGAACACATCTAACCATGACAAAATAGAATATCAACCAAAGCCAACTTCAAGCATAGTAGGGCAAACACATTATATACTTTGTCATTGTCACTTAGACTATCAAGGAACTTCATCCACTCACTAGGATACCTAAATGCCATCACAATGAAATACTTCAAAAATATCTAACACTTTATTTATAAAAAAACAAGTTGTAAAAAATCTTAAGTTCAAGAAGTTAGAATTTTTGGAAATTTTACGTTTTGAAATTTCTTAAGTTAGAATTTCTTTGTAAGACATTTTGGTCAGACATTTTGTTAAGAATCTCTACATCAGATTTTGTGTTTGGATATTTTTTTGGGATTCTTTGTCAAACATTTTTTTTAAAAAATTTATGGTTGGATTTTTTGTGGTCAGAGCCTTTGATTCAAACCAATGTCTACCACCTACCAGTCAACATACAGTCAAAAGAAAAATGTTCCAAAAAGAATAAATTAAGTTTTAAGGGAAATAAAAGGTCAAAATTAAAGAAAATTAAGGCCATGAAATCATTTAATAGGCCATTTCAATATTCATGCTCTTTTCAAAATGTATGACCTATCCAAGTGAAAGTGAAGTTTGTAAAAAAATTCAAAGATCGATCTTTTAAGTAGAAGAGAGGCATGATATTAATACAATCCACATGGAGAGTCAAATGGTGAATAAAAGATTTTAAAAAGGTGAAAAATAATGTACATAATAATTATAAAGTTTTTTAGAAACCCTAAAAAGGTCAAAGGCAAAATAAAAAATGAGAAGGCACAAAAAAGTTTTGCATTGACCACAAAAAGCCAAAAAGGTAAAATAAGCTAAGTCTTACCATTTCTAATATTTTTATTATTTCAAACACCTCCATAGAGTAAATATGTTTTAGGGTTTTCAAGGCCAAGGTGGGCCATTCCAAGAAGATTTTACAAATGGCCATAGATCTTGCATAGCTAGAGTATTCCAATGAAATCATAAAAAAACATGGAACATTCTTTGGTCTGCATGAGAAGAAGGGTAGTTGTCCAAAAAAAATTAGCTATGAAAATGATTAGTTGAAGTCATGTCTAAGTAGTTAAATAAGAGGACAAGGAGTCTATTTTTCTCCCCTATGAATATTCTCTCTCAATCCTAAGCACAACGGATTATAGCTAAGGAAATCAAGGGGTTTGCTTGAAATATTCATTATTGCAAGGAGAGGTGGTTACCAAAAAAATTTTCTTGTAAGGTATGAGATTTTAGGTGTCAAAAAGGGAACTTTAAAGTTGAATCATATTCCCACAATATTATGGGTTAAAGAGTTATATAAAAGGAGGGCTTGTCCTCTTTTCAAAGGTTGTTGTTAGTTATTGTTCTTTCTAGGTCTTAGGCTCTTTTAAATTTTGGGATCCTTGTTATGTGTATTTTCTCTCTCTTGATAAGGTAGTTGAAATTGTATAGCCATTATCAAGCTTTAAGACCATTGTATATGTCTCCCCTATTCAAGATCAAACTCACCATGCTTCTCCCCATGTCAACATTTTGAAACACTAATGTATGTAAGATTTACTTGCAAGATAATGGATAATAGTTGTGACTTTTACTATTTCCTATTAATGAAATGTACTAGTACATTTTACATGCTCTTCTGATTGGATATCTAGTTTAATGCTTATTAATGGTTGTTAATTTGGGCATAGATCGAGGTTAGAAACCCATTTCCACATTGTGATTTGGAAATGTGTTGTTGATAACCTTTTAAGGGCACCTCGGGTTATAAATTTGATAGGAAAAAGCATTTGAAATTCTGATTTTAATGTATGCTTTAGGTTTTTGAATAATTAGTTGAATATTTGCATTGTATTGGCACCAATAGATGCAACTCATTCCTAATAGTTTTCATAGTTTGTATTTCAGTTTTCTACATCTTTACAAATGAATGATGTCATGTCTATTGAATGAAATATTGTTGTTTTAATAAATACACCACCACACCTCTCTTTTATAACTACTTAAATCATTCTACCCTATTCTACCCTACAAATAATACACCCTATTACATATTTTAAGTGTTATCTTCCTATAGATGCATCAATATTACATATCTAAAATATGTCTATGTTTTGTTTTTTCAAAGATTAAAATTGTAATTTTCCATTTAGCCCTAGGTTTTTGAAAATTTATTTAGAAATTAAGTTCTTAATATTATTTATATATATCTTCAGTAGTTTGCATTTGTCCTAGAGCATTTATTCATTCTATGTGACAACCCTTCCTAGGTAGAGTATGCAATCTTGGTTATGCCCTAGTCAGATTTATGTTTGTTTGTGTGCCAATAATCCTAATGGAGAATGAACTATAGTATCCCTCAATGGGATCAATCCACCTTGTATTTCCTCTCTCCTTGGTTTAGGTAGATCCAAAAGTATCAGGGAGCTAACCATACCCTTTGTTAGTGATTTCTAATAATTGTCTACATTCACTCCATCCTGATGCTAAACCCTTCCCTGGATATAATGACATTTTTAGGTTTTTCATATTTTTTGCCATATTTCCAAGTGTGCAAGGTTGAGTGCAAGAGGTGTAAAAATTGGAACCAACACTCTAATGCTTATTTTTCCAAGAAAACTCTTGTCACCTATTTTTTTAGGGACTCTTGCAGAGGGTTGTATTTGTTAATATTCTCAAGTCTCTATTAAGAAATATTTGATGTACTAACCTCAGCTATGTATTTTTAGACAATGTTTATCCATACTATCTCATGTGTGAAAGTTGAGGTTATTTGAGCATAATTTATTATTCTTGGCCATCAAATTGACAACACTCTATTGGAATCATTGCCAAGGACTTGAAAGATTTGGTAAATTGATATCTGCTAAATTATTATAGAGAGCTATAAATTTGTCATGTTTTAAGGTGTTTTATCTCTTAAAAATGAATCTAGATTTTTAGTATCTTTTCTTTCATATCTCATCACTAACTTTAGAAAAGTATGATTTTAGTATGATATCCCAAAAAAAAAAAAAAAAAAAAGACTTAAAGATTATGAGCATAATCTTAGAATGCTCATCAAGGAAAGTGGAACAAAGATGGAGTAAGTAACATCAAGCATCTGTGCTACTGTAGCTAGCCTTGGTAAAAGAGAAAATGAAGAAATAATATCCTCAGAGGGTCTAAGTAAGAGGACAAGGTAGAGTTTGAGGAAGAAAGCCTTGCAAGCTGCTACTACTTTGGCTGTTAACTCAATCCAAGATACTACTACGATTGGGAAGGAGGCTGTCAAGATGATCATGGAACTACAATAGAAGCTTAGGGTTTTCTTTGTTGGTTTTGTTCCTATTCAGGTCCTTATTGCTGGTTGTTGTAACTGGTTCTTATTTTTGGTCCTATTTTTTGGTTCTTGGTTTAAAACTTTATTTGAGGTTCCAGGTCCTTGTAAAACTTGGGTACTTTTATTGGACTATGTTTGTGGTTTCATGTCCCTCTAAAACCTGATTTTGATGCTGCTCTTCAGTAGGTTTCAGGACTGCTTTTCCTAGTGGTTGTTAATGCTTTATCTTTTTTTATTCTGTTAAAGGGTTTTGGGGTCCCTTCAAAACCTACTTTTACCATAATCTAAAAAAACATATTTGTAATTTGTCATATTCTAGAAGTTTTCTTCTAGTGGGGACTCCAATATTATATTTGGTCTCAAGGAAGAAGTGACCATTTTGAATATCTTTATGATTCTTTCAACTTTGAGTGTTATTTTTATCATAAAGATGGAAGGAATAAGATAATCCTTTAAAGGTGACCCATCAAAGCATCTTGTCTCACCCTTAAGTATTCATCAAAAAAGGAAATAAGTGTGCAGACCAATTGAAGGAAAAAGTTTAGTAGCAAAAGAGTGCTTGGACTATTAATATTCTAGTATACCTAAACTTTCATTTATTAAACTTTTTATTATTGAAGATTATCATAGTTATCCTATTTATTTATAATCATACAATATAATTTATTACCCAACACCTTCTGAAGAAAGTGAATCTCCTGCTAGGTTTGATCCACCAAGTCCACCTCATTCACCCCCTAATATCCCTTTGCCATTTGATATTGAACCCACCATTAAACCACTTATGAGGCATAGGGATCAGGATGATAATAAGCATCTCACATTTAATATTCCCATATTTAGATCAATTAACTTTAATGAAATGGAGGTATATCCTAATGAAGTCTCAAACAAATTAAGGAACCCCCTTATGAGTTTGCAAGGGAATATCATAGTGACTGGTGATCTATATTTGAGTGATTTTCACGTTATCATTGAATATTATGAGGTTGAGAATGAGGATGTTTGCATTAAGTCATTTGTTCATATGTTGGAATAAGATTCTTATGAGTGGTTCAATTACCTTCCCCATGGATGTATTGATTCATGGGAAGAAATGAAGAATATTTTCAAAATTTAGTATGGTGATAGGATTGATCCTAAGTTTCTTTTGGTAGAGTTTGAAAACATAAAAAAAACCCTAATGAGTGTGTGAAACATTTTAATACATGGTTCAATACTAATATGATGAGGTTTCTTGAAAATATTAGGCCTAGTGATATAACTTACTTGATTAAATATTTTGATGCATTTGACAGGAAGGTAGCTTATTACTTGAGTGATAAGGCTCCTACAAACTTGAAATTGACATTCAATATGGCCATCCAAATTAAAAACAACATAAAGGCTATGGGTAAGCCCTTGAACAAATGGGATGATGTGAAGTTGGTTAATCTTAAAATAATGTAGTCCACTAAGATAGATAACCTTGATAAAACCATGAAAACCTTGGCCTCTGTTGTCAAGGAGATGTCTTATAAGTTGGCTAGAGCTGAGAAAGGGCTACCTCATAGGTCTACAAGTTAGGAGAGAAATACAAATAAGAACCAATAAAAATGTATACCTTTCTAAATTAGAGATAATGATAGAGGGAAGAGGCCTAATCATGATGAAAAAATGACATAAATTAGAATAGAGGAATTAAAAAGGAAGTTTTTGATCCATGGAGCACCAAAGTTAATGTTGTAAATTATGATGTTGACATTGATTGGTGTGATAAATTCTTCCTTCCACATAATATATATGATACTATTAAATGAATTAATGAAGATATAGAGAAACCTAAGTTTGCATCTAATGACTGATTATCAAGTCTCTCAAAGTAAGTTGTCTTCCTCCATAGAATTGTTGTATGCTACTAATGTTGAGCAATTTAGGAGTGCAATATGCATCCCAACTTCTAAGTTTGTTTGTGATGTTAACATGACACAATAATATGAATTTAATAATCATGATTTCAAATTATTACACTCCATGATGATTAAGAGGGAATTCATTTAGTTAAGGATAGGTAGCTACTAATTAATGTAACAGTTTCCTAAGAGAAAGAGTATAATCTAAGAAGTAAAAAACAAGGTGCTAATCTTGAAGACACTACCCCTATAAATACAATGGTAGTGGATTCAAGTAAGGAATTTAAGAAAATTATAGAAGTCCCTAATCCTTCCAAACGAGTACCTACTTCCCAAGTTATCAAACAAATAGGTGATCCATCTAAGAAGAGAGTACCTTTGTTATCTAGTATCATTAAGGGTGTGAGTGATGTTAGAAAAAATATGACCTTGAAGAATGTTGTTAAAAATGAAAATTCATCCCAACCTATTTCACTTATAACTTTAAATATTTGTATTCTAACTAAAGGTGTTGTTACCTTTCCTCATAATATGCACCATACTTAGTAAAGCATGCGTGATCTGGCCCAAATTTTGAGTCAATTGAAAATAACCATGCCACTTTTTGAATTATTATAAATACCCAAACATAAGAAGAGGGAATTTGAATATTTTGAATTTGGTGAGAGTAAAGCTAAAAATAAGATGACTTCACCCCAAACACTCTAGAAAGATGATGAAGAATTAGACAAGGTTGTTAAATCAGTTGTGAAAGTTTATTTGGGGATTGCATTGGTAGAAAGTCAACTGAATGTGGACCCATTTTACATAACCCTATTATTTAATAGTTTTATTGTTCACAACTACATGTTTAATTCTAGAGCCTCTTGCAATGTGATGCCCTTGGGTGTCCTTAATGAGCTTGGAGTGAAAATTACATCAACCTTTGGTAAGTGTTATTCCATGGATTCACAATAGGTACTAGTTGTTGGATATGTCAAAGGGTTGGTAGTATAGTTGGCTATGCATCTAGGTAAGTATTTGGATATGAATGTGGTATTTATGGAATACCTACCTAAATGGGGGATACTAATGTCATGAATATGGGTTTCCAACATAGGTGGAAGTGTACAAATAGACCTTTCTTATTCCACCATTCCTTTAGAGGGTAATATGGTCAAACTTCATAGAGAGCCAAAGATGATACATATGCTAGAAGATCCAAAAAGATATCTAAATAAAGTGTTGTATACTGATGTGGAGTTGGGTAGATTCATTGGGAATTTGTATGTTGTTGAACATCTTGCTATTCTTGATGCTAGGTTTGACAAGGAAGGTGACATTTGGAAAATGTGTTTTGATAGGGATTCCTCCAATCATAAAAAAAGAGGTTGGGTTATACTTTATGCCACTAATGAGAAATATTTTAAGTTTTCTTTCCAAATATCCCTTGAGTGCATGAATAATAATGTTGAGTATGAGGCACTCTTAATTGGTTTACAAATTTCTTGGAAACATGGAATTGCAATTTTGATTGTAAAAGGTGATTTGGAGTTAGTGGTTAAGTAGGTCCACAATGCTTATGTGACTAAAAGCAAAAGATTGAAATAATATAAGAATATTTTATGGGATTTGTTAGTGTTATTTTATGATTTTAATATCTATTGTAATTATATAAGTTTCAATGAAGGAGATGATAGACTTACAGGGTTAGGTGATTAAATTGAAATTGAAAATATGAACCCTCATTATCAGTATCAAGTGGAGGTGCTTGTTAGGCCTTAAATCCTAGACAATATTCATCATTGGTAAGTTTTTGATGATGATGAATAGATTATAAGGTTTATAAATTATGAATCTAAGTTTAAAGATCATCTCATAAACTTAGAATCCATGGTTCAAACTTGTGATGGAAAATAAAGCTTGTTTGGGAAGGATATAATTCAGTTGAAGACAAACACTCTCCCTAGGGTATTGGTGAGTTTAGAAGCATCCTTTGATGGAGTGGACTGAATCAAAAAAAGAGAATCATTTATCTCAAAATATGTGATTGATTGTAATTTAGGCTCTCATAAAAATCCATGAAAGGTCTGGATGGGTACTCATCTAAGTGCAGAAGAAAAACAAACTTATACACAATTGCTAAATAAGTACCAAGATTGTCTAGCTTGGTCTTATTTAGAGTTAAAATCATATAGCGAGGATTTTTTTTAGAATGTTATCCCATTATAGCCTAATAACAAGCCTTTCAAGTAGAAAAAAAGACTTATTAACCCCATCTTGGCCACCAAGATGTGGGATGAGTTAAAGAAGTTAAGGGATGGTGGAATCATTCATCCCATCAAGTATTCATCATGGGTGGCAAACTTAGTCCCTATGAGAAATAAAAATGGTGATATAAAATTGTGTGTGGACTTTTTAAATTTAAATAAAGCTTCTTTAAAAGATAATTACCCCTTTCCAAATATGGATAAACTAATACAAAGTGCTATAGGATCATAAGTTTTATCCACTTTAGATGGTTTCTCAGACTATAACTAGGTTGTGGTAAAAGAATAAAAAAGACCTAAGACTATATTTATAATGCCTTGGGGAATATATGTTTATATGAGGATACATTTTAGGTTAATGAATATTAGTGCAATTTTTTAATGAGCTATGGGTGTTACATTTGTAGGGGTAATCAACAAGTTCATTGTTGTGTATTAGGATGAAATTACCATGTACTCGAAGAATAAAAAAGAACATATGGATCACCTAGAGAAAGTGTTCATTAGATGCAAGGATTTTAGAATTTCATTTAATCCTAAGAAGTTCTACTTCAAAGTATAAAAAACCAAGTTATTAGGACATATAGTGTTTAAGGATGGTGTCATGATTGACCCTGAGTGAGTAGAAGTCATTGACAAAGTGCCTATCCCACCGTCTAAGAAGGGAATTGAGTCCTTATTTGGAAACATAAACTTTGTGATGAATTTTGTATCTAAATCTATAGATATTAATCTACCTATTACTTCCATATTGAATAAATACAAATCCATAAAGTGGGAGGAGAAGGTTGTGCAAGCATTAAATGACATGAAATGAGATTTAAAGTCTGCTCATATCTTGCCCTTCCCTAATTACACTAAGGAGTTTCAAATATTTTCTTTTGAATCTCATAAAACCATAGCTATTGTCTTGTTAGGAAATAATGATGATGATGATCATGAACAACCCATAGATTTATTTAACAAAGATATGCAAGGGTCTAAAATAAATTATACCATCATGGAAAATAAGACTTTAGTCTCTTAAAGGATATTAAAACATTTAGACCTTATATTCTAAGTTTGAAGATTGTTGCATACGTCCCATATACAATGGTCAAAAAAATCTTGACTCAAATTGAAGCATTAAACAAGATATATATGTGGGTTAATAAGTTTAAACAGTATGATATGGATATTTAGACCACCAAGTTAGTGCGAGGGATGGGTCTAGCCAAGCTCATGGTAGATACCAATTTTCATGATGTCAAGGTAAATACTATTGTTCTTAATGTTGATGACTTTTTGGATAGAATTAGAACGTCTCCATGGTATAAAGACATCATTTATTATTTGAAAAATATGAATTATCCCCCTAATATAGATAAGAACCAAAGGAAAATTATCAAACTTATCTCCTAAAAATACCTCTTGACTGAAAGTGGATTAGCATGGAATAATACAGATGGGGTTCTCTTAAGATGCCTGGTAGAGGAATAAAATGCAGATTTTATTTAGGACTTTCATAGTGGAGTATGTGGTGGTCACTTTATTGTTAAAGTCACATCTCATTAAATTTCGAGAGCTGGTTATTGGTGGTCATCACTATTCAAGGATGTTGCTCAAAAACTTATAAAATGTAAGAAATGTCAACCTTTGTTGGGAGGTTGAAATATTCTGGTTCTCTTCCCTTATAACCTATGATGATTTAAGGTCCATTTAGACAATGGGGAATGGATTTCATTGGGGAAATTTCTGATTCATAAAGCAATGGACATAGATGGATACTAGTTGTAACTGACTACTTCATGAAGTGAGTTAAAGTAGTCCCTACAAAGAAGGCTACACAATAGGTGATTATGGAATTTTTATTGAATCATATTATTTGTAGATTTGGTGTGCCTATCAAAGTAATTATTGATAATGCCATGAGATTTAGAGGTAAACCTTTGGTGTCATTGTGTAAAGAGTATAGGATCAAATTAGCTTATGCTTCCAATTATAACCCTTAAGGGAATGGGCAAACAAAATATAGTAACAAAACTTTCTAAAAATCATTAGATGAACCTTATAAGTAAACAAAAAGTGGGGTGAAAAGATAAAATTTGCCTTGTGGGTTGATATGATTATGACTAAAAGAGTTATAGGAAAAAGCCCTTTTGAACTTGTCTATGGAGCTCAAGTTATTTTGCCTATGAATTTATAGTTACCAACCTATTAGTTCATGCAAAAACTAGAAGAGGATGAGCAAATTAGCCACTGCGAATGTATAATAAACAAGATTATTGAGCTTGATGAAACTAGAAGATAAGTTCATGAGAGACACCTCATGTTCAAGGAAAGACTTAAAAGAATATTTGATAGAAAGGTTGCTCTGAGAACTTTTCAAGTAGGTGATTTGTTTTTACTTTGGGACAACAAGCATAAGGAGAAAGGAAAGCATGGAAATTTTGATATCTTATGGATGGGCCCTTATTTCATTGACTACAAGATTGGGAAACACACTTTCTTATTGAGAGACCTAGATGGTGAGATACTAGAGCTACCAACTAATGGTAGACATCTAAAACACTTCCTTGACTGAGTTCATGATTATGTATATTAATTTATAGTGCATAGTTTTATTGTTATATTATTTTGTTTCCCCTTTGTGCTGGGCATTTTTTTGTATAGTTCCTTTTGGTGCTTTTATGTCATGCATTCATTTTTAGAACCTTATGATCTATTTTTTTTTGGTATGCCTTTGTCTAATTGAGTTCTCATGGGTGTTTTCTAAGGATTTTCTAATATTTTGACTTTATAGCCCAAAGGATTGGTACCTGGTCTTGTATTTTAGGGTTCTTTACACACCCATAGGGGGTGTACATCCTAGAGTGAGAGCCAGTGTTAGTGCCCAAACTCATGCTTAAAAATTTATGCCCTTTTCTAAAATATTATTACATTAATATCTAATATTTTCCTCATGTTTTAAAGTGTTCACTCAATTATAAAAATATACCTTTTACCTTGTAAAAACCTTGTGTAATCCGGGTTCTAGCTAATGTTTAACATTTTCAAGTTTTAATGAGATTGTAGGGTATATGATAAAATATAGACAATATATAAAATTAATTTTGATTATGATGTTTTATATCTTCTAAAATTTTTGAAGTGGAAAAATTTATAATGTTAAATACAAGTTTGTGTTATTGCAAACTACAAGGGGAGTGTTGATAATTTTGACATCATAGGTCAAATTATCACCCCTATCATTCAAAACATTGAATATCATGCTAGTTTGAATTTTGGGTCAGTCCTTTATATTTAAAATTACTTAAATTGGTAATTATAAACCATGATTATCAGTTCTTAAGGTTGACTAGGTGAGTTAAGGTTTTGTTCTTCATTTGTCTTGTGTTTGTCTAGTCATTCTTGGCCTTTTCGAGCCATTTTTAGTGGTAAAAAGACTATAGAGTGTTTTGGTGAGTTTAATAGCATATTTAAAGATCATTACATGCATAAAATATGAATAATTAGGTTTATCACATCTTGGACTAACTCGATGACTCGTTTCTATGTAATTTTGACCATTTTGTGCTCTCTAGGGGAGGTTTTGTAAGGTTTTGATAGTATTTGATCAAGAAGAAGATTAATTACATCTTAATTAACCTTATAAAATATTTTAAATACTCAATAACAATTTTTACATCTTTTTAATCAGATCTCCTTAGTGAATTTGGCCTTTTTAGTGCAAAAATAGGCTTTTTGAGGCATTCATACTAGGTTTCAAAGGATTTTTGTGATAAAAGAATATAAAAGGATTAATTTGGTCCTCAAAGAATCATATTAGTGGTTTGGAGGAATTTTAAGGTGAAAAAATGACAAAAACCTACTTTGTTCTTATATTGACCTTTTTGGCAGCTCTAGAAGGGTAGTTTTCAAATGCTCGATTTAGAAAAAGGAAAGAGACAGATTTTTGATCTGAAACTTTGACCATTTTTATGGGTTTGAGTAATATTAAAATTAGTGGAATTATTTCATATATTGGTATGCTCATATTTATGAAAAATAACTAAGAGTGACAATAGGTCACTATAGCCTATGCATCTAAGAGGGGTCTGTTCTTGGACTTGTTTCTCAAGCTAAAAAAATAATAGAGTAATGGTATTGGTGGATTATTTTAGAGTCATGAATATATTTTTCATCTTGGTTTAATATGATAACTCCTTCCAAGAAAGTATTTGTATCATAAAACCATGTTTCCTTCACTATCTTTGTGAGTGGTCTCTTGGGTTAGTTTTAAGAAAAACATGAGTTCTCAAGAAAATTTATTCATATTAAGGGGTATTTAAATTATTTATTATGTTATTACACACCTAATTCACCTAGGTAAAGATTTATAAGTTTTTAGTTTAAGCATAGTCTCCTTGGGACATTTTTTTGAATGAGTTACTCTCTTTAAAAGGTACAAATGTAGTAAATAAGTTTCAGAGATTGATAAATGGTTTGAATGAAATAATCACATAAGTTTTGAGGTTTTAATAATATTTATTTCACACCTTAATATATTTTTAATGGATAATGACATAGGCTAACCAAATGAAGCCTTATATGCTTGAAACTGAAATCAGGCCTGTGTATAACATGGTTGAAAAGGGGTTTTGATAGACATATAATGACAATGAAATGATTTACCTAGTCTCTTTTCATCATTAAAATATTCAAAGTGAACAAGATATTTAAAATATTCATGGAGTTTTGATAGGTGAAGTTGTGATACATGATCATTCTCAGTACTTACAATAGCTTTATAGTGTTATAGGTTTTGTTAAGGTTGGTGACTTGATTTGAGTCTAATTCAAAAGTTAATAAAGCATATGATTCATAACTTCATTAATATCAAATAAGCATTATTTATTGAGGATTGTTAGATCATGATTGTGATAAGTCACTTAAAGGTAATTATAGGGTACAAACAACCACCTACAGGTCTATAAGCATGTAGGTCTTCATCTAAGACCTTGATTAACACCATTATTCATCATGAAACTAAGAAAATACATAGGATACTACCTTAGTAACTTGATGACAAGAGATGAACCTTTGGAAGTAAATATGCCACTTGAAGGGAGTAGGGTTAAGAAAGTAGGTGGATAATTCCTTAAACATCACCTATAGGGTCGTACTATCATGTACTTGTTGGAAAGAAATGGAGACTTGGGAAGGGTAGAACAAGAGTGGAGTTTATAGTGTTCAAATATTTTTGACCTCAATTGAAATTAATTGATTCCAAGTTCAAGTTCACTGATGAAGGGTTTTTTAATACAAGGAGGGTTTTTAACCTAAAGAATACATCAAAAAACCTAACATAAACCCTAAAGTCAAGCTGCCTACAAGGGTGAAGGTCTGTTCCTAAGTTTTCCATAGTCAAGTTGACTTAAAATTAAGTAGAAGAGGTGAATAAGGAAAAGTAACTTATGCAAACCCTGAGATAGGTCAGATCATGAAATAAAGGGACAAATTGCACCTACATTCTTGCAACATTGGTATGCACCTATAGGTGCCTTAAAGGAGGATAATCATGTTGAGGCAAAGCTTTGGTTTGGTTTCAAGTATCCTCATGGTAAATGTTTCATTTGAAGAGGTTGAAATATCCCAAGATGAACCATGAGTCCATATACCATTCACATTACCCATATCCATTTTCACTAATCTATGTGTTGAAATGTCCACCTACAAGTTGCCCTCTCAATAATATAAAGTATTGCTTAGAGATTTGTAAGCATTTTTTAAGAACTTATTTAAGGTTGAAGGGATGAATTATATAATAGTAGTAATGATTGAGGTCATTAATAAGTAGTAAAACTTGAGAATCATGTTCAAGTTATGTGAACTAAGTTTAAAGACAAATGACCTTAAAAACTCTGAAAACAAGGCCTGGTTTAATTTAGATGCTACTATATGATGAAAAAACATGGAACCTAGAGGATTTTGGATGATTTAACCTTTTATTCCTTACATAAGGATAACACCTTTCCAACGGAATGTTTTTAATAGGAATATGAACTCCCAATTAGCTTTGCATCCCAAAATGATAGTAAAATTACACCATAGTTTGGATTCATCACATGGTTTTGTGCAAGATGAGATAGGTTAAAATGAGTTAGAGTTAGGCCTATAAGACCTCAAGAGAGTATTAGAGCATGAAATAAGGACTAATATAGAACACAAGTACTTACACTAGTTTTAATGAACCCTTATAGTCAACATACCAAAGGTAAGGCATAGAAGGTTATAGGAAATAAGGTTACAATCACCGTGACCTTGAGGCAAGGATGGGGGAATATAAGTATCATCATGAATAATATATCAATAATAAGGTCTATTTAGACCTATTATAGGCCTAAGTCTCAGTCCAAAATCATTTACCACTATGACTTTTCCTATTACTAACTGTGTACCATAAGCCAGTTGAGTTCAAATGTTCTAAGTTGACAATGATTTAGGGGTGTTTGTAATATTGAGATTTACTCATGATACCATAGGGGATGAAGAGATGATTATGACACTCCATGGCCCAAAATCCCTCCTTCATACACATCTACAACCACTTGTTTGGCTTGCATGAGATTAGTGCTAAGTGATGAGAGTTATTATCTTGGGATAGTGAGATGAATAAATGAAATCACAAACATATTTACCAAGGGAAGGTTAAACCTAAAAGGTGAAATAAAACCATTTTGAAGTAATTTCAATTTATACTTAGTCAAGAACACAAAATATACACATAAAGTCACCATGGCAAACTTGAGAAGGGATGCATTGTGGCTTCAATGATTCAAGGGCCAAAGAAATTAGAAATTCTTGATTCTCAAGTTTCACTATCATAAATTATAAGACTACAAACAAAGTGAAACCTATGAAAATAATACCATGCCCTCAGTTAAATCATAGTTAAGAGGAAACATAGGGTTTCAAGTGTAATTTGGTCTATTCAATGAAGTAGATGGTCTTGATGCATAAGTTCTAGATTTTGATGAATATTGATCATGGATACATAGAATAAGGTACGTATATAACTAGGCCCATAATAAATCAATATATATTAAATAATATGGATACATAGGGTTTCAAACAAAACCCAATCAACTAGCCCTAAGAAGGTAGTCATATGTAATTGAAGCATCAGGTTAGCTGCAAACAAATGATCAAACAAGGAAATGAGACCTAAGTGAGACTAATGGGAATATAAATGGAATATAAAATAGTTTAATGAGACCTAAGAGAGCTTGAAGGGATAAATATAAATATTTATATCAAAAATTTGCATGTAGCCACATAAATTATAGGTAGAATAAGACAAATTTGAGAAAAAATAGCCATTTGAGGGCATCATAGGCACAATCAGGTCTTGAAAAGTGGAAGGGATGGTAATTATGACACATTAAAGGCATAAATAATGTCAATTTTTATGGATAAATATTTTAAATACCAATTTTTTTCTTAGACCAAGGCATACTTGTCAAATCATCAAACAAAAAAATACACATTGATACTATAAGGTGTCTATAGAGCAGTTAGGGACCTAAAAATTGTTTTGGATCAATGAAACATGGTGAAAAATGTTCCCAAGTATCCTAAAAAGCTTTTAACCTAAAAAATATAGACAAATACATTGATGATAAGCAATTACAGTCAAGAGCACAACCTTGTATACAGACCCTAATGACACTTTATGACCCTTTCAAGTTGTTGTTACCAGTTAAATGGTCAAAAAAATATGTGGAAGGATATTTTAGACATAAAAAACATGATATAATCCCAAAAGGTGTTAGAAAACACAAATAATAACCTAAACTCACAAGTATGAAACAAAGCCCACTAGGTCTAATCTAGGCCTAATGCCTAATAGGGGTCTAACACCACTTAAAACATCTAATGAAAATTTTAAAGCATGGGAAAATGAAAATGGGAATTAATTATGTTTTTTATATCCTTTTTTTATAGATAAGTTCATGAACAATCCATTTCTTGGCCCAAGATTAAAATAAGGTGCACAAAATGCATGAATCAACTCGAGAGGCTATGTTTGGATGCTCACACCAACATGGAGGTTTAGAATAGGAACTAAATGATATTGGGAATGTTATATGGGGCCTTAAACTTTATTTTTATGGAATTTTTTCACATATTTTTGACTTTATATTTATGAACAATCTTTAAGGGGTAAAACTACCAAAAACCCTCCTAACACCCCAGTTTAGACTAGTTTGTAGGGATTGAGTTGGAAACCTCATAAAATTACATATTTTATTCCTAAATAATATCATATGTTGTATTATAATCTCATAGGGTCATCCACATACATTTTTTTTATATCTTAATCTATACATAATAGTATGAAAACTATACTTTTTCATGTTTTGAGCTAAAAAAAGGGTTCTGAATCATGTAGAGAGATGACACTCAATGAAAGAGGTATATTGAGAATTTTTTACTAGTATAAGTTAAAAAATATAAAATAAAATAGTCATAGATGACCAAACTATTCAATCCTTTTGGGCTAGTTAGAAAATGCTTCAAAAAGGGAAGCTTTCTAATGGCCATTTCATGGTTCTAGTACATCCATAGTGTTTCAGACCACCAAAATTGACATGGATAATGGTGATAAGATAATTAAATTAAATTAAATAATTTTGATTATTTTAATTCATGTGAGGGTTATTAGGAGCAATTTTTCCACCTTTTAGGCCTAATTTGAAAGGAAGAATCAGCTAGAAAAGGAATTTACACTTGGAGTTGGCTCACCAAATTTTACATGAAGATGTAAGGGGATAGAGGGTGTTTAAAAATGTTCTCAAATTCCAAATTAATCTCCATATTATCTTAGACAAGGATATTTTCTTAAAAAAGGCTACAAGGAATTGAGAGGAAATACATGGTTTGGGTGTTCTTCCAGGTCTTGCTGAGTGTTTGATGGATCAAATTGAATTGTTCCAGATCTAGTATACTATTAATAAGTAATACATGGATTAAATATGAAAAATTGAAGCCAAACTTGAATAAAATCAAACCTTTACCTTCCACACTTAGTGGGAAATGAGATTTTCAAGGAGTGAGAGAATGAAACATTATATAAATACTTCATATAAGCTTTACCAAGGTTAATATACATTTTCCATGCCATATATGAATAGATAACAAGTAAATTCATGTTTGGAGAAGGTTTCAAAAGTTTGAAAAATCTCCAAACCCAAAATAAATCTTTCTCCTTCCTATGTCATCTTTGGGGAATAAGTCAAACTTAGCTTAGAGAGTCTTTTAGGAGTCTAATAATGTTGGGATAGTGATTTAAAGAGTTTAATATTTAAGGAGGAATTTTTATATGCATTAAAGACCTATGTTTAATAGGGATGACTTATTCACCAAGAATATAGAGCTTTAGTACAAGGATTTAGGAACATATGTTGGTCAAACACCACCAATGAAGGAGAAAGACTTCTTCAAAATTTATGAATTAATCACTCATGAATTAATATGCCACATTTACCAAGGATAGGAAAAAGGAATAATATAAATTCTACATTGGGTTTTGAATAAGACAAAGTGAAGGTTTTATTTCCTAGTTTTTGGGACTCTTATCTCCTTTTCTCTCTCCTCTCTCCTATTCTTTATATGTAAGCCAATTCTTGATATTTGAAAGGATCCTTAACCTGATTTGTGGATGCTCAAAAAATATTTTTAATTGCCTATTTTGATGAATAAAGACAAAATTCATACCTCCTTAGAGCTTGTTTTGATTGTATTTATATGTTTTATTGATAGATGATAGTGATAGTTTAGGCTTCCTCTCATCTTGTCCTTTCCTATTTAAAGGTGTTATCTCATCCTTATAGGTTACATAGTGTGTTATAATCATATTGTGTGTTTGGAAAGTGAAAACTTTCTTTAGTGTCATTGAAAGACATATTGAACATGTGTCTTAGATAATTCATCAAGATTGAGCCTCTGTGTGAAACATTGATGTTTGGAGGCTATCATTTGAGAAGTGTAATTAGGTTTATGTTCTTATCCATATTTTTAGTGCATGCAACATAAATGGAGGTCACATTTTGGTTTATCACCCTAGTTAGATAGGTTTTCCTTTTAGTCTACCTTCTTCCCTTTTTCATTACAAGCTGGTAGTGTAGAGTAGGGATCTTAATTGATACATAAAGGGGAGATATCCCTTAGAATCTAGAGATTAAATCTACCTATTAGTCCACCCACAACCTAGGATTATCTCCATGTTACTTCAAACTGTGAAGGCATAAAACTACCTCTACAAGGGTGTAAGTCTAGTAGCTAAATTTTTTTGGCATGCATGGTGGGACTCTTTGAAGCTGGTTTTGGTGAAATTGTAGTTGTAGAAACATTCTTCATGAATTATTTAGTGACTCTAGGCTCAAGATTTTTTTTTTAATAATCTAGGCAAAGTTTACAAGTATGTCTATTTTCATTGCACTATCTTGATGTTATTTTCATGGATATGTATGAGGAAAATCCATATGAAATACTTCTTTATCATCCCTATGATGGATCATACCATTCTTTTCATGACCCATATGATCCTTGTTATGATCTTAATCAGCCTTACCAAGAGTTTCATCAAAACTATGATGATCCTTATCAAGTTTCTCATATCCTTATTATCAAGAGCATGACTCTTACCTTCCATGTGAATCATATCAATCTCATGACCACTTTTCACCTTTCACATATGGCTATGATGTTGCATATGAGCATCCTTATTTCCAAGAAAGAATGGATGAGATAAAGCTCAAAATACTAGAATATGCAAGAATGGTTTGTTTAAACTCTCAGTATGAGGAAGTGAGTGGTTTATTTCAAATGATCTAGAGGAGAGGAATGATTTGTTTAATCTTGTATTGGAAAATATGGAATCTTGGGAGAGGTATAAAATTTAGTTAAACTAGTTGTATTAAGAACCCTCTTGTATTCTTGTGTTCCTTATTCTCATGAACTTCTTAACCATGCTCAGTTTGAGCCATAAAGCTTCCTAGTTGGATTCAAGAGCAAACACATATGACTATTCAAAATACTAAACCTTCTTGTAGTTCCACTTCTTCCTTACTCATACCTTAGGTTTAAGTTATCCATGAAGACAAAGAGGTTTCAATTTTTGATGAGGTAATGGCCAAGTGGAAGGATCAAAATGTAGAGGTCTTTAAGAGTTTCTCTTTCCCTCCTCTCCAAAATGCCCTAAATGATTCCATAAACCTCAAGATCCTAAAATATGATCATGATCAAAATTTTGTGCTTCAAACTCCCTCTCAAAAAAAACAAATTTCATCACCCTCCCACTAACTTCCTTCTTCAGGAGGAGACTATTCTATGGAGGATAGAGAAAGAGGTTGTAATTTCATGTCAAGTTCTTGGAGAGTTTAAAGAGGATGCTTCAAGTGTGAATGGGGAAGAGTTTCTCATTTATACTTCAATTGAGGTATAAGTTAAGAATGAGGTTGTCACTGATCTTGAAGAAGATATCTTAAGTGTGTAGGAGAAGGTTGGTCTTGATGTGGAGTAAATCCATGAGAAATTGGTAAAAATTGAGTTTTAAATATCTCCTATTGAGAAGGATCAAGATATATTTCAAATTGATCTTATTTAGGTTGATCAAAATGAAGAACAAAAGGATGATTGGTAGTTGTACATTAAATCTATGCAAGAGATTGAAGAGATTTAATGGGATATATTTCCCATTGGAGAGCATGTTTATGAGAATTTTGATCAGGAAACACCTATTAAATATCATGATGTAGCTTGGGTTGACATTCAAAGCTCCTTGAAGAGCTTGATGAACTTGTAGTAGATGATAAGAAGGACATGGTCATTTAAGGACAATGCATAGATGAGGTAACACCTGATGAGATTTTAGATGATAAGTAGTATGAGAAAGATCATAAAGTATAAGATACATTTATCTTTGTTGATGAGTAGTGACTAGTTTGTTGTTGATGACTCACTTGAGGAGATGTTAAGAGAGTTGGTAGGTAAGAAGATAGCTCACTAGAGGTCATGTTTAACAAACACCTTGCTTTGAAAATTTTACCATATCTTGGAAGGAGTGAGTTAATGAATTTATATTTTAATCCAGGTGGATCATGATTTGTCATGGATAGTTAGCTTAGATTTTTTGTCTTTTGTCTCAAACAAGTGTTTTATTTGCACATTTGCTTTGTTAGTTAGTTTCCCTTACTTTGTGTGTCTCTTTCCTTATTTTGGAGGAAGAAGTGTTATTATTTCAAGTCAAAAGGGTAATTGAAATCATGGATCAGATTTTTCACTATTTTATGAGTCCAAAATTCATGTAAATGGTCTGGTTCTCAAGCATAATAGGTATGCTTCCCAGTTGAGTCACCAAAATGTTTACAATTTTGACCTCACAGGTCGAATTATCACCCCTATCATTAGAAAATTTACATATCATGATAGTTTTTCTGGAGATTCATTATTTTAGTCTTGAAAATTCCTTAAAGTTTTCATTATAAACCATGATTATTAGGTCTTAAGGTTGATTAGGTGAGTTAAGGTCTTGTCCTTCATTTGTCTAGTGCTTATCTAGTCATTTCTTAGCCTTTTCAAGCCATTTTTAGTGGTCAGAAGATTATATAGTTTTTTGGTTAGTTTAATATCATGTTTCAAGGTCATTATACTCCTAACATATTAATAATTAGGTTGATCACATTCTTTACTAAATTCATGACTCATTTCTATGTAATTCTGACCATTTTAGGCCCTCTAGGGGAGGTTTTATAAGGTTTTGATGGTATATGATAAATAATAAGATTAATTAAATATAACCTTATAAAATATTTTAAAAACTCAAAAACACTTTTTATAGATTTTCATTCAGATCTCCTTAGTGAATTTGGCCATTTCAATGTAAAAGCAAGCATTTTGAGGTATTCATACTAGTTTTTAGAGGTTTTTGTGATAAAAGAATATAAAATGATTAAATAGGTACTAATAGGTTCATATAAGTGTTTTTGAGGAATTTTTAGGTGAATAAATGAAAAAAACCACTTTTCTCCTATATTGACCTTTTTAGCAACTCAAGAAGGGCAGCTTTCAAATGCTCGATAAGAAAGAAGAGAGAGAGTTAGGATATAAAAATTTGGAAACTTTTAGGGGTGTGAGTAAGATTTATATTAGTGTCATTGTTTCATGTATTTTTTCCTTAATATTTAAGAATAATCACTAAGAGTGACAATAGATCACTATAGCCTATACATCCGAGAGGGGTCTATTCTTGGACCTTTTTCTCAAGCTTAGAAAATGATGTATATTAATGGTTTTATGGGATGATTTTATAGGTAATTATTCTCATTTTAATATATTTTTAATTTTATAAATACTTCCAAAAAAGTATTTATAGCATAAAATTAGATTTCCTTCACTATCTTTGTGAGTGGTCTCTTGGGTTAGTTTTAGAGTAGAACCTAAGTTCTTAGGAAATTTTATTCATATTAATGGGTATTTAAATTATTTATTATGTCCTTAAACACCTCATTTACCCAAGAAAATATTCATAAGTTTTTAGTTTAAGCATAGTCTCCTTGGGACATTTTTTTGAATGAGTTACTCTCCTTGAAAGGTATAAATGTAGTAAATAAGTTTCAGAGATTGATAAATGGTTTGAATGAAATAACAACATAAGTTTTTAGGTTTTAATAATATTTATTTCACACCTTAATGTATTTATAATGGATAATGGCATTCTTCAAGGATAAAAGAGACTAAATGAAGCCTTATATGCTTGAATATGAAATCAATCTTATGTATAACATGGTAAGAAAGGGGTTTTAAAAGACATAATGAGAATGAAATGATTTATATAGTCTCTTTTAATAATTAAAATATTCAAAGTGAACAAGATAGTTGACATCTTCATAGAGTTTTGGTAGGTGAAGTTGACGCATGATCATTCTCAGTACTTACAACAACTCCGTAGTGTTTCGGGTCTTGTTAAGGTTGATGACTTACTTTGAGTCTAATTCAAAAATTCATAAATAATATGATTCATCACTTAATTCATCTCAAATAAACACTATTTAGTGAGGCTCAATATCTCATGATTATGATAAGTAGGTCACTTGAAGGTGAGTATAGGGTACAAATAACCACCTATAAGCCTCTAAGCCTACAGGTGTTCATCTAGGACCTTGATTAACACCATTATTCATCATGAAACTAATCAAAGACATTGGATACTACCTCAGTCACTTGATGACAAGAGATGAACCATGGGAAGTAACTAGGCCTCTTGAAGGGAGCAGGGTTAAGAAACTAGGTGGACAATCCATAAACATCACTTACATGTTTATACTATCATGTACTTGATGGCAAGAAATGGAGTCTTGGGAAGGGAAAAGTATAAGTGAGTTTCTAGTGTTAAAATATATTTGACCTAAATTTAAATTACTTTATGCCAAATTTAAGTTCACTGATGAAAGATTTGGTACTATAATGAGGGTCTTTTAACCTAAAGAGTACATAAAAAACCTACAAAAACCCTACAGTCAAGCTGCCTACAAGGGTGAAGGTTTGTTATTATGTTTTCCATAGTCAAGTTGACTTAAAAGTGATTATAAGTGGTGAAAAAGGATAAGAAACTTATGCCAAGGCTAGAATAGGTTAGATCATGAAAGAAGGGAACAAATTGCACCTACAACCCTATAATATTGGTATGCACCTATAGATACATTAAAGGAGGCTAATCATGTTGAGACAAAGTTTTGGTCTAGTTTTAAGTATCCTCATGGTAAAGGTTTAATTTGAAGAGGTTGAAAGAGCCCAAGATGAACCACAAGTCCATATACAATGCACACTTCTCATATCCATTTTCACTAATCTGTGTGTTGAAATGTCCACCTACAGGTGGCTCTCTTGGCAATCTAAAGTATTGCATAAAGATATATAAGCATGTTTGAATACCTTAATTAAGGTTAAAGGGATGAAGTATATCATAGGATTCATTATTGAGGTCATTAATAATTAAGTAAATTTGATAATCATGTTCAAGTTGTGGGAAATAAGTTTAGGGATAAATGACCTTTAAAACTCTCAAAATAAGTCTTGGTTCAATTTAGATGTTGCTATATACTGAGAAAATATGGAAACTAGAGGATTTTGGATGGTCCCATATTTTAGTCCTTATATAAGGGTAACACCTTGCTAAGGGAATGTTTTTACAAGATTTTAAACTCTCAATTAGTTTTGTATCCCAAAATGACAATAAACTTGCACCATAGTTTGGCTTTATTGCATGGTTTTTTGAAATATGGGATAGGTTAAAATGATTTGGAGTTATGCCTATAAGACCTCAATAGGGTCTTATATCATGAAATAAGGAATACTATAGAACATAAGTACTTATAGAAGTTCAAATGAACACATACAATCAATATATTAAGGGAAAGGTTTAAAAGGTTGTAGGAAAAAGGGTTATAATCATAATGACCTTGAGGAAAGGATGGATGAATATAAGTATCATCATGAATAATATATAAATAATAAGGTATATTTACACCTATTATGGGCCTAAGGCCTAGTCCTCAATCATCTACAACTGTGACTTTTCCTATTACTGATTGTGTGCCATAAGTTAGTTGAGGTCAAATGTTCTATGTTGACAGTGACTTAGGGGTGTTTATAAGATTGAGATTTCCTAATTATAATACAGGGGATGAAGAGATATTATGAAACTCCATATCCCAAATTATCTCCTTCATACACATCGACAACCACTTATTTGGCTTGCATGAGACTAGTGCTAAGTGATAAGAGTTATTGTCTTGAGATAGTGAGATAAATAAATGAACTCATAAATATATTTCCCAAGGGAAGGTTAACCATAAAATGTGAAATAAAACCATGTGAAAGGAATTTTAACCTCTACTATGTCAAGAACATAAAATATACACCTATAGTCACCTTGGCAGACTTGAAAATGGATGCACTATTGTTTCAATGATTCAAAGGACAAAGCAAATAGAAATTCTTGATGATCAAGTTTCACTATAATAAAGTATAATATTAAAAACAAATTTAAACCTATGAAAATAATACCATGCCCTATGTTAAATCATAGTTAAAAGGAAACATAGGGTTTCAAGTGCAAGTTGGTCCATTCAATGAAGTAGATGGTCTTGATGCATAAGTTCTAGATTTTGATGAATCTTGATCATGGATACATAGAATAAGGTATATATATCACTTACAGCCCACAATAAGCCAATATATAGGAAATAAAGGGGATACACAAGGTTTCAAATAAACCCCAGTCAAGTGACCCTAAGAAGCTAGTCATATGCATTGAAGACATCATATTAGATGTAAAAAAAGATCAAACAAGGCAATGAGACCTAATAGAGACTAATGAGAATGTACATGGAATATAAAATAAAGAAATGAGACATAAATAAAGCCTCAGGGGATCAAGAGAAAGAGTTACATCAGAAATTTGCATTCAACCATATAATTTATAAGCAAAATAAGGCAAATTTGAGCAAAAATGGCCATTTGAGGGCCTCATAGGCACAATTAGATCTTGAAACTTGGAAAGGATGGTAATTATGACCCATTAAAGGCATAAATGATGTAAATTTATTGGAAAAATAATGGGAATACCCATTTTTTGTCTCAGACCAAGGCATGCTTATAAAATCATCAGGCAAGAAAAAAACACATTCATATTGTAAGGTATCTACATAGCAGTTGGGGACCTGTAGATGGTTTTGGATCAATGAAACATGGTGAAAATGGTTAAAAATGTTCCTCCAAAGTTTTTAACCTCAAAAATATAACTAAATACCTTGATGATAATTAAATATAGTCAAGAGCACAACCTTACATACCGACCCTAATGACATTTCATGACCCTTTCAAGATGTTACCAATTAAATGGAAAAATAAAGATTTGGAATAATATGATAGACATAAATAAACATGATAAAATCCTCATAGGGTTTAGAAAACACATAGAGTATCCTAAAGTCACAAGTATATAGTTAAAGCCCACTAGGTCTAGTCTAGACCTAATGCCTAATAGGGGTCTAACACCACTTCAAAGGTATAATTAGCATTAAAACTAAAGGGAAAATTAAATTTGGAATTAATTAGGTTTTTTAGAGCCTTTTTTTTGGGGATAAATTCATGAATAAGTCATTTATTTGCCCAAGATCAAAACAAGGTGCACAAAATGCAGAAATCAACTCAAGAGGCCAAGTTTGGAAGCTCACACTAACATGGAGGTTTATCATGGGAACTAAAGGAGATTTTTTATATTATAGGGTGTATTTAAATTTATTTTTGTGTAATTTTTTCATAGATATGTGCCCTCATCTTTATAAACAATCCTTAAAGGGTAAAACTACTAAAAACCCTCTTAAAACCCTAATTTGGATCAGTTTGTAGATATTGAGTGGGAAACCTCATCAAATTAGATAGTTAATTATTGAAACATATAATATTTTATATTATAATCTCATAAGGTACTCCAAATGAATTTTTTCTATACCTTTATTTGTATGAAATAGTATAAAAACTATACTTTTTCTATTTTTGAGAAAAAACAAGGGTTTTGGATCATGTGGAGATATGAAAATCAATGTGGGAGATATATTTAGACTTTTTTTACCTATCCAATCTCAAAAATATATAATAAATTAGTCATATATTCCCAAACCATTCAATCCTTTTGGATAAGTCAGAAAATGCTTCAAAAAGGCAAGCTTTCCAATGGCCATTTCATGGTTCTAGTACCTCCAAAATGTTCTAGACCACAAAAATTGACATGGATAATGAAGAAAACATTGGTAAAGTGAATAAAATGGTTTTTATTAGTTTCACACATGTGATGGGTCCCAAGATCAAATTTTCCACCTTCTGGGCCTAGGAGGGCTAATTAGGCCTATTTTGAAAGGAAGAATGGGCTAGAAAAGGCACTTAATCTTGGATTTAGATCACCAAATTTTTAATGAAGCTGTAAGGGGATAGAGGGTGTCTAAAATTTTTCTCATATTACCAATATAATTTCCATATTCTCCTAGAAAAGGATATTTGCTTTAAAAAAGGCTATATGGAATTTAGAGGAAATACATGATTTTAGTTTTTTTCTAGGTCTTGGTAAGTGTTTGATGGATAAAATTTAATTATTTTAGATATATTATGCTCTTAATAAGTATTTCATGGAGGAAATATGAAAAATTGAATCCAAACTTGAATAAAATCTAACCTTTACCTTATATGATTAGTAGAAAATGAGCTTTTCAAGGAGTAAAAGAATGAAACATTGTATAAATTATTCATATAAGCTTTGAAAAGGTTGATATACATTTTACATGCCATATATGAATAGATAAAATTTAGTTCATGTTTGGAGAAGTTTTCAAAAGTTTAAAAAGGTCTCCAAACCCAAAAGAACTCTTCCTCCTTCCTACGCCATTTTTGGGGAGTAAGTGACTTGGCTTCGAGAGTCTTTTAGGAGTCTAATAAATTTGGGACATTAGATTGAAAGAGTTTAGGAATCAATGAGGAATTTTTATATGCTTTTAATACCTATGTTCAAGATGGATGACATCTTCACCAAGAATATAAACCTTTAAAACAAGGAATTAGGCACCTATATTGGTTAAACACAACCAATTCTTAGAGAGGTCATACCAATGAAGGAGAAGGAATGGCCAAGTAGTTACACAAGTGGATAAGGATTTTGTTTTTATTCCATGAGAATATTCTCCCTCAAGCCCAAGTGCAGTGGATTTCCAGCCAAGGAAATCAAAGGGTTTGATTTAAATTTTCATAATTGTAAGGATAGGCAATTACCAAAATGATTTTGGTTGGGTGTATATTTTGTTACCAATAGAATGGTAATAAAATTGTAATTTTATCCATAGTGTGATGAGATAAATCTCTCCTCAAGGAAAGGGGAGGCTCCCTTATTATTGCTAACTAACACAAGTAATTATTTACACTAATTTTATCAAAGTGGGTTTTATCATATCATTCAATTCTCTTTTTTCAGAATTCATGTTTGGTTAAAAAATTTCTTCCATTCCTTACAATGTATTTTGAAAACATAAAACTACTTGATGGATCAATAATAACTGATATTTAGATTAGTTCATGGAAAGAGTAACTAGAATAATACCAAAAAAGTAACATGAATAGATAGAACAAAGTACAAACCAAAGTAATCACCTTATTTCCAATAAATATTAAAATCACCAAATAAAAATAAATTATGACCCAAAGTCTCTAGGGTAAGTCAATTTCAATGATGAACACAAACCCAATAAAAAAATGTAGCTCAAAGACTCTGAAATCAGCTTTCTGGCACCTTTCATTTTACAGAAGTTTCACACCATAATCCAATAAAAGAAGAAAAAATGTAATGGAAAAGATAAAATAACATTCTTAATACACCACAAGCTTATTCCAACACAAAGATTTAAAGATCACTTGATTTTATTATATTGATGGAATTCAAGATTGCCAATATGAACACAAAGTTTCAAAAATTACTTCTCAATTCGGCAGCATTTCGTTTCTATAGCCCTGGTGATCATACATTTACAAAAAAACATCCTCCAATTTATAGAGAGGAGCTATGAACAAAAATAGGAAAAACATAAATACATTAACTTATTCATCGATAGAGTCCACTTTGACTTAGGATTGTGTAATTGTCCTATGTGAAAATTACACCAAACATAATTACATATAGACAACTATAAAAATAAACTAAGTGTATATAGACATAAGAATTTCTTATTTTTTGTTCTTCTCTAGATATGGTTTGTTTCTCTTTAGGGTGGCTTGGAACTAATCATTGTTTGGCCTTGATGTACTTCTAGAGATGGTAAGGACCCTTATGATGGAGTCCACTAAATCAGTTGACACATATTTGATTTTATCTAAGATTCTTTGCAATTTATCCATTATGACTTGGAACTCAACCATTTTGTTGATAGAGTCCAGTGTGAATGTTCTAGTCTCAATTTTTGTTTTAATCAAGGATGTGAACTTTTGAACTATTATTTTGATAGGAATAATTTCTTGAGAGTCATCTTTAACTTGGCAAGGAAATTTTCTAATCTTATTTGTAAGGTATAACCCCTTCTTAGTTAACATATCTTCTACTTATTTAATATCCTTAATTAAATTCTCAAGAACTCTCTTATTATTATTATTATTCATTACCTCTCTGTATTCTATGAACACTTTCCTTATTCAAATGACCTTATGTTCAACCAAGAGTTACATCTTGAACTAGTGTAGTTGAGTCCATGTGTGAATATATTTTTTAGTTAACTTCAAGAATTGAGTGAGTGTCTTAAGTGTTTTCTAATTTTATATTTTCACTTCACTCAAGTTTTTCAAAAATTCAATGGCAAAACATAACCATTAAGTACCTTACATTAACAATATTTCAATCCAATCACTAACAAACTAACCTTGAGAACCAATATTTACTTGTTGAATTGAATTTTTAGTGGCCTCACTCCCAATAGGTTCTACTAGCTCAGATGATTGTGTGATCTTTAGTATAATTGAAGTTAATTATTCTACTTATACTTTGAGTTGATCTTTAATTTTCTTGTCCTTGTCATATCTCTTGATCAATGATGCCATTGTCACCTAAAAATCTTCTTTTGCACTTTCATGAGTTTTGTTCCCAAGATCAATCTATCCTACTACATATTTGGATGCTTAGATATCCTCAATATTTATATCTTTGGGTGGCACTACAGCCTTGGCATACTTGTGTCCAGAATAAAAAATTACTCTTGATATGGTTTTAGCCTTCTTTGTTATTTTTTATTTACTAGCGTAAGTTGACCAAAATAAAAATCATCAGGTGACACATCTTACTTCTTCCTCCTAGGTGTTTAATTCATGAGCTAAGGAAGAAGGGTTGATGAATCTTATTGCATATATGATACTAAGGAGTGGTATGTTTGGGGAAGATCAATAGTTTGTGAAGTTCATGGAATAGAAGGTGGGATAGTGGCATATGATAATGGAGTGGATACTAATATAAGAGTGGTTATGATGGGTGGATTTTATGTTTGTATAGTGGGTAATTTCATTCTAATTGGCACATTTGATATGGGATTGGATGAGATCTGTGTTGCCAATTTAGATAATTGGGTAGACATGAAGTTGTATATGTCTTGTTGGGTAAAATAAAAATTGGTGGGAGATCCCAATGACTTAAAAAGACTAGGTAAATTTTAAATGGAATCTAAAAATTCATCTAAATTTCCTTGTGAAGGAACTTGGAAAAGTGTGGCACTAATAGGCAAAAGAGCGGAGGAAAGAATAGCCTAGGGAGGAATAGTAGAAACAATTGATATAGTTGGAGTAATATGGGGAAGAATGGAAGAAGTTACCTGTGAAGCTGCCATTTGTGAAGTTTTAACATGAGAAATCTCTGGCTATGATCCCACTAGCTATGAAGGCTATTAAGTCACTATTTTAGGTGATTGTGAAGTCACTAGTTGAGGTGATACTTCACTTGTGACTATATTTTCCTCTTTTACTTGAATGTTTTTCTCTACATCAGCTTCTTTGCCTTTTCTTTTGACTTTAATTATGAACAAAAACCTCAGTTTATATGTAGAGGTGGATGCATCTTCCTTATTTTTTGTTCTTAGTTCCTCTTACTTCTTAGCAGTGTCTTCAACATATTCTTCCTTAGATATAGTTTTAAATTACTTCAACTTAATACCTTTTGATTCTAACTAAGCATTAGTCTTTAGAATAATAGGTTGAAATCTATCTCTGATAGAAGTGGATTCCTTTAAAGACCATTAAATTAGAAGGAGAGGAGTGGAAGCAATATGATTACCCTCATATGATGGGTCTAGTACATTCTCATCATCTGATAATTCTTCTATAATATTAGATAACTATAGATTGACAATTTGATCAATGATGAGATGGTTGTAATCTAAATTTCTCACATCTTCATAAGTCCTATATTTTTCCCAAATATCTTCAATCTTGTGTACATGAACATAGTTCCCTTTCATCTTTTCCTTCATTAATCTATAATCAAAATATTTCATGCTCTTGAATCTCTTAAGATTAATCCATTGTATTTTAGTTTCCATTGTATTGGATTTTAGAGTGGTTGAAACTATATATCAACCAATGCTAATTGGAAACTTGAAACCTCATTTGTGGGCATCTGATTAATTTTTATGCACACTCATCATCTACTAGCACATCTCCATTAAAACCAACTTGTCATTTAGGTACTTGGGTAGTGCATAAGGGTTTTCATCAAATCTTCCTACCTTGATTTAGGTGAAGGTTGGGAATTGAAGAAAAATTCAACCAAGCTTATTGACTATTTCCCATGCTACATCTGAAATTCTCTTTTTCTCAAGATATTGATTGAAGATATAAATGAACTTGTAAAATAAGGCATCATTGACTCTCCTATAATGTTTTATGCTTTTTTTTTGAGTCAATTGTGGGTAATATTCATGTACAATAACTTTCTTCCTCTCACCAACACCGATTAATTTTGGGAAAGATTTCATGCTAGCTGCAACATATACCAAATAGGAAGTCATATAATTTTAGATAAGAGGTCACCTCAGAGAGTTGGTGACATACACCATCAATAATTTCTTTCCCCTAGAAGATCCTTTATTTTCCCTTCTTGATGATAAAAATGTAGTGATACATCTATTCTTAGAAGATAATTGATGGTGGTATCCCTTTGACTCTACTTAGGAGGGTGATTAAATCCACTACTTCCTCTAGGACATGACTGTGATAAAAGTACTTAGGCCATCTTACAACAGAATGTTGAGGAGTTCTAATTTAGTGAGAATTGATGTGTCTTTTTCACTTGTCAAGATTATTATCATAGTATTCTTAGGCTGAGTTCACAGTCATATCAAAATATTCCTCAATATCAGAGAGATGAAATATTCTATCAAGATATTCCTCATCAAGCCAAATGATCACTTTTCCATCTACATCTTTTATTGATCTGGTCTGACTATCAAAGTGTGTATAAACTACCAATATGAACTCTGGATCTTGTATCAACATGGGGTTAGTGGCTTCTAAATGATTTTTTTTGTCTAGGATAGCTTGTATGTGTGGTGTAATGGGATCTCTGCCAAGCCTCTACAAGAATTTAGCCATATCAACATGGCCAATCTCAGTGTCTCTGATTTGATCTACATTTTATTTGATCATGGAAGTTAGAAACACACCTTGGAAATTTTACTTCATCATTTTCTTGGTAGGATAATATTTTGACATTGATCAAGTGATTGTGAAGGGTAATGTCAATTCTTTAGAGTTAGCATTTTTCATCTATTTTGGAAAAAATGTAGGAGCATAAAAATATGTGCTCCTACATGGTATATGAACAAAGTTGTGTATTTAAAAGAATTTTCTATAAACTACACTGGGTTTGAGAACATTAGGTGCAATTCAAAGAAAATTCTCTGAACTGCACAAGATGGTTACTTCTTCATTCGATGTAAATCAAACAATTTTCTCTAACTTTTACCATGCTTAGGCATGTTTAGTGTAGGTCAGAGAAAATTATCCAATCTACACCAAACTTGGCTATTTTTAATGTTAATGTTGGTGTATCTCTAACCTAAACTAATTTTAGAGGGTAAGGCTAAGATTTGTGTAGATCAGAGAAAAATCTCTGATCTACACTAATTTCGATGTAAGTCTAAGTATAGGTTAGAAAATTTTCTTTGACCTACATCAATCTTAGGTTTACAATGCACCTTGAAGAAAAATATCTAAAGTGCAACAAAGGGTTAGTGATGTGAACTTTAGATAATTTTATCTAAGGTGTATAGGGGAATGTGAAAAAGGGGTAAGGGTGCACCTCATATAAAAGGGCAAGCATGGGCCTCATAGAAAAACATTTGAGTTGCACGGGGGCCAAATAGATGTGTATCTCAGAGAAAAAATATCTAAGGTGCATCATGGGATGTAGGAAAGGTTTAGATATGGTTTAAAGGTATGCTAAAGGGTTATAAAAAGATGGAATGAGAAATGCTAGGTCTCATAAATAAGAATTTAATGATGATAAAACTAGGTAGTTTCATGTACAAAAATCAACACAGGATCAAAAAGGCTAGTAAAGGAAAGAAAATGAAACCTAAATAATAAAAAAAGGAAAAAAAGACAAATAAAACCAAAATCCTTACCTGGTCAAATTCAAGAATAAATTGAGGTGACCAAGCCCAAACATGATGATTAGGGATGCAAGTTTATGTGAAAATAATGAGAAGGAATCATGTAGACACAAAAATAGAAAGAGAAAAAATGGTTAAAAAGAAAATTATTGAGATAATATATATAAGGTAATTAATACATATTAATTACTAAAAAAAGTGGTTGGCCACCCTTACAAGAACAAAGAAATTCTCTAACCTTGTATGTGTAATAGTGGAGAATTTCTTCACTCTTACACCTCGAGGTGTAGTATAGAGAATTTTCTCTAGATTGCACAAATTTTAACTTGGTGTAGTTTGGAGAATTTTCTCCAAACTACATGTGATGAAAAACTCCTAAAAAACCTAACTTTTTAAGGAAAAAACCAAATACAAAGAGGTAGTGATTGGCCTCATTTCATGTGCTTAGAGCTCATAGGCTATGAAATAGATAAGTTTCATAGGGGTTGTTCCATGAATTGAGCTTGATAAATTCAAGGATAATACTTAGATCTGACTCAAGATTTTCCTTCTATCATTCTTTGAAACTCTTGAAGGGAAGATAATCCTAAAAATATAAGTGCCTTTCTCCATTAAACCATAGAGTCAAGCGACTGACTAGACTAAATAAAACAAAAGACTATATATATATTTACAAAATGTAAAAACTTATATGGAGTCTCACTGAGTGAAAATCTTTATATGTTATCTATTGTAAGGCAATAATAATAGTGCTCCATCTAGATACGCTAAAAAGAAACTATGTTCTCCAAAAAGCTAATGAATGAGGAAAGGACCCCTCCACAAAGAATCAAAATTTTCATGCATTCCTTTTGGATCTCTTCTCTTTTTATGTTCTCCAAAAAGCTGATGAATGAGGAAAGGACCCCTCCATAAAGAATCAAAATTTTCATGCATTCCTTTTGGATCTGTTCTCTTTTCCCACAAAATAAATAGATCCCCAACTTGGAAATCTCATGGTTTCTCCTTCTTATCAAAAAGTTTCTTAACTTGGCTTTGATTTTTAGCAATACGGTCCACCACCTTTTTATGGTGCTCTTGTAATTTGGAAATATACATAATATGCTTCTCTAATGAAATCTTAAACATTTAATCTTCAATTTCTTTTTCCATTTTGAGAGTAGGAAACTCCAATGTGATGGGTATTTCCACATTGAATCCATACAAAATTTGAAAAAGAGACATACCAATCACTTGCTTGGGAGTGATGTGATCAACCCATAATATGTCATACAATGCCTTGTGCCAAGTTCTTTGATTTTCCTCTACCAAGTTTCTGATGATAGAAACCAAGTTATTATTACTCAACTTAGCTTGACCATTTCCTTGAGGGAAGTAATTCAAGGTGTGAGATAGAATGATTCCATATTTAAAACATAAATGAGTCATCTCCTAGGATGTGAAACAAGCAACATTATCAGTTATTATTTTGTTAGGTACTTCAAACCTTGTGATGATATTTTATTTGAGGAAGTTGCAAACAACCTCTGAAGTGGCATGTTTGGTTGCAATTTCCTCCACCCACTTGGTGAAGTAATCCATAGTTATGAGAATATAACTATGTCCTACACTTGAAAATGGGTTCACCATGCCAATGAAGTCAATACCCCATTATTGAAAAGGTTGTTCAATGACTACTATCTTGAGGGGTAGGGATGATAACTTGGGTTTCCCCACAAATTTCTAGCACTTCTCACATTTATGAACCCAAACATATGTATCTTAAAAAAGTGTTGGCTAGTAATATCTTGCCTACAAAATCTTGTGAGCTATAACTGGAGCTAAAAAATGTCCTCTAAATGATAGGTTGTGAAAAGATTCCAACAACTTGCCTTGTTGTGCTTTATCTACACACCATAGAAAAATTCCATCAATGCTTCACTTGTACAAACCATTGTCCTAAAGAATGAAGTTTGTATTTTTAAGCTTGATTATCCTCTTTTCTTTGTGAGACAAATGATTTAGACATTCTCCATGTGTGAGGAAATGAGTAATGTTAGAATACCATTCATTTTTTGTTCTCACAAACAAGACTATGGGTAGCTCTTCTTCTGTGTCTCCTTCATTGATGGATGTCTCTTCTAGTTTTTTTTTCAATGAGTTGGTACAAACCTTTTTCGTGCACTAGCTTTGTATGTTTGATTTCCATATCATATTCTTAGATCTTAGCAATCTAATTACCTCTTTTGTTTAAAAATTCTTGCTGATTTAAGATAGACTTGACTATAGAATCTGGTACTAGTGTAATGGTGTGAGAATTAAGGATGTAATACCTAAAATGCTTAACCAATTTCACCATAATTTAAGCATGTTTATCCATGGGTGAGTACTCTAGCTCATGATCCTTTAGAGGGAAGCTCATGAAATCTTCATTTGGATGTACCAAGATTATAGATAGAGTATACCCAAAAGTATAACTGTACATGATGAAGTTATTGGTATAGTCAAGGTAGACTAAGATGGGAGCAAGAGCATTTGCTTCCTTGACTTCATGAAAGGCAACTCTCCCTTTTGCATTCTAATGGAAAATTGATTTTCCTTTCATCATATAAAAAATTTGATGTGTCTTATCAATAAAATCAGGTACAAATCTTTGTCAGATTTTAACCTTCCCAAATGAGTGTACTCCTTTCTTACTTGATGGTAGAGTAAGATTATAAATTGACTTGACCCATTCAGGATCAATCTCGATTCCTTCCTTTGACAAAATGTGTCCTAGGATCTTACCTTCAGTAACCCAAAAAATGGATTTATTGAGATTAAGGGATATCCCATGTTGGTAGCACCTTTGAAGAATTATTTTAAATGGTCACAATGATCTTGATGCTTTTTTGATAAAATAGTTAAATCATCAAGGTCGACCACAATGAACTTACCAATGATATCTTGTAAATCTAGGCCATATCCCTCTAAAAGGTAGCACCAACATTAATCAACCCAAAATGCATTTTGTGATATTCAAAGGTAACTCATGGAGGAGTGAAGGCCATCTTATGTTGACCTTCCTTGTGCACCTCTACTTGATTGTATTTTGAGAAGACATCTAGCATAGACAACATCCTTGAACCTATCACTATTTTTAGTAATTGATCCATTATTGACAATGGGTAATTATCCTTAAGTGATGATTGGTTTAGATTACAAAAGTTGACATAGATGTGGATTTCTTCATTCTTTTTCTCATAGGAATAATGTCAGTTATCTAGATTGAGTGGTGTATAGGAAATATGATCTTAACATTCAACATCTTTTGGATTTTGGCAAGGATAGTACCTAAGATTTTTAGATTGTACTATCACTATTTCTTCTTGTGACATTAAGACCCAAGTTTGAGAGGAATATCATGCTACACTTCCTTAGGTTAAAAATATTTTAGATAAGCATATGAATAGGCTAATGCATCAATGTATCGGTGTAGAAGTATCAACAACTTCTCTCTTTCTTCCAATGAGCAACATTTCCCAATAACTATCATTTTAGGATCATCCTCTATTCTTATATTTAATTACTCAATTTATGTAGATGAATCTGATTCTGACTATTGACATTTAATGAATCAATCATGTTTATAAAAAATATTCTCTAAGGATACCAATCCTTTAGGAATTATATTTCCTTTTAGCTACAAAATCTATTCACCAGTGTCCTCATTTACCTCAAAAATTGATTTTTGAGGAGTAGAATCACTCTCCTAAAAGTATAACTCACTAAATTTTTTTGCCTTCTCTAAGAAGGTGATTACTTGCTCATCATTGTTAAAAACCTGCCAACGATTGACATTATCAATGATGCTAGGTTGGAAGATCAACTCAATGATATACTTGTTTCCTTAGAAATCCTTATGAGGAATCAAGAGAGTGGCTGAAACAACCAATGAATCTACCCTATCATTATACTCTCTTAGAACTACTAATTTATTAAAATCATCAAAATCCTCCATGTAATCCCAAACATTATTGTGATAATGCCTTAGCCTTTCATTCTTTGTTTGATATAAATCCCTGATTTAACAAATGACTAGCTCAACATCACCTTGAGCATGAATATTTTTAATTCCTTTCTTTTGTTCAACCTCCATCCCTAACAAAAAAGATTCATATTTAGAAGTATTATTAGTGTTATAAAACTACAACTTGATATTAAAAGGGAAGATTTTTCCTTTCAGTGATATGAGGACTATCCCAGCTAAAGATCTAATTGAAGAGTAACTATCATCAAATTACAAAGTCCAGACATCATTTGAAATTTCAACTTTGATAGTTTCAAAATCCAAAGCCTCTTCATCTAAAGAGGATAGTTTTATCTAAAATATCATATGAAGATACTAGATCTTCATCTGTGGTCAAGAAATACATACCCATTTTAGAGGTTTCAAAGAGAACCTAAGATTTTGGATCCTTGGTCATATACTTTGCTTGCTTCTCTAGATGAAATTTCCATATAGCACCCTTGAGAGGTATTCTAGCCTCAGAACGATCCATGTTTATTTCATCATCAACATCCTTGAAAAAGTTATGTCCCAACAAAACTCCATATGAGGCTAGACAATTAGCCACAAGAACTGTCATCTTTATCTTCTTCTTTAGAAATGTGGAAAATGCAAATTATACATCCTTTATTTAGCCTATGAGGGGTACTTTTTTATTTTCCATTTAAAATCAATGACCAAAACTTGGTTGGCATCACATTATCAGAGGCACTCAAATCAATGACATAATTACTAAGATTTTAAGTATTAATAAATAAGGAAATATAGAAAGGTTATATTTTTATCAAGTAGGATGCATGAGTTACAAATAGGTTATTTTTCTTTGGTCTTGGTTTAGGGTCAATTGGTGCACTCTTAGATGAGGTTTGATTAAAATTGGTCCCTTTTCTTTTTAAAAACTTCACCAATCTTTCAAATTGGTTGGGGTTGGATTGCAGGTATTTAGCCTCAGACATGTGAATTTTTGTCTTCTTAGCATGGTCTATGATTTAAAAATTTGGATATGGGGTAGCTAAGGAAGACAAGGTATTTTCATTTTTAGGTTTCAATTTTTGGGCATTAGGGCTAGATGTAGAAGGAAATAAAGTAGAATGATGAGGATTACTTACTTACTTATCTATCACTATGTTCTTTGGTTAAAATGGTAAAGAGGTTCCTCTTTTATCAATAATAACTTGGAATTAGTTTTATCAACCTTCTTTTATTGATTCTGCTAACTTTTTGAATGAGTGAAGATGGCATAAGACTCACCATGTGTATCTTCTTCTTGTTTAGCTTCTTCTTCTTCAAAATTCAAAAACTTGATATCAGAGTTGACAACTTCCCCTTCTTCATCTCTTATGAAGGTATTAACATAATCTTTTAAAACATCTTCTAGCTCTATAACATCATCATTTTCAAGTTCAAACTAGTTGACTATTACATTATCTGGTGGTGCCTCCAATGCAAGCCTTGCTTGTGGTAGAAGAAGCTTATTCTAATTTTGGTTTCTTTCAATGTTATTAGAATAATTTGAAGCATTTGGGTATATTTTTCTTAGAGTATCCTTGTATGAAGGAAAGGACATGACTTTTGACATTTGATTCTTGAGTGATAGCAATTTATTTGCTAGCTTCTGCACCATAGGGTTTGTGGTGCTAATAGAAGGTGAAGTTGTAGAGGGATACCCTCTATGCTTGATTAAATTGTTTATTAATTTTCCCACCAAGATCAATTTATCTTCTACTTTAGTGGCTAAGCTTTAAACATCATTAATATTATCTAGGGTTATTCTTCATAAAAAAACTAACCTCTGGTAACTAAGAATTGATGAATAAGTATTTCAAGTTTTGAGGCATAGGTGAAGAAACTACTAGAATCCTATTCCTCAACTTATTGAACTTTGCCATAAACTGACACATAGGCTCACACATATATTTATTCCTTTGTGTAAGTTGATCCAACAAGGCATGAATATCTTCTATTAGCTTGAATCTTGCCTCAAACTTAGACTTAAGTGTCACCCAACTTGTGATGGTTCCTATTGCAAGATGGTAAAACCAATTAGCAGCAACACCTTGGAGTGTTTCTATGAACAACCTTATAGAAACATCTTCATATTCCACTCCAAAAACTCTACATGAAATGTATAATATGGTAATATGTTCATCTAGATGTTGTTCACCATCACCATAGAACTTGGGGAAATTTTTTTTTGAAACACGAGGAAGTTCATGAGATGGTCGCGTCAAGTTTAATAGACCAAAAGTGGTTCCCCATGGACCTTAAACAACCATTATATGTGTATTTTAGGGAGGAATAAAAAATATTTACAAATGCAAAATAGGTAAGACACTAAAAATGTTGGAGGATTCTTTTGGTTTAATAGATCTTGTATTAATAGGTGGAAAACTTCTTGTACACTGAAGAAGTGACCTTGCACATGCTGGCAAAAGATCAAAGTTATGTTCTTACAACTCAAATGTTGGATTAATGTTCCCCACTACCCTTATATTATGGGTATAGATTTATTTTTTTAGATTGTGAACATACTTAGAAAAGGAAAGAGATTAGCAACAATAAAACAATAGTAAACAATAAGGTTCTAGTCCTATTTCAATCGAATAAGTGTAGCTCTTGGTTGCATGTTCATGTCCCTAGTGGAGTCACCAAAAAATATTGGGTGAATATTTTTTTACCAACATAATGGTAACAAAATGGTACTTTCAACCATAGTGTGATGAGATAAATCTCTCCTCAAGGAAAGGGGAGGCTCCCTTCTTTTTCTAACTAACATAACAAGTAATTATTTACATTTATTTACACTAATTTTATCAAAGTGGGTTTTATCATATCATCCAATTATATTTTTTCAAAATTGATTTTTGGTTACAAAATTTATTCCAATTCTTACAATGTATTGTGAAAACATAAAACTACATGATGGAGCAATAATAACCGATATTCAAATTAGTTAGCCAAAAGAGTAACTAGAATAATACCAGCAAAGTAACATGAATAGATGGAACAAAGTACATCCCAAAATTTTCACCTTATTTAAAGTAAAATTAAAATCACCAAATAAAAATAACTTATGGCCCGAAGTCTCCATAGTTAGTCACTTTTAATGATGAACACAAATCCAATAACTAAAATGTAGCTCAAAAACTCTAAAATCAGCTTCCTGACACCTATTTTATAGAAATTTCACACCATAATCCAATCAAAGCACAAGAAAATGTAATGGAAAATATAAAATAAAATTCACAATACACCTCAAGCTTATTCAAATAGAAATATTTAAAAATCACTTGATTTTATTATATTGATGGAATTCAAGATTTACAATATGAACATAAAGTTTTAAAAATTGCTTCTCAATTCAGCAACATTTTGCTTCTATAACCCTAGTGATCATACATTTAAAAAAGAGCATCATTCTATTTATAGAGAGGATCTATGGAAAAAAAAATGAAAAACATAAATACATTAACTTATTCATCGATAGAGTCCCATTTGACTTAGGATTGTGTACCTTTCCTATGTGCAAATTGCACCAAATATAATTACATATAGACAATTATGAAAATAAACTAAGTGTTTGTAGACATAGGAATTTCTTCTTTTTTGTTCTTATTTAGATATGCTTCATATCTCTTCAAGGTGGCCTAGAAATCATTGTTGTCTAGCCTCAATGTACTTATGGAGATGACAAATACCCTTGTGATGGAGTCCACTAAATTAGCTGGCATGTCTTTACTTTTATCCAAGATTCTTTGAAATTTATCCATTATGACTTGGAACTCAACCAGTTTTTTGATAGAGTCTAGCATGAATCTTCTTATCTCAATTTATGTTTAAATCAAGGAAGTAAAATTTTGAACTACTATTTCGTCAAGAAGAATTTCTTGAGAGTCAACTTTAACTTGGAAAGGAAATTCTCCAATCTTATCTGTAAGGTCTAACCCTTTATCAATGCACATATCTTCTGCTTCTTCAAGATCCTTCATTAAATTCTCAAGAAATTCCTTCTTAATCTTCATTACCTCTATGTATTCTATGAACACTTTCCTGATTGGAATGACCTTTTTGTTCAACTAAGAGTTCCAGCTTGAACTAACATAACTGAGTCCATGTGTGAATATCTTTTTCAGTTAACTATAAGTCTTGAGTGAGTATCTTAAGTGTTTTATGTATACATATTTTCACTTCACTCAAGTTTTTCAAAAATTCAATGGTAAAACATAACCATTGAGTACCTTACATTAACAATATTTCAATTCAAGCACTAACAACCTAACCTTGAGAACCAATATTTTCTACCTATTGAATTACATTTTTAGTGGCCTCACTCCCAATAACTTTTATTGGCTAAGATTATTATGTGATCTTTAGTAGAACTAAAGTCAATTATTCTACTTGTACCTTGAGTTGATCTTTAATTTTCTTGTCCTTATCATATCTCCTAATTAAGGATGCCATTTCCACCTACAAATCTTCCTTTTCACTTTAATGATTTTGCTTCCCAAGATCAATCCATCTTATTGTATATTCAGATGCTTGGATATCATCAATATTTCTATCTTTGGGAGGCACTACAACCTCAACATACTTGGGTCCAGAATCAAAAATTACTCTTGATATGGTTTTAGACTTTGCTATTTTTGGCTTTACCATCACAAGTTAACCAAAATCAAAATCATCAAGGGACACAACTTGCTTATTCTTCTTAGGTGTTTGAGTCATGATCCAAGGAGGAAGGGTTAATTAATATTCTTACACATATGATACTAGGGACTAGGATATTTGGGGAAGATCAATAATTTGTGAAGTGGGTGTAATAGAAGGTGGGATGATGGCATCCAATAATCGAATGGATATCAATGGAAGAGTGGTTATGATGGGTGGAGTTTATGTTTTTATAGTAATAACTTTGGTTCTAATTGTCACATTTGATATGGGAGTGGATGAGATCTGTGCTTCCAATTTGGATGATGGGGTGGACATGAACTTGTCTATCTATTGTTGGGTAAAATATAAATTTGTGGGAGATCCTAATGACTTAGAAGGACTAGGTATATTTAAAATGGAATAAAAAACTTGATCTAAAGTGCCTTGTGAAGGAACTTGGAAAAGTGTGACACTAGTAGGCAAAAGAGGGGAGGAAAAAATAGTCTAGGGACGAATGGTAGAAATAATTGGTACCATTGGAGTAATAGGGGAAAAAATGGAAGAAAATACAAATGAAGCTAGCATTTGTGAAGTTTCAACTTTAGAAATATTTGGTTGTGAGGCCACTAGCTATGAAGGCTATTGAGTCACTGGTTGAGGTGATGCTTCACTTATGATTGGATTTTCCTCCTCTGCTTGAAATTTTTTATCTACATTAGCTTCTTTGCCTTTTCTTTTGCCTTTACTTATGAACACAAACATAAATTTTGATGTATAGGTGGAGGCATATTCCTTGTTTTTTGTTCTTAGTTCCACTCATTTCTTAGTAGTGTCTTCATCATATTATTCCTTAAATTTAGTTTTGAATTGCTTCAAATTAATACCTTTTGATTCTAACCAAGCATTAGTCTTTGTGAGAATAGGTTTAAATATATCTTTGATAGAAGTGGATTCTTTTAAAGACCATTGGATTGGAGGGAGAGGAGTGGAAGCAATATGATTACCCTCATATGATGGGTCTAGTACATTCTCATCATCTGACAATTATTATGAAATATCAACCAACTTTAGATTGACAATTTGATCAGTGGTGAGATGGTTGTAATATAGCTTTCTCACATATTCATCAATCCTACATTCTACCCAAATGTATTCACTCTTGTGTACATGAGTATAGTTCCCTTTTATATTTTCCTTTGTCATTATATAATCAAAATCTTTCCTACTCTTAAATCTCTTAAGATTAATCCATTGTATTTTAGTTTCCATTGTCTTGGCTTTTAGAGTGGTTGAAAATATATATCAACCAATGATAATTGGAAACTTGAAACCTTTTTTATGGGTATCTGATTGATTTTTATGTACACTCATCATCTATCGGCATGTCTCCATTAAAACCAACTTGTCATTTGGGTATCTGGGCATCATATAAGGTTGTTCATCGAATCCCCCTACCTTGATGTAGATGAAGTCTAGGAATTGAATAAAAATACAACCAACCTTATTGACTATTGCCCATGCTACATCTAAAATTCTCTTTTTCTTGAGATCTTGATTGAAGATACAAATGCACTTGTAAAAGAAGGAATCATTAACTCTCTTGTAATGTTTTCTGATTTTTTTAAGAGTCAATTGTGGTTAATATTCATATAAAATAACTTTCTTCTTCTCACTAACACTGGTTAATCCTAGGAAATCTTTCATGTTGGCTACAACATATACCAAATAAGAAGTCATATATAGTTTTAGAGAAGAGGTCATGTAAGAGAGTTGATGACATACAACAACACTCATTTGTTTCCCCTAGAAAATCCTTTGTTTTCCCTTCTTGATGATAAAAATTTAGTGATACATCCATTCTTGGAAGACATTTGATGTTGGTAGTCCTTTGAGTCTACTTAGGAGGGTGATTAAATCCCTTACTTCCTAGAGGAAATCACTGCGATAAAATTACTTGGGATATCTCATAATGGAATGTCAAGGAGTTCCGAGCTAGTGAGAATTGATGTGTCTTTTGCACTTATTAGGATTATTATCATAATATTATTAGTTTGAGTTTATAGTTATATCAAAATATTCTTCAATATTAGAGAGATGAAATATTATATCAAGATATTCCTCATCAAGTTAAATGATCACTTTTCAATCTGCATCTTTGAACTGTCAAAGTTTTTAGTAATTACCAAGATGAACTATAGATCTTGTGCAAACATAGGGAAAGTGGATACCAAATTAATTTCACTATTTAGGATAGCCTACATGTGTGGTACAATGGGATCTCTACCAAGCCTCTACAAGAATTTAGCCATATCAATATGGCCAATCTTAGTGTCTCTAATTTGGTTTATGTTTGATTCAACTGCAGAAGCTAGAAACACAACTTAGAACTTTTAATTCATCACTTTATTGGTAGGATAATATTCTGACATTGATCAAGTGATTGCAAGGGGGAATGCCAATTTTATAGAGTTAGCATTTTTCATCTATCTTAGAAAAAATGTAGGAGCATAAAAAATCTATGTTCCTACATGGTATATGAACAAAGCTATGTAATTCAAAGAATTTTCTCTAAACTGTACTAGGTTTGATAACTTTGGGTACAATTTGGAGAAAAATCTTTGAACTGCACAAGATGGGTATTTATTTATTTGGTGCAGATCAAAGAATTTTCTCTAACTTACACCATGCTTAGGCATGTTTAGTTTAGGATAGAGAAAATTCTCTAATCTACACAAAACTTGGGTTTTTTTAATGTTAATATTAGTGTACATCAGAGAAAATTCTTTGACTTGCACCAATTTTAAAGGGTAAGACTAAGATTGGTGTAGATCAGAGAAAAATATTTGATCTACACCAATGTTTAGTGTAAGTCTAGTTATAGGTCAGAGAATTTTCTCCAAATTTCACTGTTATTAGGTTTATAGTGCATCTTAGATAAAAATATCTAAAGTGCAATGAAGGGTTAGTGATGTGACCTTGGATAATTTTCACTGAGGTGCATGGGGGAAATTGAAAAAGGGGCAAGGGTGCACCTTACAAAAAATATTCAAGGTGTAAGAGGGCCAAATGGATGTGTACCTTAGATAAAATTCTTCAAGGTAAACTCATGGGATGTAGGAAAGGTTTAGGAATGGTCCAAAGTTACACTAAAGGGTTACAAAAATATGGAATGAGAAATGTTGGGTCTCAAAAATAAGAATTTAATGAAGATAAAACCATATAATTTCATGTACAATAATCAACATGAGATCAAAAAGGATAGTAAAGGAAAGAAGATGAAATCCAAGGAATAATAAAGAAAAGAAAAAAGATAAAGAAAAATAAAATCCTTACCTAGTCAAATTTGAGAATAAATCAAGGTGACTAAACATGAACACAATGATGAGGGATTCAAGTTTATGTGAAAATGGTGAGAGGGAAGCATGCCGACATGAAAATGGTGAGAGAAAAAATACTAAAAGAGAAAATTACTGAGCTAATATATATTATCAAGGTAATTAATACATATCAATTATCATATAAAATGATGGGGGCCCCTTGCAGAAGTAGAGACATTCTCTGACCCTACATGTGTAATAGCAGATAATTTCTCTACTCTTGCACCTCGAAGTGCAATCAAAAGAAATTTATTTTGATTTCACAATTTTTAACTTGATGTAGTCTATATAATTTTATCTAAACTACATGAGAAGAAAAACTCCTAAAAAAACTAATTTTTTAGGGAAAACACCAAATGTAAGGAGGCAATGATTGGCCTCATTTCACACGCTTAGAGCTCATGAGATATGAAAAAAATAAGTTTCATAGGGGTTATATTATGTATTGAGCTTGATAAATTCAAGGATAAATTTTTAATTTTAAGGCATGAGCTTCCATGCATGACAAAGGGCATCTTCAAGCTAAAGCACATTTCCAGAATATTTAGGGTGAAAGAGTTGTATAAAATAGGGCTTGTCTTCTTTTCAAAGGTTGTTGGCTATTTTTATTTCTAAGTCTTAGGATATTTAAAATTTTGGGATCCTTATTGTGTGTATTTTTTCTCTCTTTCTAATGTGGTTCAACTATATAACCATTAGCAAGATCTAAGAGCATTGTATATGTCTCCCTATTTAAGAGCAAACTCACCATGTTTTTCCCCATGTCAACATTCTAAAACATTGATGTATGTAAGATTTACTTGAAAAATAATGGAAAATAGTTGTGATTTTTAATATTTACTATTAATGAAATGTAATAATACATTTTACATTCTCTTTTGATTGGATATTTGGTTTAATGGTTATCATTTTGGGCATGGATCTAGGTTATAAACCCCTTTCTACGTTATGATTTGGAAATGTGTTGTTGATAAAATCTTAAATGCACCCTAGGTTTATGGATTTGATAAGATAAACCATTTGAAACTATACTTGTAGTGTATAATTTAGGGTTTCAATAATCATCTAAATATTTGCATTATATTGGCACCAGTGGATGCAACTCATTTTCGATAGTTTTCATAGTTTGTATTTCAATTTTCTACATCTTTGTAAATGAATGATGTCATGCTTGTTAGAGGAGATCCTTTTGTTTGGAAAAATACACTAATAAACCACTATTTTATGACTACTTAACTCATCCTACCTTGTTATACCCTATAAATAATTCACCTTGTTGCATATTTTAAGTGATATTTTCCTACAGATGCATCAATATTATAGATCTAAAATGTGCCTATGTTTTGTTTTTTGAAACTAGCATTGTAGTCTTCCATTTAGCCCTGAGTTTTTGAAATTTTATTTAGAAATTAAGGTCTCAACCATATTTATATCTATTTTTAGTATCTTATGTCTAACCTATAGCATTTTTTCATTCCATGTGACAACCCTTCTTAGGTAGCATATGCAAATTTAGTGATTGTCTGGTCAGATTTGTGTTAGTTTATGTGATAATAATCCCCATGGAGAATGAAATATAGTATCTCTCCATGAGATCAATATATATTGTAGGTCCTTTCACCTTGGTTTAAATAGTGCTAGAAGTAGTAGGGAGCTAACCATACCCTCTATCCATTTTTTCTAGTCATTGTCTACATTCAGTCCATCCTGATGTTAAACCCCTCCCCAACTAAAATAACATAATTTTGGGTTTTTAATCTTTGTTTTACATATTTTAAAGTGTGAAAGGTTGAGTTAAATAGGTTTAAAGCTGAAAACCAACACACCACATGATTATCCACTGATAAATAATCTCAATTTTATCATTAATGCCAATTTTCATGCATTTATTACATGTTGTAGGTTGAAAAATAGTGAAGTCCTTATTTGAATTTTAGGGAAAATGGTGGATTGAGCAAGGAAAATTACAACTTCACATGAAGTCATCATTCCTAAAAACAATGATAATGCTAAAATTGAGTGAAAATCACCAAAATTATAATTTTACCCATTTTTAGGTGAAGTCACCATTTTTTGCAAAAATAAAAAATGATGTTTTCATAAAAAAACATGAAATATAACCTAAATTATGTCTTTAACCTCTAGAAAATAATGAATTTTCCCTCTAGAAAATAATGACTTTGCCCTCTATAAAATAATGGCTTTATCCTAGAAGCCAAAAATAACTAATTTTGGGACTTGAAAGGGGTCTAACCTATAGAATGTGGTTAATTAGGTTGAGTAGGATAGGCTTAGGCACAAGTAGCTACATATAGTTAGAATAATTCTATATTTTTTTAATTACAAGAGTGATTAACTATTCTTACATGTTGAGAGTGATGATCACGCTATCTATGGACCCCAAATATATAGATAAAGGACATGGTTGGTTTCTTATAGATGATGTATCTATATTATGTGGAATAGATTCCAATAATCTAGGTTGATTAATCATATTTGAGTGCTCTAGTTAAGCATTGACACAATAAGGCATCCACATTTAACATACTAACTAGGGAGGATACTATGACACTTGAGGATACCTAATGTATCCTCAAGTTTCCTATGTGGGAATAGAGATTATTTTGGACAACACAATAATAATAGTAGGTGATTCTTGATAAATTATATAGCTACCATGGTATCCCCATGTTTTACTATAAGGTCAATATAGACCTCATTGATACCTATATAGAAATTCAACTAGATGATTTACCTATTAGGTATCCATCACCATTAACTCTCATTGATAGTGAAGTTGTTGTTCTCATGTCCATTTTGAGTGATATATTGCTACTTGATAAGAGTGTTCAACATTTTAATATGGGTTTAGGTGGTGTAGTGAGGAGCATGATGGAATATTTTTGATGTTTTTCTTGGTGGCCAACTATCTTGACACAACTATATAAAGACTTACATATGATAACATATTTAGGTGGATGGAGCATCAAGGATTACACTCTATTGATGGTCTAGGGCTAAGATCACATATTGATTGAGAAACTGGTTAGGATGTATAGAGTACAAGATCTATATGACCCAATAGCATATAGTTAGGTTCAAACAAGATCTAGTAGGTGTAATCACAAGGGGGACATTCCATGTTATCATTATATGTTTGATGAATTGACACCATAAGTTTTCATTTGGAGGCCATACCTTACATATTAGCTCTAGTTTTTTAGGGATGGATGGTATATAGATTTTATAACCACCAAATGTTTTTTGACTAGGAGACAGTCCCACATCATAGAAGAGTACCACTCTAACCAAGATACAGGTAGTTTAGATTCACATAAGATGTTATTTAGGGGCTAAGATGGTTTTCCCATGTTACATGAGAGATCATTCAGGATACTCCTATGATCTTGAGGAGTGAGGTCATAACTAGCTACATCATCATACCATGGGTTGTCTAGGTTTACGTAGGATTTGTAGATGTAGGGGTCATTCTAGATTATATACATTAGTGGGTAATGGTATGCCCTCTAAGGTTAATAGTTATATTACTAACAATGGGACAAGTTCCAATAGATATTGAGGAGATAGAGGTTGAGACATTGAGTAGTGATGGTAGCACTTGGTAGGATAGTGGTGGTGAGGTTGGGGATGATGATGATGGTGGCTTCAATGGAGGAGATGGTAAGGGAGATGGAGATGGATATGGTGGGGATGAAGATAGATATGGTAGGCCAATTTGATGGTACTTTACCCTACCATGATAGTTTTTATATTGGTATGGGTTGGTTTAGGCTAAGTAGGGCCTTCAAACACATAAGTAGATCCAAGACAAGCAGGGGCTTTTTGGCATGGCTATAGTGGGTAGAGACATTGGCATACTAGAGTAGGAGATAATTTTATAAGTGTGAGAAATTTTAGGTTTACAGTGGTATGTGACTGATTTAAAGAGCACCTTAGATATGTGAGATGATGATATGACCCTGTTTTAGTTAGAGATATCCTAGCTAAATGCCAAGATAGATAGGTTGGTTTTATTTTAGGGCCAACTCACATTAGAGAGATAAGGCCATTAGTGAGTGAGATCAGGCATTAAAAACTACTAATAGGCTTAGGTGAGAGTCAGATGAAACTTTAGGAGTTGTTACACATGATAAGTTCTCATAGATGGTTAGGGAGTGCCTTCAGGATAAGTATGAGGCATCATTATATAAGAGAGCCTATGAGTCTACCATGCCCAAGGACCAATGGATTGTTACATTTGAGATTTGGGATTTATAGAGGATAGTCAGTAGATCTGGTTAGTCATAGACTAGGACTCATGTTAATAGTGCATCAAGATAGTCTATTCATCAACCACAACTGCCAACACTAGGACCATCAAGGACACTAGGGCCTCCCCCAACCATAGGTCCCATGGGTACATAAAGCTAGAGTTGATCATAGGGATCTTGGCATTTTGAAAACTCTTGTATTTGTTTTGGCATATGGCATTGTAATCATTATGTCAATATACTTATGTATTTAAGACACCATCATGATATATATATATATATATATATATATATATATATCTTTGATGTATATGCATTTGAGATATATTGACATTCATTTTTGGATCCTTTGAGGTTGATTATATACATATAGATATTATTTTGATATATTTTCATGCATATACACACTATTACAATTATTTATTTTCAAATATAATCAATGTTACCTAAGATGGAACAACCTTGAATATATAAGAAGACCTTTTATATCAGTTGATTCATGATTTTTAGGTAACGTAGTTGAGGTTATATATAAACTAAATTATAGTAATTTATACTTTAAAATGTTAGTTTATGCTTACCTTCACTTCACATGGCCTATGTATATAAACATGTTTATCATTCACTATTATATCATATATACATGCCTTTTATTAGTCTTAACCTTCCCAAATTGATCTCAGTCACTTACAGGAAACCTCACAACCTATTTTAATATAGTTATTTATCTTCCTTAGACATCTCTAGATCATCATATCAGTGTTATTATTTACCAAATGGTAATGTTAAATTCATATCATACCATCTAATGTTACTAATTCTAATTATTCTTTCCCACATCAATTAATTGTTAAAATTCAAATTCAAGTCCTTCTTATGTTTTGACTTGTATGTGTTGCATGTCAATAGGGTGAGAAATTACCCAAAGTGTTGCCTATAAATCTAAAAAAGGCATAGAACTATTTTATACACATAATAATTTCAACCCTTTATCAATTACTAATGCTTTACATCTTATAAGAACCTATCAATCTTTTTGAGGGCATGTCTTAAAGGGTGCACTAGGAAAGGGGTGGGTAGACCTTTGGTGCTTCACAAGATTGTCATCCCTTATTACCACATTATTTCAAATCCAACTAGATATTAAAATCATTCCCTAATATTTTAATCCTTCCTTGCACACTCCTCCAATATTTTTCCTCTTTTCATCCCTCTTTTCCTCACCTTGATCCCCTTTTATCAATTGACTATACTAGGTTGACTAGGTTGACCCTGTATAGTTTTTAGCCTCTAATTACTATACATAGTTGACTGGGTCAACCTTGTACTATTTTGGGAATTTTCACTTGATATTTTCATTAGCCCTTTGGCTGACCTAGCTTAGAATTTAGTGATTTATCTCCCAAAAACATATAGGGTCAACTGGGTTCACCCTATACAGTTGACATATTTGGAAGGATTTAGGGTGAGATCTACCTATAAATACAAGATCAAATTGTCATTATTTCAATATAAAAATCTAGAGTTATTATTCACTTACAATTATTTAAAATATGTTCTTCCAACATTCTACTTGAAGAGTCTTAGCTTAGGGTTTCTAAGTGGAGAATCTAGTCTTGTGGATAAGCCTAGGATTTTTTGTCCTTTCTTAGTTATCCTTAAAAACCACAATAACCTCTTGTAAATCCCTTTTAGCCAAGGGAAATATTGAGTCTCGATGGGTTCACATTCAGGTAAGTATATTCTAACTTTATTCTCCTCTCTTTAGTAGATAAAAGTAGCATAAGTATTAGCTTGAATATTATTACTCTTCATATTCCATGTATTAAGGTCTTACTCATACTTAGGTTAATTAAAATTCTCCTATACATGTTTTGATTACTTTACTAACCCATTATTATGCCATAAGCTTTGGTATATACTATATTAGATTTACTTTATTGTTTACTAAAAATAGAGTGAAAATTAAACCTAGGACTCATTTAGGGTTGTTATGTGATTGTGTTATACTGTAGGCTTTAGAACCCTTCCTAGCATGGTGTATTTTTACAAGTGATCCCATAATTAGGTCTAGTTGATCCCTATATTGGTCATGCTCATGCTTAAAAAATGTATTCACAATCAGAAGTGTAGGTATGCTCTATCTTCTTTGAGATATGATTGATTTATAGACATGATGCATTTCTAATTGCATACATTTTTGGTGAACCCAATGTGAACTAACCCTTGCAAGATTTATTTACCTTATTTCATTCTTTAATAATTATTTTTATCATATATTTACATACTAGATCAAGTCTATAGACCTAGTATCTAAATTTTATGTGAAAGATTTTAGGTACAAGATACTGGTAAACCCTGTCAACCCAACACATGTTTTTAAACTTTTAGATATCCATTCTAGACTACTAGGTTGACCCAATCAACCTTGTACATTTTCAATCACTTAACAGTAGGTTTTTGTAAATCTTGATTGACCCAATTGACCCAATTAACATAATTTACAAGCATATACCAAGGTTCTTGAACAACAATCATCATTATCTGCATCTATGATCCACCACAATTATTTTCTATCTCTCTATCTCTTTATTTATAGCATTTCCTTTTATAGATTGTAGTTTTTAAAACTACCCCTACACAAACAAATGGATTGACCTTACTAACCTAGTTTCATGTTTAGTATGCTATCTGGATAACATGGTCAACTCTGTCGATCCTATTCATTTTAAAACCTTGCTTCATCGTATAGGTTCAACCCTATCGACCTTGTTCTATATTTTGTGCATACACTATTGACTATATCAACATTGTACCTTATTTTAAAGTTAAAATTAACCTTATATGCTAGTAATTAGCTCACACTTTATTTTCTTGTTTCTTATATGCTTATAATAGATCACATAGTTTAATTAGGTGGTTTTGTCAATAAATTTTTTAGTGTCACTATTTTTTATTTTATGCAAACATGACCAGATCACAAAATCTAAAAAAACATTTTAAAATTTGTCTACCTAAGGCAAACCTACTTGGATTTCATCACCAAGGGGTAAGTTGACTTGATACTTTGGTCAAGTATAAATCATGGTTAATGGTATATTTTGTCTAAGCACCTAACGCCCTTATCACTATGGTGTGTGAAGTGAGTGGGTAGGTCCTAATACCACACCTGTATCATTACCATTACAAATCCATTTCATATCAAACTACCTGAAACCATCCTTAGATTGCCTTCTAGTTCCTTAATTACAACCAACTTCCCATCACATTTAAAATCATATCTTAATAATCTAGTAAACATTTAGGTTGACCAATTAGTTACCTCTTTACTTTACAATATGGTTGCTTATTCTTTGTTCAATTATATCTTGTATTACAAAAAGTTGCATTAGCCAATCTTGGTGCAAGGTTTTATCATATGTACTTTAATTGGATTGGCAAACATTAATCCAATTGACTATTTGTTTCCTTTTAGTTCTTTCTTTCCAAATTACTTGTAGAAAGTATCTTGTTTCAATTCAAAAACTATTATAGGCTTCTTAAATTTCCTTATCTATTGTATTGGGTTGACTCAATTGATCTTTTACCTTTTTCTAGCCTCTATCCACTATACTCGATCAAACCAATCAACCCTATACTAATTAAAGACCATGTTTCCTATGCTTCATTGACCTAGTTAACCCTGTACTACTTTCTATCTTCCTTGTTTATCAATCTAGTTATCTAGTTCTCCTTCTTTGTATTTTGTTCATCTCTCTTTAATCATATGAAGTTTCCTATCTTATTTTTCTTGGATAGCTCGAATCCATTTAGATACTATATGGGATTTTCATTTCTCCCTCGTTTCCTCCCAAGATCACCATCACTCTTGGGGCACTTCTCCTCCTTCATCCATGAACTATAATATGGTGAAAATAACACCTCAAGATGGATTGATGGATCTAATATATTACTTACTTATCAAGAAACTTCTCATCTTGAAAATATTCAAACTAATGTGGGAGTAATTGATACAAGTTTACTTAACAATCCCACTAATAATCCTTCTTCTAGTAAGCTTCCCCCTAACACCAGTTTGGGGAGTTCTTCTACCAACACCAACCCACCTCCTAATACAACTCAAATTTTAGACTAATTTATATAATAAATTAACATAATGCAAAATTCTAACACCAACCAAATGATACAACTTCAAAAACATTTAATCAATTTTGCTAATCAACCTCTAACTATCCATCCTCAAGCTAATCCTAATTACATTCCTCCACCTCTTCGAGATGCCTTAGGTGATGTTATTTCTTAAACCATAATGAATAAAAAATGCTTCAAAATTTTAAAAATGAGACTTTGAACCCCTTAATTATTTCTATTAATATGTCCAACTATCAAGTATGATGGGACTAAAGACTGTGTCTCATTTCTCAAAGCCTTTGACAACCTTTATAAAGAGTGGATCCAAACTAATACCTTTGCCACAACTAAAATCTTAGTAAAAACCTTTAATAGCAATGTATTATATCGGTATAATAAACTTCCCTAACATCATATTTGGCAACTTGAAGATTTAGTTAATCTTTTGGTTAAAGAGTTTCAACACAATGATCTTCTAAAAAATTATCCTGGCCACTTAATCAATGTTAAGCAATCTCATACTTAATCAACTCATAAATTTATAAAAATATGGAAATCATTGGCCCATAAATATGATCATAATATGATTGATGATAACTTATTCAAACTCTTTATCACAACTTTGATTCCCACTCTCTAATATAAGGTTCAAACTTTTTCTCCCCAAACACTTAATGAAGCTCTTGACAAGTTAAATGTCAAGAGTTTCTTATGAAATAATTAGAACCTAATCCTAAACTTCTTAAAGGATATTTCCAAGAATCTAATGATATCACTGGTAATACTCTACAAACCAAACTAGGAGTTGCCAAAACCTATATTCCTTCACTTTCTCATACACCTCTTTCAGTTCAAAAAATGAAATAATTTTTATTTCCCTCAAAACATTTCATCTATCCCAATGATCCTCCTAAGTGGTATGACCCCAATCTATTTTTTTGGTTATATGTCAACATTGGGAATTCTCATGAATCTTGTAAAGGGATTACTAAATTTGTTATCTCCTAGATGCTTGGTGATTCATTCAATCATGAAGCTATGATTATTCTTCATCATCAAGTATACATCACTACTTTTAAAAAATGACAAGTTTTCAAAGATTATACCTCAAATAACCAAAATAATTCATCAAATATTCAACCAAATACCAAGTATTTTTATTCTATTGATGCTAATTATGACCAATATTTTAACAATTCTCAATATGTCAATACTACTAAGGTAAATTATCATCACAATCTTGCTCATAAAGATCTCATTACCAAGCCTAAGAATCCATCTTTGGAGGAACAAATTCTTAAATATACTACCACTACTAGTGTTTCTTCAGAATCTCATCCAATACTCTAACCACATCTATTCCTCCAAAATCTAATTTGCCTTCTAAACCTCATGCTAGTTCTTATAAGTCACATTGGAACTTTCTTGAAGAACTCAATTTTATGCCTTGTAAGATTCCACTTATGGCAATTGTTCATACTTCTCCCTATCATTTTAAGTTGCTTATGCAATAGCTGTAACAAATTGATGATCCATCATTCTTAGATGAAGAAATACCTTCTATTGAATCCCAACCTACCAATGTAAATACCATTAAAACTATGTGTCCTTCTTCCAAACCTTCTATTGAATTACTTTAAGAAGATATGATCAATGATGAAATTCTCTTTCATGCTGATGATCCACCATTTTCCATCAAAGTATCCATTAATACCACTCTTATCCAAAAATTTCTAGTTGATGAAGGTTATGGTATTAATGTGACATATTTATGGCTCATCCAATAACTTGGTTATAAAAAGGATCATATTAAACAATCTCATATTACCTATCATGGTTTTGATAAGATGAATCAAAAGCCACTTAGATGTATTTGGATTCTAGTAACCATTGGACGTAAGACTGTTTGAACCAAGCTTATGGTCCTTGACTTACCCATATCTTACAACATACTCCTTATTCATCCATGGACTCATCAAATGAGGGCCATTAATTCTTATATTGGTCAATGTATTAAATTATTACATAATGGAAAATGGTATAAGAATGAAGCTAATCCTAATCTATGGAGCATTCAGATTCCCAATCCTAAATCACAATACGTATTTCTACCATTCCTAAGATCAATATTTCTCCTTTACCCAAGTTTTTCAACATGAATATTATTTTACAAGTTACTATTATGGATTCTGATGATGATGAACCTAATGATTTGAAAAATACTTGCAATACTATGGAGTTACCTCCCTGCATTTCATAATGGCTTCCTCTTTCTATATTATCTAGGGATCGTATTATTCCTCTTATTGATGAGATTATTGTTTTTTATACTTTGTGTAATACTTAGGATACTTATTTACCTAATGATGCCTTTACTTTCAATGATTTTGGAGTGCCTAAACTATTTCAAGATATTATCATCATGTCTCCTCATACATTCAGTAATATCGATATTTCACCCTCTGAAATTCCCCCTAATTCGCAAGCATGTGTAATTTCTCCAACATATGATGATAACTTTTTAATGGCCCAAGATCAATCTAGACACTTAGATGTCTATAATTATCATAAAACCTTATCCCAAATTCATGCTTTTAATTAGGATGTTCATACCACTTTTGTGGATCATACCTCAGATCTTAAGGGTCATGTGCTTCCTACCAATTCTCCTCTTATTGATACTCATTGGGTGCTAGAGAAAATTATACCTTCCAAACCTTTATAAAGTTTTAAATCTCCTTTAACATCAATCGATCCAATCATTACCTCTAATCCTTCTCCCATCTCTAAAGCCACTGATATTCTAATCTCCTCTACTCCATCTACTTCTTTTACTCCTAAAATTACATTAGATGCCAAGGCAACTGATGTTCGTAAAATATATTTTGAGTATGATTACCATGGAAATCAAATTATATATCTTGAAGTAGATGTTGAGTATTATGGCCCTTTTCCTACCTTGGTTAGTGACAAATTTATCCTTGAGTTACTTTATGCTCGAGAACCTTAACTTCCTAGAAAACATTATAAACTTGGAAATTTTAAAACTAAAACTCCTTTCTTCAACAACTTCATTGCTAGCATTGATCCTAAAACAAATCCCATTTTTGACTTACCCAATGCACCATATGACTTTCAAGATAGAAATGTCATGTTTATTGAAGAAAATACTCACATAGAATATGGTACATCATCTTGTCTTTGACCAATTACTATTTCTCATGAACTCTTACCTACTGAACATGATAATTTTAGCTTATTCTTTGACAGGTATTATGAGATCTTTACTTGGTCCTACGAGGACATGCCTAACATTAAACCTAGCATTGTGGTGTATATCATCATAACTTATCCTGATGCAAAGCCTATGCATCAAAAACAAATAAAATTTCCACTCGAAGTTTCAAATTTATGTCATCAAGAAATCATCAAATTACTTGATGCTAAATTTATCAAACCAGTGGATTATTCTGAATGGGTCTCCAACATTTTTCCCATTTGGAAGAAAGTCGTTATGGTTTTTCAAATTTGTATTTATTTCTATAATCTTAATCTTGATTGTCCCAAGGACAAATTCTCTTTACCTTTAATAGATGCCACCATTGATTCCATGAATGGCTATAAAATGTTATCTCTTATGGATGGTTTCTTAGGATAAAATCAGATTCATATCACTCGTAAGGACTAACATAAGAAAAATTTCACCACAAAATGGGGCACCTATTGTTATGCTAAAATTCCCTTCAATTTAAAAAATGCAATAGCCACTAACCAATGAGTAATGACTCACATCTTTCATGATTTATATCAGTTGATTCATGATTTTTAGGTAATGTAGTTGAGGTTATATATAAACTAAATTATAGTAATTTATACTTAAAAATGATAGTTTAGGCTTTCCTTAACTTCACATGTATTATGTATATAAACATGATTATAATTCACTATTATATAATATATACATGCCTTTTATTAGTCTTAACCTTCCCAAATTAATCTCAGTCACTTACAAAAAACCTCACAACCTATTTTAATATAGTTATTTATCTTCCTTAGACATCTCTAGATCATCATATCAGTGTTATTATTTCCCAAATGGTGATGTTAAATTCATATCATACCATCTAATGGTACTAAGTCTAATTATTCTTTTCCACATCAATTAATTATTAAAATTCAAATTCAAGTCCTTCCTATGTTTCGACTTGTATGTGTCACATGTCAATAGGGTGAGAAATTACCCAAAGTGTTGCTTATAAATTTTAAAAAGGCATAGAAATATTTTATACACATAATAATTTCAAACTTTTATCAACTATTGAAGCTTTACATCTTAAAAGAACCTATCAATCTCTTTGAGTGCATGTCTTAAAGGGCACACTGGGAAAGTGGTGGGTAGACCTTTGGTGCTTCATAAGATTATTGTTCCTTATTTCCACATTATTTCAAATCCAAATAGATCTTAAAACCATTACCTAATATTTTAATCCTACCTTTCAAACTCCTCCAGTCTTTTTGCTCTTTCCATCCCTCTTTTCCTCACCTTGATCCCCTTTTGTTAATTGATTATACTATGTTGACTAGGTCGACCTTGTATAGTTTTCAACATCTAATTACTATACACAATTGATTACATCAACCTAGTAATATTTTGGGTATTTTCACTTGATATTTTCATTATCCCTTTGTCCAACCTAGCTTATAATCTAGTGATTTATCTCCCAAAAACATACAGGGTTGACTGGGTTGACCCTGTACAGTTGACAAATTTAGAAGGATTTAGGGTGAGATTTGCCTATAAATACAAGCTCAAATTGTCATTATTTCAATATGAAAATCAAGATTTATTATTCACTTTCAGTTCTTTAAAACATGTTGTTTCACCATTCTACTTGAGGAGTCTTAGCTTAAGGTTTCTAAGTGAAGAATCTAGTCTTGTGGATAAGTCTTGGATGTTTTGGCCTTTCTTAGTTATCCTTACAAACCACAATAACATATTATAAATCCTTTTTGGATAAGGGAGAGATTGAGTCTCGATGGGTTCACATTTAGGTAAGTATATTCTAACTTTGTTCTCCTCTCTTTAGTAGATAGAAGTAGCATAAGTATTGGCTCAAATATTATTACTTTTCATATTCCATGTATTAGGGTCTTACTCATACTTATCTTAATTGATATTCTCCTATACATGTTTTTATTGATTTACTAACCCCTTTATTGTGCCATAAGATTTGGTATACACTAAATTAGATTTACTTTATTATTTATTAGAATAGAGTGAAAATTAAACCTAGGACTCTTTTAGGGTTGTTATGTGATTGTGTTAGACCGTAGGCTTTGGAACCCTTCCTAGCATGGTGTATTTTGATAAGTGATCCCATAATTAGGCCTAGTAGATCTGTATATTGGTCATCTTATTACTTAAGAAATGAATTCACAATCAAAAGTGTAGGTATGCTCTATCTTCTCTGAGTTAGGATTGGTTTATAGACATGATTCATTTCTAATTACATACATTTTGGTGAACCCAATGTGAACTAACCCTTATAGGATTTATTTACCTTATTTAATTCTTTAATCATTATTTTTATCATATAATTACATACTAGATAAAGTTTGTAGACCTAGTATCTAAATTCTATGTACAAGATTTTAGGTACATGATACTGGTAAACCCTATCAACCCAGTATAGGTTTTCAAACTTTTAGACATCCATTCCAGATTACTAGGTTGAATTGGTCATCCTTATACATTTTTAGGCACTTAATAGTATGTTTTTACAAAGCTTGATTGACCCAATTGACCCAATTAACATAATTTTCTAGCATATATCAAGGTTCTTGAACAATAATCTTCATTCTCTACATATTTGATCCACCATAATTACTTTCTATCTCTATATCTCTTTATTTATAGTCTTTCCTTTTATATATTGTAGTCTTTAAAACTACCCCTACACAATCAAATGGATCGACCCTACTAACCTAGTTTCATGTTCAATGTGCTATTTAGATAAATAGGTCAACTCTATCAACCCTATTCATTTTTAAACCTTGATTTATAGTATAGGTTCAAACCTATCCACCTTATTATATATTTTGTACATACACTATTGACTATATCAACATTTTACCTTGTCTCAAAGTTATAATTAACATTATATGCTAGTAATTATCTCACACTTTATTTTCTTATTGCTTTCATGCTTAGAATGGATCACATAGTTTAATTAGGTGTATTTTTCAATAAATTATTTAGTGTCACTATTTTTTATTTTATGCACACATGACCAAATCATAAAATCTAAAAAAAAAATTTAACATTTGGCTACCCAAGGCTAACCAACTTGGATTTCATCACCAAGGGGGAAGCTAACTTGATACTCTGGTCAAGTATAAGTCATGGTTAATGGTATATTTTGTCTAAGCACCCAACACCCTTATCACTATAGTGTGTGAAGTGAGTGGGTAGGCCCTAATACCAAGCCTAAATCATTACCATTACAAATCCATTTCATCCCAAACTACCTAAAACCATCCTTAAATTGCCTTTTAGTTCCTTACAACCAACTTCCCATCACATTTAAAATTATATCTTAATAATATAGTAAATATTTAGGTAGACCAATTAGTTTCCTCTTTACTTTACAATATGATTTCTTGCTCTTTTCTCAATTCTATCTTGTATTATAAAAACTTGCATTAGCCAACCTTGGTGCAAGGTTTTATCCTATGTAATTCAATTGGATTGGCTAACACTAATCTAATTGACTATTTGTTTCCTTTCATTTATTTCTTTAAAAATTACTTGCAAAAGGTATCTTGTTTTAGTTCACAAACAGTTATAAGCTTCTTAAATTTCCCTATCTATTATATTGGGGCAAGCTGATCAATCTTGTACCTTTTTCTAGCCTCTATCCACTATACTAGATTGACCCAATCAACCCTATACTACTTATGGACCATGTTTTTTATGCTTCATTGACCTAGTTAACCCTGTACTACTTTCTACCTTCCCTGTTTATCAATATAGTTATCTATTTCTCCTTCTTTATATTCTATTCATCTCTCTTTAATCATAATGAAGTATCTTATCATAATTTTCTTGGATATCTTGAATATATTTAGATACTATATGGGATGTTCATTTCTCACTCTATTCTTCCCAAGATCACCATCACTCTTGGGGCACCTCTTTTCCTCCTTCATCCATGAACTATAATATGGTGCAAATAACACCTCAAGATGAATTGATGGATCTAATCCATTCCTTATCAATAAAATTCTCATCTTCAAAATTTTCAAACTAATGTGGGAGTAATTGATATAAGTTTACTTAACAATCCCACTAATAATCCTTCTTCTAGTAAGCTTTCCCCTAACACCAATTTGGGGAATTTTCATACCAACACCAACCCACCTCATAATATAACTCAACTTTTAGACCAAGTTATCCAATAAATGAACATAATTAAAAATTATAATGCCAATTAAATGATTAAAATTTAAAAACATTTAATCAATGTGGCTAATCAACCTCTAACTATCCATCCTCAAGCTAATCCTAATTACATTCCTCCACCTCTTCGAGATTCCTTAGGTGATGTTATTCCTCAACCCATAATGAATAAAAAGATGATTCAAAATTTTAAAAATGAGCCTTTGGACCTCTTAATGATTTCCATTAATATTGGTAATATATCTCCAACTATCAAGTATGATGGGACTAAAGACTATGTCTCATTTCTCAGAGCCTTTGGCGACCTTTATAAAGAGTGGATCCAAACTAATACCTTCACCACAACTAAAATCTTAGTAAGAACCTTTATGGGCAATGTATTAGATTGGAATAATCAATGTACCCAACATTATATTTGGCAACTTGAAGATTTGGTTAATCTTTTGGTTAAAGAGTTTTAACACAATTATCTTCTCAAAAATTGTCCTTGCCACTTCATCAATGTTAAGCAATCTCTTACCGAATCAACTCATAACTTTATCAAATGATGGAAATAATTGGCCCATAAATATGATCATAATATGACTGATGATAACTTAACTTTTGCTCCCCAAACACTTAATGAAGCTCTTGACAAGTTAAACGTCAAGAGTTTCTATGAATTAATTCAAACCTAATCCTAAAATTATTAAAAGATATTTCCAAAAATATAATGATATCACTAGTAATACTCTATGAACCAAACTAGGAGTTTCTAAAACCTATATTCCTTCACTTTCTCATACACCTCTTTCAGTTCAGAAAATGAATTTTTTTTATTGCCCTCAAAACCTTCCATCTATCCCAATGATCCTCCTAAGTGGTATGACCCCAATCTATTTTTTTGGTTCTATGTCAACATTGGGAATTCTCATGAATCTTGTAAAGGGATCACTAAATTTGTTATCTCCAAGATGCTTGGTGATTCATTCAATCATGAAGCTATGATTATTCTTCATCATCAAGTATACATCACTACTTTTAAAAAATGACAAGTTTTCAAAGATTATACCTCAAATAACCAAAATAATTCATCAAATATTCAACCAAATACCAAGTATTTTTATTCTATTGATGCTAATTATGACCAATATTTTAACAATTCTCAATATGTCAATACTACTAAGGTAAATTATCATCACAATCTTGCTCATAAAGATCTCATTACCAAGCCTAAGAATCCATCTTTGGAGGAACAACTTCTTAAAGATACTACCACTACTAATTTTTCTTCAGAATCCCATCCAATCCTCCAACCACATCTATTCCTCCAAAATTTATTTTGACTTGTAACCTTGTGCTAGTTCTTATAAGTCACATTATAACTTGCTTGAAGAGTTCAATTTTATGCCTTGTAAGATTCCACTTATGGTGTTTGTTCATACTTCTCCCTATCATTGTAATTTTCTTATGTAATAGCTCTAACAAATTGATAATCCATCATCCTTAGATGAAGAAATACCTTATATTGATTCCCAAGCTACCAATGTAAATACCATTAAAACTATGTGTCCTTCTTCCAGACCTTCCATTGAAGTACTTTAATAAGACATGATCAATGATGAAATTATATTTCATGCTGATGATCCACCACTTTTCATCAAAGTATCCATTAATACCACTCTTATCCAAAAATTTCTAGTTGATGGAGGTTATGGTATTAATGTGACATCTTTATGGCTCATCCAATAACTTGGTTATAACAAGGCTCATCTCAAACAAACCCATATTACATATCATGGTTTTGATAAGACCAATCAAAATCCACTTGGATGTATTTGGATTCCATTAACCATTGGACCTAAGAATGTTTGAACCAACCTTATGGTCCTTGACTTACCCTTATCTTACAACATACTCCTTAGTCATCCATGGACTCATCGAATGAGGGCCATTGCTTCTACTATTGGTAAATGTATTAAATTTTTACATAATGGAAAATGGTATAAGCATGAGGTTGATACTAATATATGGAGCATTTAGCTTCCCAATCCTAAATCACAATATCATATTCCTACCATTCCTAAGATCAATAGTTCTCCTTTACCCAGGTTTTTCAACATGAATATTGAATTACAATTTACTATTGTGGATTCTAATGATGATGAGCATAATTATTTGTAAAATACTTGCAATACTACCAAGTTACCTCCCTACATTTCATGATGGCTTCCTCTTTTGATATTACCTAGGGATCATACTGTTCCTCTTATTGATGAGATTATTGATTTTTATACTCTATGTAATGCTTAGGATACTTCTTTACCTAAAGATGCCTTTACTTGTAATTATTTTGGAGTGGAAAAATTATTTCAAGATCCTCTCATCATGCCTCCTCATCCATTTAATAATATCAGTATTTCACCCTCTAAAACTCCCCTTGATTCTCAAACATGTAAAATTTCTCCAACATATGATGATAACTATATAATGGCCCAAGATCAATCTAGACACTTGGATGCATAGCATTATCATAAACCCTTATCCCAAATTCAAGATTTAATTAGGATGTTCATAACACTTTTATGGATCATACCTTAGATCCTAAGGGTCATGTGCTTGTTATCAATTCTCCTCTTATTGATACTCATTAGGTGGTAGAGAAAATTATACCTTCCAAACCTTTGGAAATTTATAAATCTACTTTACCACTTATCAATCCAATCATTACCTCTAATCCTTCTCCCATCACTAAACACACTGATATTCTAATATCCTCTATTCCATCTACTTTTTTTACTCTTGAAATTAGATTAGATGCCAAGGCAACCGATGTTCATAACATACATTTTGAGTATGATCACCAAGGTAATAAAACTATATATCTTGAATTATATGTTGAGTATTATGGTCCTTTTCCTACCTTGGTTAGTGATAAATCTATCCTTGATTTACTTTATGCTCAAGAACCTCAACTTCCTTGAAAGCATTATAAGCTTGGAAATTTTAAAACTAAAACTCCTTGCTTCAACAACTTCATTACTCTCATTGATCCTAAAAAAAATCCCATTTCTACCTTACCCAATGCAACATACCACTTTAAAGATAGAAATGTCATGATTATTGAAGAAACCACTCATATCAAATATGGTACTCCATCTTGTCTTCAACCATTTATTGTTTCTCATGAACTCTTACCTACTGAACATGATAATTTTAGCTTATTCTTTGACAAGTATCATGAGGCCTTCACTTGGTCCTATGAGGACATGCCTGGAATTGACCCTAGCATAACTTATCTTGATGCCAAGCCTATGCATAAAAAACAAAGAAAATTTCCACTTGAAGTTTCCATGTTATGTCATAATGAAATCATCAAATTACTTGATACTAAATTTATCAAAATAGTGGATTATTCTGAATAAGTCTCCAACATGTTCCCATTTAGAAGAAAGTCATTATGGTTATTCACATTTGTATTGATTTATATAATTTTAATCTTGATTGTCCCAAGGATAACTTCTCTTTACCTTTAATAGATGCCATCATTGATTCGATGGCTGGTTATGAAATGTTCTCTTATGCATGGTTTCTTGGGATAAAATCATATTCATATCACTCCTGAGGACTAATATAAGACAAATTTCACCACAAAATGGGGCACCTATTGCTATGTTAAAATTCCCTTCTATTTTAAGAATGCTAGAGCCACTTACCAATGAGTAATGACTCACATCTTTCATGATCTCATTCATAAAATTATTGAAACCTATGAGGATGATCTCATTACTAAATCCAAAAATCATAAGAATCATCTTTTTAACCTTGATATCATCTTTGACCATCTCTTTTATAAAGTTAGACTTAATCCTTATAAATGTGTCTTTGGAGTGACATCTTGAAATTTTTTAATATTTTTAGTCTCTCTCCATGGCATCGATGTTGACCCTACCAAAATTAGTGATATCATCAACATGCCCATTCCTTGTTTTAGTCTAGACATTTTTACTTATTTAGGCAAACTTGGGGCAATTAGACAATTTATGCTTGAAATGGCATATCAAATTAACTTTATCATTTCAATTCTCAAGAAAGGTACTAATTTATAATGGATGGATCCATGTGAAAAAGCCTTTGATAACATGAAATAGTCTTTTCTTCACCCACCTACACTTTGTCCTCATTACAATGATAAACCTTTGATTATATATACTTCTTCCACACCTATCTCAGTCAGGGAAATACTTTCCCAACAAGATGATATGTGAAGAGAGTATGTTATCTACTAAATTAGCTAAGACTTCATCGATTATGAAACATGTTATACTAAAATTGAGCATGATTTCCTCACCATCTGTTTCAAAATTGAAAAGCTTTTCCACTATATGCTTTACCAAACTACTTATGTCATTATTCATTTTAACACCCTTCATCATTTCTTCTCCAAAACATATGTTACTATAGATAGAAATGGTAAATGGATGGTCCTCCTTATGAAATTTGATCTTCACATCGTCACTCAAAAAGATATCAAAGGTAAAATCATAGATGATAAACTTTCCATAATTCCCATACCAGCCACTTCTCTTTAAGACAATATTCTAGATGATTTTGTACTTTACATATAAGTTCTTAATCAATTTATTTCTCTTAAATATTCCATTTCTTCCTTTGGCACTACTAAACCATAATTAGTTATCGAGGAGCTTCTTAAAATTAATGTTGACTTACATGAGGATACTTGGACCCTTAACTTTGATGGTGCTAAATGACTTCAAGGATTTGGGTAGGTTTTATTCTCATAAGTCCTCTTGGAAAGATCATTCATTTATATTTTTTATTCACCTTTAATGTCACTAATAATATGGCCAAGTATGAGGCTCTCATTTTAGGCATGCAAGCTGCTCTTGATTTAGACATTCAATACCTTTATGATTTAGGTGATTCTCATTTTATCTACCACCAAGTTAGTGGTGATTATTAATGTAAAAGTGAGAACCTCATCACATATCATCAAACTAAAGCCACTCTTTCTAAGGATTTCATCTCTTTCACTATTGAGACTATTCTTATAGATCAAAATTCCATTGTTGATTCTCCTACCTCTTTAGCATCTCTCTTTCATCCACACCAGTCATTTTTTATCCTAATTTTATTATTCAAATAATAAAATCTCCATCTTTTACTCAACCACTATATTTTCTTCCATATTGACATTCAATTCATAGAACATCAAACTTATCTTCCTAATTTAAACTCTCGTGAAAAGACACATATTCATAAAAAAGATTTCAATTATGTATTATGACACAACATCCTTTATTATCATAATTCTAAAGGTACCTTACTTCATTTTTTTATGCAAGATGAGGTCCCTCCTATTGTTGAACTATCACATGGGGGGATTTGTGGTGGCAACTATAGTGGACATGCTATAGCTTGTAAATGCCTATGTATGGGTTAGTTTTGGCCTACTCTTGAAAAAGATGCAATTAAATATGCTAAAAAGTGTAATACTTGTTAGCTTCAAAACAATCTAGTTCATTCACATCTAGCTAAAATTCAAACCATCAAATATCCTTGGCCATTTTCCACATGAGGATTCAATCTCACTAGTAAACTACCTTGCTTCCAAGATGGGCATGTCTTTATAATCACCACTACTGAATATTTGACCAAGTGGGTAGAATCCATGCCCCTTGTTAATGTCACCAGTCCTACCATTTCCAAATTTATTTTTAATAAAATCATTTTCTACTTTGGTGTTCCCCATACCATCATTTCAAACAATGGTGGTAATTTCAAAAACAAACATGTTAAACAACTTTATAACAAGTTTAAGATCAATAAAAAATTTTCACACCTTATCATAAGAAATGCAATGGCTAAGATGAGGTCACTAATAAAATTATTAACAAAATTCTCCAAAAGACAATTCATAAAACCCACATATATTGGCATTTTCATCTCTACCCTATAGTTTGGGCCTATTAGATTAGCATACACACTGCCACTAGGGTAACTCCATTTTCTCTAATCTATGGTTCTGATTCAGTTCTTCCTTTAGAATGTGAGCTTTCCTCTCTTTTTATATCTCTTCATGGTATTATTCTTAATGAAAAATTATGTGAATCTCATCTTCATACCCTTGATTTACATGATGAATGTCATCTTTCTACCTTACAACATAACTATCAATATAGGGCTTGCATTTCCAAACAACATAACAATTGTGTTAAAGTACACACATTTAATGTTGGTGATCTTGTACTAAATTAAACTACACCCATGATACAAAAGGTAAATATTCCCAAAAATGGTGAGACCCATATTTAGTCATTGATATTCTTGGTCTAAGCACCTACCATCTTCAAACTAATGAAGGCCATGTTTTCAATGAGCCCACCAATGCAAAATTTCTCAAAAAGTACTTTGCATAAACATTTAATTATTTTCATTCTTTCTATCTAAATCTAACACTTTTAATAGGTTACTTACATGATTCTTTCTCTTTGCAGCAAGTTCCTAATTTTCACAAACCTTTAGTCCTCCCTTTTGGTCTTTTGGTTTCTTGATATACCATAGTCTTCTTTATCTTCTTAAAATTTCTCTTTTTGAAACCCCTTGGGATTTTTTTTATGATTTGCTTCATAATACCTCAGATAAGACATGACATTCCTCAAAAAATTACCATCTTTTACTTATTTTTCTCCCTAATGTTTTCTAGTTTGCTTTTTGATAACCCTTGGGTTTTTCTTTTGTGAGTTACTTTGTAAGACCATGGATAGGACTTGTCATTCCTCATAAAACTAACATCTTTTACTTACCTCATTTTATCTTTCACTTGCTTTTTTTCACCTTATGGGCTTTTATTTTATGAAGTTACAGTGTAAAACTATGGATAAGACATGACCCTCCTCATAAAACTACCATCTTTTCATATTTTTACATCTTTTTTCTCAAACTTTAGATTTTGATTCTTTTTTTAGATGGAATTTATGCAAACAAACTATTTTAGCATTTTTTCCTCCATTTTCCTCATTCCTATGATAAGAAATCACACTTTACTATCACTATATCCCTTTTTTACTTTTGTCACATTTTCTATAATTTGAAATAATTCAAATTGTTCCATGTGTCACTCCTCTTGGTTTCCCCTTTCTTTCACTCCATATTGGATACAACAAAGTGAAATTCAAGATTGAAATTTTATTTCACCTAGATTTTTGAGACTCTTAGACCCCATGCTCTTTGAATTTTTCTCTCTTAACAACCTTGTCCCAAATATTTAAATGAAAGTCATCTTCAGCACCCATGTTTGGTCATTCCAAATCTATATGGAGGAGGAATCTTAAAAATCCATCAAGAAAGTTAAAAGCTAAATCATTTGAAACAAAATGAAATGATATCCGAAAGCAAACATATAAATCTCAAAAGTCAACATCACACTAAAAGATGTGATTTCAAGCACATATCATCCTATCTCTAACAAGCTCAAACTCCATAGTTGGCCTCACATAGAGCTGACATCCATTAGGGTGTTATAGGCAAATATATTGGAATATGGAAACTCAAAAAAATATATGGTGTTACCTACTTTCTCATTCAAGTACCCAATATTTATAGTATACCAATGGCTCTATAAGGGGTCCTGAGGAACAAGGAACATGTTGTGGGGAGGTAGGTCCATTTTAATTTTCATGTATATGGCCTTCATGGGATGATCTATATACTCCATATGTTGACCTAAGACTTGTGTGGCTAAGAGAATTTATTTAGTGTCCTTAAGGTTGAAATTCCTCTTATTTTGACAAACCTAATTTGAGTGTCTTAACTTTGATAAAGAGTTCCTCTACCTTGGTTTTTCCTTCATTTTCCCTTCCACCCACTTGATTTCCCCCTTGATAGAAACATTGTGATTCTAAATCAGTTTTCCATTCTTCTTTAATTCCTTCTTATTCATCTCTTAAAAATGTGCTAGCACTACTTTGTTTCAGTTTTATCTATCCTTAGAGTGAAACAACATGTTTGACAAACTATGGATTACTTGTTTCTTTTTCACCATGACTTTACATTTCTAGACTTGTCTTGCTTTCCTTTTACCATTTTTCATTTTTTTTACTATCCTACTATTATGGACACCTGAATTTGTACCCATTTTCCATTTTTGAGTGAGGTTGGCTTATTACTTATCACTCATCAATGTTGTTTTCCCTTTTTATGCACTTTTTTCCATTGTTAAGTGAGATAAAGATTGTTACTGCTCACTCATCAATGTTGTTTTACCATTTTTTCCTTATTTTACCATTGATTTATTTTGGATTACCATCTTATTTTACATGTATCCTTGGTTTGACTTGGTGAGTTTGCCTTTCTTAAGGTTAGCTTGTTTGAGTTTTTCAGTCTTTAGTAACCTTAGATTTTTAGTTAGCTAATTTACTTCTATTTTGACTTGGTCATTTGGTCTAACATATCACTTGTCACCTCAACTTGGAAATTTTAACAATTATGTCCTATCCTCATAACACCAAATATCTTGGATTTTCTTGCATTTGTTTGGTTTTGATCTTTTGTTTTGTATTCTTAGGTTTGTTAAAAGTAGTCTCTGTACCCTAAAAAATCAAAACTAACAAGATAGTAGATAACCATCCAAAAATAAAGGTAAGTCAAGGTACACATACATTTAATTTTTTTAATTTACTTTTCTATCATTTAATTTCAATTATTTTTTATTTAAACTATTGCAACTTTTTTTTAGCATCAACATTGTGTTACTATGTTCTTTATCAAAACACCATCCCCCATTGCACCTTAGTGACATAAAATGAGATTAAAGTGGGGAATATGTATACACATAATATTTTAAACCTTTTTTCAATTACTAATGCTTTACATCTTGTAGGAACCCATCAGGACTCAATCTCTCTAAGTGCATGCCTGAAGGGGTACACCAGGAAAGGGGTGGGTAGACCTTTGGTGCTTCAAAATATTTTTTTCCCTTATTTCCACATTATTACAAATATAAAAATATCTTAAAACCATTCCCTAAGCTATTACTCATCCCTTTCACACTCTTCTAGTCTTTTTCCTCTTTCTATCCCTCTTTTCCTCACCTTGATCCCTTTTCACTAGTTGACTGTCCTAGGTCAACTGGGTCGACCCTATACAATTTTCAACCTTTGATTACTATACAAGGTTTAATGGGTTAAACCTACACTATTTTTGGTATTTTTACTTGATATTTTCATTATCCCTTCAACTGACCTAGATCAGAACCTACGGATTTATCTCCTAAAAACATATAGGGTCGACTGGGTCAACCTCATACAATCAACATATTCAAAAGGATTTAGGGTGAGATCCACCTATAAATATAATATGATTTCATCATTATTTCAATATGAAAATCAAGAGTTATTATTTTCTCATGCTTCTTTATAATTTGCTCTTCCACCATTCTACTTAAGGAGTCTTAGCTTAGGGTTTCTACTTGGAAAATCAAGTCTTGTGGATAAGTCTTAGATAATTTGGCCTTTTTAAATTATCCTTACAAACGAAAACAACATCTTTAAAATCCCCTTTATCTAAGGGAGAGATTGCGTCTCGATGTGTTCACATTCAGGTAAGTATATTCTAACTTTGTTCTCCTCTCTTTAGTAGATAGAAGTAACATAAGTATTAGATCAAATAATATTAATCTTCATATTCCATGCATTATGGTCTTACTAAAATTAGCTTAATTGAGGTTCTCTTATGCATGTTTTGATTTATTTACTATCCCATTTATTGTGCCACAATATTTGGTGTGCACTAGATTAGATTTACTTTCTTATTTATTAGAGTGGAATGAACATTAAACCTATAACTCTTTTAGGGTTATTACATAATTGTGTTAGACTATAGGCTTTGTAACCCTTATTATCATGGTGTATTATGACAAGTTATCCCCTAATCATGTCTCACATATCTCCATATTTGTCATGCTCTCACTTAACAAATGTATTCCCAATCAGAACTATATGTATCCTCTATCTTCTCCTAGCTAGGATTGATTTATAGACATGATGAATTTTTGATTGCATACATCTATTACCAATATAGTAAGCACTTATTAATCCTACTCAAATACTTTTACATTAAATAAGAATTCCTTTTTTCTCCAAATTTTCTAATTAGTCACTAAAATCAAGTCTTTACCATGTTTGAATAACTAAAGAACCATGTCAAATTTATCAATTCTCAAGTATCAAGAGTTAGATAACATGTTGCATACATTCAAAAAGAATAATTACACACATACACCTAACAAGGAGAATTACATGTAATTTTAATTCCATCTTTGGAGTATTTCATATGTAGGAAACATTCAACTAGTCAACATGGAGTGATTGGAATCATCTCAACCTAATTATATTCCCATTTTGTAGGCATACTTCTATCATTGCAAGTGTATATGGGGTTTCAATTGAAGGAGAATTAATTATGTAATTTGTGTGTATTATGAAAGCTTTTGATTACACACAAAGTTGAAATATAAGTAATCACACATACCTAAATCAAATAGAAGAACTAATTCTATGTATATAGAACCTTTAGTTTCAAAACACAAAATTTAATGATACTAACCTGAGACTAAAGATATTGTATAGGTACACATAGTGGTCTAGATCTTGATCTGAGTAATGTACAGTCTAGTTTTACATCCTTCAAAAAACCTACCTATAGTCTGATCTTCCATAGAGTAATTAAATTCTATGTATCTTAACTATTTATTTTAATTTCCATAATTAGTAAATAACATTATTAAATTAATTATAATTATTTAAATTTAAATTTGTATTTTTTATATATATTATAACCTTAATTAATTACAATATTTTCTATCTTATTATGGATTAGTATTAATCCAAAAAAGGTTAAAACATATTCATGAACCATAAAATAATCCTAAGCATTGCCAAACCTTAGATTTCCCTTAGGGTTTTCATATAATATTTTAGGGCTTCATATTTATGTAATTAAAAGTTTATTTTTAGTTATAATTTTTTATTTCTCCGTATCAAAAAAAAAATCATTTGTCCCTATCCTTCTACATATTTACATGTTTTTATTTTATGCCATCCAAAAAGGATAGATCTATTAACCCTCTAAGGTGAAGTTATATATTAATTAGTTTAAAAATTAATCATAATCATATTTCATTGAGCTCAAATAAACTGTTTAAATTAAAATAAATTCATGTTCATTGTTCTTCATCTTCCTTTGATGTTTTAATTGTTAATTAATATATGAAAATGGCTGATTATGTTGGCATGCCTAATTGATAACATGATAATCAACATAATCATGAATATCAAGACATATTTACTCTTGATGACCTAAATGGAGTGTATCCTAGCCAATTTAAAGCCTTATCAAATTGTTTAAACTTATTTTTTTTAAACCCTCATGATTTGGATAAAGACTTAAATCCAACCCAAGAGGATAAAGATAAAAATAAACCTAACATATTTACATCATAGGAATTCAAATATGATACATTTATTTTTATTAATCAACCATTTTTAGGTACTAATTCAACCATAAGTTTTTAAACAACTACTATTTATACTATGCCTATGTGTACACCTCAAGTTACAAATTTTTCCCACCTAAGGTATGAGAGAAACACAAGGTTTATCCCATATTTCCATGTATGTATATACTAAAAAAACCTATGCAAAGTTAATCTCATAGATTTGAACAAGCTCAAATACACTCACAGTTTAACAAATACTTATACTATTAAATTTCATAGTGATCCAAATCACAAGGTTAAATCACATATAAATAATAATAAATCCAAGACTATACTTAATGTAGTAGCATAACCTACCAATTGGATTCTCTCATCAACCTCACCAAAGAGGTAGTTTTCACAATTATATCAAGGTCCTCATGTCTTATTTCCTATGTTAATAGAATCTAACCTCATATATCTCCCTCCCCCTTTAGAGTCAAACTCTTAAATATTTATTTTAAAATAACACTTTTTTTTATTTTCATATTTGTATTTGACATTGTATAAACACATTTTATACTTTAGGGCATAAGATCCAAGATCTTGTTAATAACAATAAAATTGAGCTTAACACCCCACCCCCCCCGAGGGAAATAAAATCCACATCTTAGTGGGAATTAAAAATTAAAGATATTTTATAACACTCTTCCACATCATTAAGTAGTAAAAAAATCTGAGGATACTAATTAGGTGCATTTTATATATAATGTACAACCTCCTCTTACTGTATTTATACACCCTTTAGATAGTATTATTAGTACATTACTAGGCATTACAACATAGAATATTATTATTGCATTGAAAGATATTGATTTTTAAGATTATCATTATCTTAATGTTTTATTTGTATTATATTATGTGGATTCAAAACACATTTATAGTTTCATGGTAGACAATGGGTCAAGCGATAATGCTTGAACAATGATATTTTTACATTCTCTTGGATAAACACATAAGTATTTGATACAGACAACAAGTATTTTTAAATAATTTTATAGAAACCAACATAACATATTTGGATAAATTGTGTTACCTCTTAAGGTAGGCCTCATATTATTAATTTTCTTTATTTCTAGTCTTACCAAGTATAAATGTCTTTGATATGTTATATGGGTGCCCTTGTATACATAAGTTACACACAATACCATAGTCAATAATCAATGTGTTAAATAGTTAAATGGATAATTTTTTTTGGGATTTATAGATATTATATATGAGTACCCTATTTCACATTAGTAATTTTCTCATCCACCCCCAACACCACTATAGTTGGTTGTTACACCTATCTAGTGTTGTTATCCAGATACAAGTATCACACTTATTCATGATTATTCTACCAAGGAAATTATTTCACTTATTCTAGAACATGTTACCAAGATAGGTACGTCACATATCTCAATTCATTCTACAAAATCATTTATACAACCTAATTAGGTGATTTTTACACACAATAGTCAAAGGAGAGTATTGAATTTTCCTAAGAATATTATGTTATAGTACCCATTACATTAGAGGGTAATTCATGACTCAAGATAGCCAGTATTCATTCCTCATCCTAAACTACATTAAGTGATAGTTTTATGTGTTCCATAGTGAACATTTATACAATATTCTCCTATGGTATAATAATTTTCTCTATATATGATACATCCTTGAGTTACTCACCATACTAGACACTATGAATGATGATGATGAGGGTTATAACACATCATAAGATCATTTTTTAGATTCACATTTAGTTTTAATTTATTCCATTAGTTCCCATAAGTTTATCATTCCTTTGTTCAATGCCGACCCTCCCCATGATCATCCCCTAGATTGGTTTATTGGTTACCATCTACCTTAAGCATATATTCTAAAAATACCCCAAAAATAGAAAATACAAACTAACTAAATATTTAACAAAATTTAAAATCATGACATAAGCATGACAAGATTGTTATTTTACATCATTATAATATGTTATTTATCACATGTTTTGTATATTACATATTTGTATATACACATGCATTTCATGTGGTAAATGAGTGATATTCAAGGCATAAAATTACATAAGATATATGGTTACATTGATGTTGGATCATTCATGTACCCAGGGGCCATTAAAATATTGGGAGTGTCTTCTTCTATAGGTAACACTAATACAAGTTATAATTTATATGACCTTTCTAATTACCATGTTGATCTACTTATATTTATACATGTGCTTCAATATTACTCATTTTTTATATAGTGTTATATGTATATGTTATTTTAATATGTTATGACATTTACATACTTAGATAGTGTAGACTAATTTATATGTTTTATTCTTATTTAGTGTTGTTTTCTTTTGTAATAATCTAGTTAATTATTTTCTATTATATGCAACCTGTTAGACCATGTTTTGGGCTCCACATTATTAATTTTGTGTCATTTATTTCCCCATATTTTTGACTACTTGGCCTTTCTTGTTTTTGGAATTTATTTCCTCTTGATTTTGTCCCCTTGGCCTTATTTGTGAAATAATTCTTCATCCCTTGTATGTAACCCCTTGGTCTTATGTGTTACATTGTGTGATATGACATGTACTTTTATTGTGTGACATTTATTTTTTATATAATTGCAATTAATTTTTTGCATGTGCCATGATTCAGTACAATTATCAATAATTCTTCTTACTACATGCATAATTATTATATACATCTACCCAACACTTATATGCTATTAAATTATGTATGTTTCATACATAATTAGATGAAATATTCAATATTATGATGACATAATCCATGCATATTGAAATTATTAGACATGATTACATATTTATACATAACATGATACATTTGACTCATTATTTTTAGATGAGTGAGTCCCATGAAACATTCCTAAACTCAAAATGAGGACACATCAGTGGGATTCTCATAGAGACATAAACCTCCGTGATCACATATTATAGATTTTAGAATAGATTATATAGGATACAAAAAACACATTTATATGAGTAAAAATTTTAAATATTTATTTGAAAACAACACATTTTTTTAATTTTCATTTGACATCTTATAAATACATTTTATACTTTGTGTCATAAGATCCAAGTTCTTGTCGATAACAATAAAATTGAGATTAACACCCCCCCAAAGGAAATAAAAGCCACAACTTAGTGGGAATTAAAAAATAAAAATATATTATAACACTCTTCCACATAATTAAGTAGTAACAATATCCTAGTATAATAATTAGGTGCATTTGACATATAATGCATAACCTCCTCTTATTGTATTTGTGTACCCTTTAGATATTATTATTGGAACATTGCTAAGCATTACGATATAGAATATTATTATTGTGTTGAATGATATTGATTTTTTTAGGATGATTATCATCTCAATGTTTTATTTGTATTATATTATGTGGATTCACAACCCATTTATAGTGTCATGGTAGACAATGGGTCAAGCCATAATGCTTGAACAATGATATTTTTACATTCTCTTGGATAAAATCATAAGTGTTTGATATAGACAAGTATATTAAATAACTTTATAAAAACCAATAAAACACATTAGGACACATTGTGTGACCTCTTAAGGTAGGCCTCATAGTATTTTTTGCAATATTTCTAGTCTTACCAAGGATAAATGTCTTTGATATGTTATATGGGTGCCCTTGTATACATAAGTTACACACAATACCATAATCAATAATCAATATGTTAAATATATACATGGATAAAAAGTTTTGTTATTTATAGGTAGTCCATATGAGTACCCCTTTGTACACCACTATAGTTGGTTGTTGCACATATACAATGTTATTCTCTAGATACAAGTATCACACCTATTCAAGATTATTCTACCAAGGAAATTATTTCACTTATTCTAGATAATGTTACCAAGATAGGTACCTCACATATCTCAATTCATTCTACACAATAATTTATACACCCTAATTAGGTGATTTTTACACACATTAGTCAAAGGAGTGTATTGAAATTTCCTAGGAATCTTATGTTATATTACCCACTACATTAGAGGGTAATTAATGATTCAAGATAGATAGTATTCATTCCTCATCCTAAACTACATTAATTGATGGTTTTATGTGTTCCACAGTGAACATAAATATAAGATTCTCCTATGATATAATTATTTTCTCTAAACATGATACATCCTTGACTTATTCACCATACTAGACACTATGAGTGATGATGATGAGGGTTAAAACACATCATAAGATCATTTTTTAGATTCACATTTAATTCCATGTTATTCCATTATTTCCCAAAATATTATCATTCCTATGTTCAATACTAACCCTCCCCATGATCATCCCCTAGATCAGTGTACTGGTTACCATATAGCTTAAGCATATATTTTAAAAATACCCCTAAAATATAAAATACAAACAAACTAAATATTTAACAAAATTTAAAATCATGGTCTAAGCATGACAGGATTATTATTTTAAGTCATAATCATATGTTATTTATCACATGTTTTTTATATAACATATTTTTCTATACACATTCATTTCATGTGGTAAGTGAGTGATATCCAAGGCATAGAATTACATGAGATATATGGTTACAAAGATGTTGGATCGTTCATGTACTTGGGGGCCATAAAAATATTGGGAGCATCTTCTTCCATAGGTAACACTAATAAAATTTATAAATTTATATAACCTTTCTAATTACCATGTTGATCTACTTTTATTTATTACATGTGCCTCAATATTACTCATTTTTATATAGTGTTACATGTATATGTTATTTTAATATGTTATGACATTTACATACTTAGATAGTGTAGATGAAATTGTACGTATATGCTTCTTTAGTGTTGTTTTATTTTGTAATAAGCTACTTAATTCTTTTCTATTGTATAAAACCTCTTAGACCAACCATGTTTTTGGCTTCGTATGGTTAATTTTATGGAATTTATTTCCCCATGTTTTTTATTGGTTGACCTTTTTTATTTATGGAATTTTCTTCCTACTGATTATGTCCCCTTAGCCTTAGTTGTGAAATAATTATTCATCCCTTGTATGTAACCCCTTGGTCTTATGTGTTACATTGTGTGATATTACACATACTTGTATTATGTGACATTTATTTTTTATATAATTGCAATTAATGTTTTGTACATGCCATGATTCAGTAAAGTTATCAATAATGCTTCCTACTACATGTATAATTATTATATACATCTACCAAACACTAATATTCTCTTAAATTAGATATTTTTCATACATAATTTGATGAAATATTCAATATTATGATGATAGACTCCATGCATCTTGAAATGATTAGACATGATTACATATTTATACATAAAATGATACATTTGGCTCATTATTTTGAGATGAGTGACTCTCATGAAACATTTCTAAACTCAAAATGAGGACATATTAGTGGGCTTGTCATAGAGACATAAACCTCCATGATCACATATTATAGATTTTGGCATAGATTATACATGATACAAATAACTCATTTATATGAGTCAAAATTTTCAAGATTTATTTGAAAACAACACATTGTTTTACTTTCATATTTAAATTTTACATTCTATAAACACATTTTATACTTTGGGGCATAAGCTCCAAGATCTTGTCGATAATAATAAAATTAATCTTAACACCCCCACCCCACCCCCTAAGGAAATAAAAACCACAACTTAGTGGGAATTAAAAATTAAAAATATTTTAGAACACTCTTCCACATCATTAAGTAGTAACAAAATCCAATGATACTAATTAGGTACATTTGACATATAATACACAACCTCCTCTTACTATATTTTTGCACCCTTTGGATATTATTATTACTACATTACTAGGCATTACAACATTGAATATTATTATTACATTGAATGATATTTATTTTTTTAGGGTGATTATCATCTCAATGTTTTATTTATATTATATTATGTGGATTCACAACCTATTTATAGTGTCATGGTAGAAAACTGATCAAGCGATAATGCATGAAAATGATATTTTACATTCTCTTGGATAAACACATAAGTATTTGATACAGACAACAAGTATATCTAAATAATTTTATAGAAACCAATATAACACCTTGGGAGACATTGTGTTACATCTTAATATAGGCCTCATAGTATTTTTTTCATTATTTCTAGTCTTACCATGTACAAATGTCTTTGATATGTTATATGGGTACCCTTGTATATATAAGTTACACGCAATACCATAATCAATAATCAATGTGTTAAATATATACATGGATAATTTTTTTTGGTATTTATAAGTATTCCATATGAGTACCCTCTTTATCCTTAGTAATTTTATTTTCCACCCCAACACCACTATAGTTGGTTGTAGTGTTTTTCTCTAGATAGAAGTATCACACCTATTTTGGATTATTCTACCAAGGAAATTATTTCACTTATTGTAGATCATGTTACCAAGATAGGTACCTCACATATCTCAATTCATTCTACACAATCATTTATACAACCTAATTAGGTGATTTTTACACACATTAGTCAAAGGAGAGTATTGAAATTTCCCAGGAAACCTATGTTATAGTACCCACTACATTAGAGGGTAATTCATGATTCAAGATAACGAGTATTCTTTCCTCATCATAAACTACATTAAGTGATAGTTTTATGTGTACATAGTGAAAATAAATACAATATTTTCCTATGATATAATAATTTTCTCTAGATATGATACATCCTTGAGTTACTCACCATACTAGACACTATGAGTGATGATGATGAGGGTTATAACACATCATAAGATCATTTTTTAGATTCACATGTAGTTCCATGTCATTCCATTAGTTACCATAAGTTTATCATTCCTATGTTTAATACCAACCCTCCTTGTGATCATCCCATAGATCAATTTATTGGCTACCATCTACCTCAATCATATATTCTACAAATACCCCAAAAATAGAAAATATAAACTAAATATTTAAAAAAAATTAAAATTATGACCTGAGCATGACAAGATTATTATTTTATGTCATTATAATATGTTATTTATCACATATTTTGTATATTACATATTTTTTCAATACACATGCATTTCATGTGGTAAGAGAGTGATATTAAAGGCATATAATTACATAAGATATATGCTTACATAAATGTTGGATCATTCATGTACCTAGTGGCCATAAAAATATTGGGAGCATATTCTTCCATAGGTGACACTAATACAAGTTATAAATTTATATGACCTTTCCAATTACCATGTTGATCTACTTATATTTATTACATGTGCCTCAATATTACTTTTTTTATATAAAATGTTACATGTATATGTTATTTTAATATGTTATGACATTTACATCCTTAGATAGTGTAGACAAATTTGTATGTTTTATGAATCTTTAGTGTTGTTTTCTTTTATAATAAAATACTTAATTATTTTATATTGTATGCAACCTCTTGGACCATGTTTTTGGCTCTGTAATACTAATTTTTTGGCATTTATTTTCCCATGTTTTTGAATTCTTTGCCTTTCTTGTTTATGGAGTTTATTGCCTCTTGATTTTATCCCCTTGGCCTTAGTTGTGCAATAATTATTCATCCCTTATATGTAACCCCTTGGTATTATGTGTTATATTGTGTGATATTACATGTAATTTTATTGTGTAATATTTATATTTTATATAATTTCTATTAATGTTTTTCACATGCCATGATTTAGTACAATTTTCAATAATGCTTCTTATTATGTGTATAATTATTATATACATATACACAACACTTATATGCTATTAAATTAGATATGTTTCATACATAATTTTAAGAAATATTCAATATTATGATGACATACTCCATTCATATTGAAATGATTAGACATTATTACATATTTATACATAACATGATACATTTGACTCATCCTTTTGAGATGAGTGACTCCCATGAAACATTCCTAAACTCAAAATGAGGACATATTAGTGGGATTGTCATAGAGACATAAACCTCCATGATCACATATTATATATTTTGTTATATATTATATAGGATACAAATATTTTAGAGTGGTTTAAATATCATATTGGGAAAATTTTATACGTATGTTATTTACATTTGGCTGCATACACAATACATGTTTACTCATTTCAAAAAACATGAGTTAGGAGATTTATAAATATACACATAATCATATATATTTGGGGGCATATGCATTCATTTCATATCATATGACTTAACTTATTTTCATAGTTTTCATATCTGATACACACATAACATATATGTGCATGGAAATCTATATCATATTGGCACCAATAATTTTAAATTATGGAGCATGAAAGTTGATTCATACATACACATTATAAGAGATTACAAATATTGGCACCAATAATTTCATATTATGGTGCATGAAATTTGTTTCATGCACATTTTTATTATGAGAAATTTATATTTTTCAATAAAATTTACATTATTTAGTAACCTTTAATCTATAGGTCTATTTACACCAATTGATTCATGTTTAAATGACTAGTGTAGTTGAGGTTACATGTCTCTCAATGACCTAATATTAATATATGAGCCCAATATGTGCCTCCCACATTTTATATTGGAGTTTAAATATTAGTGTGGATTGGTCATATTTGTTATTTTAGTTTGGGTCATATGATGTTCAATCGCCTATCATTATTCCCTTTGTTGTTTATTCAATTACGATTGGTGGAATTTTCCTTCTCAATCCATATAACTAAACTTAGTTAAAAAAACATAGGATTGATCAACCCAAATTATCCAAAAGGATTCCAAAATAGGAACCATTCTCCAATGATTCAATAATGAAGCATCATCTTCAAAAATTATATGGAAACATGTTTCACCCATTTTAATTTCTCTTTAATTAAAATTTCAATTCATGCACTTCTATATCTATTTTAATGGACATAAATACCATTTGTTAATTTCAAGTTTTTATTAGATCAATTTACACATTTGGATCTTTATCCAAAGATAAAATGCATTTACTTACACACTTGGGTACATTTTGATCCCTTTACTTTGGTAAATTTCTAACAATTTTATATTATAATAAAATGGGGGCATTTTTAGACATAAAATTTGGTAATTAATGCTTAATAATGTTAGAAATTAATTATCTTCACCCCACATGATGTGTGCATACAAACATGAATCTCATTCACCATATATCACATCCACTTGCCTTTTATGGGTCTTAACCTTTCCAAGTTTCTAACCTTCACCTACAAGAAACCTCACAATATATGTCATACCAATAATATATCTTACTCAAACATCTAAAGATAGTCATATAAGTGTTCTTATCTCCTAGATGATAATGTCATATACAAAACATACAATTGATGGTATTTTTAGAGTTTGATAGTTACATGCTATGCTAACCAATAATCATAATTAAAATTATTCCTATTGGTCATCCCATATATTCCACATCTTAGTGGTATGAGAAAGTACCAAATGGTCACTTATAAATACAAAATAAGAATATATCTATTAACTATATATAAATCACTTATCAATCCTATTAAAATACTTTCACATGCAAAAGGTTTTACCTATCTATCATATCTTATAAATCAATCGCTTAAATTAATTTCAAAGGCACTCAAGACCCAAGTCAAAGTTATAAATTATTAAATATCAAGAGCTAGATCACATGTTTCATACACTCAATGAGCACTAATGCACACATCCTCATATTAATTAAGGGGATAATAATCATCCTTCAATACATTGATGAAATAATTCCATGAATCAATGGGATTATATTCCTTTTCACCCTACATGATTAATTTTTTTGACTAGTGGGAAACTATAATGGACATTTTCAACATGGTGAAGTTGGTATTCTAAAAAATGGTGAAACATTTGTCCATAAATATGCTCCAAGTTTTTGAATCTATGCATCCAATATTGTGAGATTGATTTTATTTTGACCACTAGGATGTAAATATAAAATTACACTTTCAAGTGGGTTTGTTGTTTAAATGAAAAATGTGTGTGCCACATATAAGGATTGGATTGTCTCCCAAGTTGCATCATGGGTTCATGAAACTAACCAAAGAGTTTATTGAAAATTTCCATAAGTTGCATCATGATTTCATAAACTAAGGTTTGTATAAAATTTCCTCAAGTGCATCCCAAAAGAGTTTTTATATGTATGAGGATACCTCAATGTTTATATAGGCACAAAAAATATTTATCTTGCTAACAAATTCATTAAAATACTATAAAATAGAACTGATTGATATTACTTTCATACATTACACTCACATTTTTACTATAATATGAGATATCTTGGTCTAATAAAACTATTTACACCATATGGCTTCAGATGTTTGTGAAGGGGACACTTTCATGCTTGATAGAAAGATAAATATTATATAATGTATAAAGGTAACCTAAATGATAAATAATTAATAACACACTCAAACAAGGAATAATTATAGGTATACTAATGAAACTTCTATTTAATATGCAAAATAAGGAAAATTATAGGTGTTAACAATTTTAATAAGACTGGGAAATAAATTTTGTGTGATCATAAGGTGAATGCTTCCTTGTTGATTTATCTAGACTAAAATTAATATAAAATTATAGATGTGTGTGAATTATAAATATGTTAATCATTCTAAAAAATATTATCTATTCTATATGTGATCTCTTTAATCTAATTTATGGGTTGTATAGCTATAATATACACATCATTATAAGAATATATACAACTAACTATGGTTACATGGGGGTTGAAGTTCATCTTTTTGACAAGTGATATTTGGTCTTATTGGAAGTGTACATTTAACTTTCTAGTTGTGTGGTTCCATTCAAATACTCCCTGATGTATTACAAATTTCTAAAGTGCTAGTTGACATGTTGTGTGGTATAAATAATATAATGTAGAGGTTGAGTATGGATATTATCACATAACACCACATATATTTATGTGGTAATTAGAAAGGTTTTGTGGAACAATAATAAGTTATGATGAGAAAACAAAGTGGCACACACATGTTGTAAGTGAATGTATCACATGCATAGTTCATATATGTTTAGCTTCATAAGAATATGCAACAAAGAATAATATGTTGCAACATTTTGAGAAGGTACTATTTTTTTTCAAACATGTCATGAGATACCCCATACATAGGGAATCCCAAATCCATTTGAGGAGTGTGTAAACCAACATGTAAGTTTCACATAGATCAATAAGGTAGGACTATTTTTGAGGTTCATCATTAACATGAAACTAAATAGTTAAAAATAAAAAATTAAAAATTTGATATAAATACAAAATAAATTAAATTTATGTATCTCAAAAATTATCAATGTATAGCCATACACATAAAATTTTTATTTATACAAGGAGTACCTCCTGGTAATTTCATATTATATTCCCCTCATACAATATATGAGGATTCAAGTATGGTACACCACATTTCAATAGTATTTTTAGCCTTTATAAAAACCATGCTTCTTTGTATATCATTCCCTGATCATTCATATTTTTTCCTTAGAGTGAATTCATATAATTGTTTGAAAAATAATAGAATAAATTGTAATTCAATAAAATTAAAAATTAAGTGGAATTATCAAGGTCCCTTATTTATGAATAACTTATTTATTTAATAATTATTTTCAAAATAATAACACAAATTATTTCTATCCATTTCACTTTTAGATATAAAATTTAGTGTGTATATGGTGCTAAATAATGTTCCAATTCTAAGTAATGTGTGTTTTACCCTTTTTTTAGTTAATGAATGAATATTTGTTTAATAGATATAAAACTTGATATATATATTCAAATTATAATTTATGATATTTAATAATAAATATGAATGTAAATCATAATTGAATAATTAAAATTAACAAGTGGCATATGCTAAAAATATAAATTATAACCAATACAATATACTTAACTTTTCTAGTTTTTGGTTGACTATAGCTAATATTGACATTGAGAAATAAAATAAGACAATATTGTCGCTAATCCATTTCAAAGGTAAAGTATGTGAATATTTCTGAGTAAATCCACACTCCCTAGACTAAAACATAGGCTGGTCATGTTTGTTGACTATGGACTTATCTACTTTAATTGTGACAAATTTGTGTATTTTTTCTAGCTATTCATGTGTCGACTAAGAGGGACAATATATTTTATTCCATAAATTCCACATAAAAATTATTAATTTGCTTATCCTTAATTTTAAACCCCATGGATACTTTTGAGATATTGAAACCTTAAGAAAGAGAGTGGAAGTGTAAAGGGTTGAACTAACCCCAATCACCCTCATTGATAATTGAACACTACCTACATATCTAGATACACTAAGGATTGAATCAAGTGACATATCACTCACATGGAGTGATTGTTGAATGATTATAATTGAATAAATGTATGCCACTATAAATTTTATTTTGATATTTGATAATGTTATCCCATGAATTAATTTGAAATTATTCAGACTTGGCTGGTGACTGCTCTTAGTGAATGATATTGAGTTTTATAAGAATAGGGTATATTTTATCAATATGTAGTAGTGTAATAAATATATGCTATATATAAATCAAGTCCCTATGAAAGGATATTTTTATTTGATCCTTTTGAATAAAATCCTTTAGCTAACCTTGTCAAGCATGCAAAAAGACCCAAATAAATATTTTTAATTGGAAACTAGTCATTAAGTTGCATGGGGTTAATGCTACTCTAGGTAGATGGGTCCAAAATATTAGACCTATATCCTTAGCACAAACTTATCCCATAAAATTAGGGACAACTATCTTGAGGTTGTGTTGAGACCTACACCCCCCATCCTTTTTTTTGGAAAGGGGACCCATGTGATTGTTTCCCAAGTTTCTATATCCTAGAATAAGTGTGAAAGATGGTTTGATCATGTTTTTATGTTGTTAAAAAATAATCTTAAAGGTTATTAATTTTAGGTTCCATAAAATAAGGTAGGGTTCCAAAAAATTAAACCCTAGTGATTTAAATTTAAGCATTTAGAGGAAAGTCTAGTGGGAAAATTTATGCATAATCAGGTTTTAGCTTAAAGTTTGTGCACTTTTGTAGATATAATGCTTTGTGATTGTTTTATGGATTTGATCCAATGGTGAATTAAGCTTGAAGTCTTTTAAAAAGGCATACAATTAATGATTCATGCCCCAATATAGATCCAATGATGATTGCTTGATCTGAGGTATTAAATCTAATGGTGTGAAATATAAGTTTCATTATTTTAAAATTGATAGATTCACCCTTGTCATTTGATGTATATGAGGATGTATTTGACAAGATTGAACCTATCAAATTTAAATTGAAACAAAAACATTTCATTGTCTTAAATTTGATAGGCTCACCCCCATCATTTGACATCTATGAGGATTTATTTGACAGGACCAAACCTATCAAACTTAAATTAGACAATCCTCAAAGCTTTGAGATCTCCCAATGGTTTTACATGTGGCATTCAGTTATTAGATCAATAAGTTTCATTATTTTAAAATTGATAGGTTCACCCCCATCATTTGACATTTATGAAGACGTATTTGATGGGACTAAACCCATCAAATTTAATTTGAAATAGAAATATTTTATTATCTTAAAATTGACAAGTTCACTCCCATCATTTGATGTTTATGAGGACGTATTTGATAAGACCAAACCCATCAAATTTAACCTAGACATTTTTTAAAATCCTAATCAAAGGGGGTATTTCTAAAGCCTTTTTAAGAGATTCTTGGTCATATTATGAAGAAAATATTGAGACATAAGATCTTGACCTAAGTCTTTTTACTAATTAAAAGGGTAAGCTTCTTGCAAGATCCAATGGTGATCACTTGCTTGATGGATTTGATCCAATAGTGCACATCAACATAAAAGCCTCAAGATCTCCTAAAGGATCTGATTGTGGTCACTAGCTCACTTGATTTGATCTAATGGTGTGATCTAATTGAAGACTTTTTAAAGGCCTCTAAATATTGATAGATGACATAATTAATAAGCTCAAAGATCAAGAACCAATGAAATGCAAGGACTAGGATGTGGATTTTTAAAGAAAAATAAAAGGGACTTTTTGAAAACCAATAGTCACTCATCAAATGACATTTATGAAATTTTTTATGAAAGGCATTGAACCCTATCATATAGGCTCCACATAGGTGTGGAAGATCTAAATGAAAGATATTTCATGATTGAAAAACATAGGAAAGATGATAAGAAAATTTCCATCATATATAAGGCACATATGAGATCAAAGTTGGATGTTTTGGTCATTAAAGTAGAAAATTGCTAAACCATCCATAAAGAAGGCTATAATTAGTTAAAATTAATTAGGTGACACTTGATATAATTATGAAATAAATTCAGATCAGGTGCCTTAGTGATAAATTTGATACCTTTGTAATTAAAATACACTATTATCAATGGTAGTAGGTAGGAAACATATGAAGATTGAAGTAGAGCTTTATTTAAATTTAGATGGTGAAGGAAGGGTCTTTAGAGATACAAAATTAGATTCAACGGCATTGAATGTAAAGGGAATAAGGAATTGGTCTAATTTTATTCTTCTTTGTCAAAGAGTTGTAACCAATTTCTCAAGAAAAAAGAGGAATGCTTCAGTGTACCAAAGATACAAGGATTTAGCATCAATTCAAATGGTAGGCCTTCATCATGCATTTACTAAACTATAGGTAATGCATTGAATTGACCTTATTATTCCTTTTTTTTTGAGTATAGAGTAGATGGAGAATTGATTATTTATGAAATAAATTTCAGTAAAATTGCATGCATAAATCCCATGGATTTGTGACTTATAATAAGCTTCCTTTGCCTCATGTTGATCTTCCTTTCTTAAGAGAATTGACAAATTCCAAGAACTTGGATTATGTTCTTTCACCTTGGTTAATACATAGTTACCATGTTGTAAGACCCCTAATGGTGAGATTCCTATTACCCAATTTAGGGAAGGTGCTAGGGTAGCTATGAACTTATTGAATATGGCCTTTGGTACCTCTTTTATAACTTATGTGAGTAAGGTCTAGGTGTCTTATGTCCATTTAATGTTGGATAAAAATGTAACCCCTCCCTATGGAGACTTGATAAGTTTCTTCTTGACCAAATTGTTTACAACCATCAAGAGAAAGACCTCTAGACACCTCTAGACATTTCTTTATGATGTCTTACCTATTAGACTCACTCCTTGACTTTATTAATTTTCATAGCATCTGAAATTAGTCCATTGATGGTAGGAATACCATTTCCATAATTAACCCAAACTTCATATTTTCAAATACAAGAATCATATGTAATTCATATGTGATGGTGTCTTCCCAATCATTTTTGAGACAATCATTGGTATTCCTATGCCTAGACTTCATCCTCTAATAATAAACAAGTGGAGACCATGGGGGATGTGTGGTTCTATCTAGATTGCACTATAATAAGCATAGAAGGAATCATGGTCCAACCATATAGACTACCCATATATTCCTAGTAAACTTGCAGAGAAAGAAATTGCTTATTAAATCATCAAATGCATAGACTGGCATTGCAAGAAGAATAAAAAGGTTCAAATTCATCCCTTATCACTAGACATTGGTATAATTATAATCAAATATTGGAATTAGTTGGAGATCATGGTGGTGCATAAAAACTCTTTTGATTTCCAATTAGATGATCTTAAGATGTGGGACCCCAATAATAAGGTGGATAACTATATTTGAGATAGGAAGGTCCCAAAGATTGAGTACAAGCATCGTCCAAGTGTGGGGGATGGTATTTACACAAGGGAAAATAACTTTGAAGAAGTCACATCTAGGGTTAAAAACTACAACATAACCTTAGAATGTAGGCTAGTCAGGGATAATAAGCCTTCAGGATAAATATGGTAGCTACATCCTTTATAGTATCACTTGTTGTTAGGGCTATCTGGGACTAAACATCAAGAACCACCTATTGAGGGACAATATTTTAAGCCTTAGTAGGGAGAATTGGCAAAGTCACCTTAGATTGAGAAACTTGAAGATGTAAAAGGAAAAGCTAAAGCTAAAAGTGAGGAGTCCAAGATTGAGCAGAGACCTTTTGAAAGCCTCCAAATTTAGGCATCCCCACCAAGACCTTCTTCCCTAATAGAAGTTATCAACTTAATTTATTAGGAAACTAGAGAAATAGTGGAGAGTGCCCTAATTAAAATCATGGATATTTATGGTTTAGATAAGGAAGAAGAACCATTTGAGGAATTAGAGAAAGAGTTGGTTCCATTGAGTAGTGGAAAGAGACAGGTAGAATTGGCCTTAGTTCTCATGGCTCCAAGAAAGAGGCCTAGTTTAACTTTCACTCACCGCATTAGTGAAATAAACCTCTTTAGTGATGAGAATCTTATTCATGGACCAACCATTCCTAATTGGTTTGTTTATGGGAAGTTGTAGAAAATCGCATCTCTTTCTCCTTCACTAGGTCTGACTCAAGTAGACATAGGTGTTCAAACCATGGATTTAGGATATATTGAACAAACAAGTAGAGAGAAGCATCTAGATTATTCATAATAAGGAAAGTTAATGGGTTAGTACCCCCAGATCCTCTATAAACTCAAATGTAGATATTCTTGAAGAACCATAGGTGAAATAACTTGATCCTCTAGTCTAATTTAATATAGAGACATCAACTCTTGAAATATTAGTGACAAAGAAAGTCTTTATTGGTACTGAGTTCACCTTGTAGAAGGTGGAGCCATTTATAGGCTTAACTCCTATCCCAGGATAAGTCATAGGGGAACATCCTATTTTTCAAGAGGATGTAGGTAGTGTGGTACTAGCTCAATCAATAATGGCCTTGGCTAGAGTTCCATGATTGAAATAGAGAATCCTCAACTTGGAAAAAGAAAAGCAAGATTTGGAAACTCAGGTCTTCTTGAAAATTCCTAAAAATATATTATAAATGATCAATAAATCCTTGATGGATTCATTTCATAATTTGAAAATCATTAAGTATAGATTAAGTACTTTGGACTATCAAGTTGAGATGGCGCAAACCTTGATCATCCAGTGGTAGAATTCTCAAGCTCAGATAGAGGAGCTCATCAAGGTGTATAAGACAAAGTAGGCCTTGAACTTTAGGATTATCAAACATAAACATCTGGACATCCTCATGGTAGTTTTGATAGATAAACAAGAATATTTGATCACCTAGAGTAGTGATGTTAAGGACTTCAACAAGAGAAACATAGATTTGGTAAACCTGATTGAGAAACTTTTGGGGAATCTATTAAATAACCCTTCTCAAACCACTATTTTAAGCTTAATTAATGATGAAGAATATAAGCAAAGGGTTGATACCCACATCTAGGGAATCATAGATAACCAAATTCATTTAGCTAAAGACAACTAGAAAACCCTTAATACCATTACTTTTGAAGGGAAGCAAATAGTAGAAGAGCAATGTGTCAAAGAACTTGTGTCTTGGATAGATAGTGAATATGAAAATTTAGTGGATAAAGAAGTGGATTTTCTAATGAATCCTACAGTGGATTTTGAGTTGATCAAGGAGAAATACACCAAGGTGAAGGACTTTTTTAGATAGGGTTAATTAGAAGGACCCACCAATGGAATTCTTAAAAGAATATTCTTGTTGTAAAATATATGCTAGTCTGTTAGCATATACTCTTCCTTGTCAAGTTTGTATGTTTTTTTTGACGCATTATGGATTTATATCAAGGACAATTGTCCTTATCCATGTCTAGGTATTTTTGTGAGTTAACCGGTTAATTGCCTATGTTTCTTATAAATAGGTAGATGGTTACAATTTTTAAGGAAAGTATTTTTTGAGAAATTGATACTAGGAGCATTAAATACAACTAAGAAATTCTAAAAATATATTCTAATAATTTTGTTAAATTTCTATGCTATCTCTTAATTATAGGGATTTATCTTGAATTTGAATGATTCTTATTGTTTGAGTTACAATCTTTGTCATAAGGTTGTTAATTTGTGCTAAATTATAAATTGACTATAAAGATATCAACTATACTTCATTTTATTTAATTTGTGTTTAGATTTACTTATGTTATCTAGATCATAACATCAAAACTTTAAAGTAAATTTGATTCTTACTTATGATTCATATCTTTCCTTTGAATTTTGCTTGATTTATGATATAATTTGAGTTTATGCTATTTTATAAAATAAACTAGTTCAAATTTGCTCAAAGTAATTAGAATTTTTTCATAATATTTGAGATGAAAAACTACAATCACATTTATTTCTTCTTTACCCTTCCTTTTTTTATTTTTATCAAAATTCACTCTAGCTTAAAGGCCATTGTTAATAATCATTTAGTTTGACTACCGAATCCTCAAAATTTTTAATTATTCAAATAGTATAGACCCTTGTGGCTCCCAAATACTAAATAAAATAAATATTGTTTATAGTTTTCATAATTTTCTTGTATTCCACCACAAACAATCACTGAATAGTCATAAATTGCAACTCATGCCATGGATTCTCAAAATCCTAAAATGAGAAGTGTTCTTCAACACTAAGAGCACCTGTGGTACAATTAGAAGCATCAACAAGAGAAGCTCCACTTGTGATAGAAGGAGGACCTCTTTAAAGATGCTTAATATGTTTAGGAGCATATTTGGTCATAATTATCTACATTTTACATAATTATGTTTCTTTTAACATAAATTGTGTAAAGATTGGTAACCTTTACAGAAATACGGCTTTTGTTGTAAAAATTTATTAGTATTTGGAGTAAGATGGCTTATTTTTCTCAAAATTGACAATTCTTTGACAATAAGAAGCTTACTTGAGCTGTACATATTGGTTATCTTTGCATAATTTAGTATATCTTTAAACTTGTTTAGTTAGAGATTGATGTCCTTTGTCCTCTAATTAACAATTTTTTTACAAATTAAGCTTAGTGTGCATATTATTTGTCATTATTTGGAAATTAATGTGTTACACCATGTTTTAAAATAGGATCCTTAGTATTCAAATTAGAATTACCAAGGATTAGGACCAGATCACATTCAAAAACTAGAGAACCCTTGCTAGAACTAGAAACTCACAGAAGGACTAGGAAAGATAAAGGTAAGTGTAGATATTCTAAATCTCTACCATCATCACCTTTTCAAGGGATTCCTATGCTTGATATTCATCAAAATATGGCATGGCTTGGAATTTACCCTATCAATATACCAGGTGTGGTTCATAATTTACCATGTAATCCTAAAAAATATTAGCCAATATTTAGTCCGACTGGTATCATGACTGCTGAAGAACATGTTAAATATTTTGAAGCTGCATTAAGATTGTTGAATGTTATTCATGAAGATGTAGCATGTAGGTTGTTCCCATTTACATTTAAAGATACTACATATGAATGGTTCCTTAGTTTACCTAAGAATTATATTATTTCATGAAATAATTTTGACACTATTTTCATTGATCAATTTGGAAAGATCATAACCCCTTATGTCATTTATCATCAATTCAAAACTATTAAGAGAGATACTAGTGAACCTGTTAGGTTATTCAATGTTAGGTTATAAAATATGTTTAGCCAAACCATGGATCCATATAAACCTAATGAAGCTTTAGCTTTGGAGGTGTATAAAGATGTTGTTGACCCTATAAGTTTTGTATTTTTGAAGAGAGCTATTCTGCTTATCATCACATTAGCTCAAGCCTATTCTGAAGTAGTAATTATTATTGATCAAATGCAACCCCAAGGATAGATGGCTTATTCTATCTCAGATGTTAATCCTCAAATTCCTACATTAAACCTTTTCCCAAGTAATAACCAAAATACTCTAGCATTAAACTAGTTTCTTACTTTGAATGTATTGCCTACTAGTCATGTTGCTCCTAATCAAAATCTAGGCTTCTTGAGCCATCAAGTTACCAATGGATTTCATGACAATGATCAAAAGGATTTAGTGCCTATCAATGGCATTAACAATAACCAAAGTAAAAATTTTGAGGCTCCAACAAATGAGAATGAATCTATATTTAAAATTGTATATAAGCTTAGCATTGATTTCCTACAATTGCAAAAACAAGTTGGTAATGCTAATGAAAATTCTAGAAGGAACTTCACTTTCCAAAAGTTCAACAGTCTGAGGAATAGGTTCTAGAATGATAGTTTATATAATAATAAAGCTAATGAGTCTTTCCCTGGAAAAAATAATATGGATATAAACCTCATCGATATTGCCTTACCAGATTATTGTAGGGTACATGCTACTTATAAACATGGTGAGATTGATTGTATTGACTTTTATAAAGCTTTTGAATCTTTGCAAGAAGAACATGACACATTTGAAGTGGTTCCAAACAAAGAAGTTGCTAAAAATTATTCTAAATCTAAACCATTTGACCAAGTGCATATGGTAGAAACATTTAATTTCCCTTTTCAATAAGATAATGAGCTTGAGAATATTCCTAAAGAAATTCAAGCATTTCAACAATTTTTGAAGATATATCATTTGAGAAATAGGGAAGAAAAATAATCATTGACTACCTCTACTCCTCATAAAAATTATGGGACCCCTATAGACACTATATCAAAGAATAATCCTAAACTTCCTAGAGGAAGTTCTTCTAAGTTAATGTTAACTATTGATGCTCCAAGCAAAACTAGCTATAACATTGTGGAAGATATGAAAAAGATTAAAGATAATATCACTCTACACGAGCTAACTAAAATCATAGAATAAAGAGACTTAATCTTATAATCTTTGTAAAAAAAGTGGGAATCCCTCTAATAATGATAGTGCAAATGTAATTACACAAATTATTAAAGAAGAGTCCCCACCCTTTTTACTTATGGTCAAGATATTTGGAAAAATGTTCATGATTGTCTATTGGATTTGAGAGATTGAACCAACATTATTCCTAATGGGATATGTGAACATCTCAAGTTAATTCCAATCAAATTAGATATGGTAGTCACTCAAATGGATAAATCTAGAGTTCAGGTTGTAGGAAAATTATTAAATGTGCATATACGGCTAGCTAGTGAACAAAGGGTTCAATAATTCATTGATATCAAGTGGTAGAAATGCCTAGTGCTTATGGATTACTTTTAAGTAGAGAATGGACTAAAGCTTTGAATGGATATATGTATACTGATTGTTCACACTTATGGTTTCCTTGGAAGGGTGTCCCAAATCAAATAATAGTAGAAAGGGAACCTCGAATGAAACACATGATAAAAGAATATAATGTTGTTAACGAAAGTGTAAATTTCTTGGATTTTATTTGGGAGTTTTCACTTTAGAAATTACAAAAGAACCAATTTTTGAAAGTCCTTAGATGTGTGGTTTATGGAAGTTATACATTACTGGTGCCAAGTGTAAATCAGGATCAGGAGGTAGTATTGTATTGAATAATCCTTTAGAAAATCAATACCATGTAGCTTATAAGTTACAATTTCCTTGCACCAATAATTTGGCTAAGTATGAGGCTCTCATACTTGGATTGCAGTTTGCCATTAAACGCAAAGTTAAAGAATTCATTTTCTATGGAGAATTTAAACATGTGGTTAACCAATTGAAAAGTAAGTACAAATGCAAATTGTCTTATGTAAAGAGATATACGTTTAGGGTGTGGGATTTGATCAAATATTTCTATGGTTTCAACATCTTAGCTCTTCCAAGAGAAGAAAACAAAACTAATGATGAGTTTGCCTATGTTATAGCTAACCTCATGCCTAATCATGATTCTCAAAGCATCATTATTGAGCTAAGACCATGTCCTTTAGTTCCTAACAATATAAATCATTTCCATGTTTTCAATGATGATCAACAAATCATAGATTTCTTAACTAATTTTGGGGATTTTGAAGCTCACATTATTGATGAGATTGATGACACTTCTCATGATGAGGAACTTAATGGTAACATCATCTAATTAAGTGATAATAATATACCTAAAGGGATGATTTCATTAGAAGACTATTTGATTTTGACAAAACTTCTAAAGTACCTAAGCAACCCAAGGTAAATGTTAAGGATTATCATGTAACAAATCTTGGCTCACATGGTCAGCCCCAAATGGTGAATATAGGGAAGGCTTGCACTAAAATGGAAAATAGGAAAGCTAGAGAGTTGATTTAAAAATACAAGGATGTAATTACGTGGTCTTGTGAAGATTTGAAAGTATTTGATCCGAGGGTCATTACTCATACCATACCTCTTCAAGAAGGTTGTAAACCTTTTAAAAAAAAGTAAAGGCTAGTCAACCCTATCTTAGAACCCATGCTTTTTAAATAAGTTAAGTAGTTATTGGATGTAAGGATAGTGTTTCCTATTAGACATTCCACTTGGGTGGTAAACCTAGTCCCAGTGAAAAAAAAGAATTGAGAAATAATATTGTGCATAGATTTTAGAAATCTAAATAAAGCATCTAAAAAGGATAATTATCCTTTACCTTCTCTAGACTAAGTTATCGAAACTATTTTAGGATCTTCCATGATGTCCTTTTTGGATGGATTTTTTGGGTATAACTAGGCACTTGTTACTCTAGAAGACAGGTTGAAAATAACTTTTACTATTAAATGAGGATCATACGCTTACAAGAGAATGCCTTTTGGATTAATTAATGCTGGGGAAAACTTTCAAAGGGCTATGGATCATGCTTTCCAAGGATCAGTAGGCAAGTGTATCATCATATATATGAATGATCTTATAGTATTTTCCAAAAATAGAGAAGAGCACTTCATACATTTGAGACAAGTATTTGATAGATGCAAGAGGTATGATGTATCTCTTAAACCCAAGAAAATCATATTATATCTCACTAAGGGAAAATTGTTGGGACATATCATTACCAAAGATGGAATCTATATGGATCTTGATAGAGTCCATTTCTAAAATTAAGTTTCCCAATAGATGAAAATAACATAAGTAATTCTTTGGCAAGATTAATTTTGTGAGGAATTTTATTTTAGGCTTTGTTGAGATTGTTAAACCTTTAAATGCCATGCTTAAGAAAGATGTTATAATTTATTGGAATCAAGAATACAAGAAGGCCTTTGCTGACATTAAGAAGGCAATTACTAAAGCTCCAGTCCTCATAAGTCATAATTTTTCAAAGGATTTCTATCTATATTCATTTGCTTCTGAGCATACTATGGTTATAGTGTTAACTCAAAAGGTTGATGGGAATGATCATACTATAGATTTCATGAGCACCAACTTAAAAAATGTAGAAGTGAATTATTATATGGTTGATAAGTAATCTTATGAATTGGTAAAAGCAATAAAAAAGTTTAGACATTACCTCCTTAAAAATAAGGTGCATGCTATATTACCTGATCTAACTATAAAACTTATGTTGAGTTAAAATGAGCTTGGAGAAATAAGAGGCAAATGGATGGAAATTCTAGAATAATATGATATAGAGATGACAATTGCTAAATTAGTGAAATGTTAAGGTTTAGTCAAGATGATTGCTTGTATTAACCCAAAAGTTCATATCATGCAAGTAGATCAATGAAATTTTCAACCTAATGAGTGGTATGACTCTATTATCCATTTACTTGTCATTGGTGTCTGTCCCTCAGGATTTATAAGAAAACAAAAAAGAGCCTTAAGGCTCAAGGAAACTAATCACCTCATCAAGAATGGAGTCTTGTATAGGAGGAACTTTGAGGGAATTTATTTGAGGTGTGTGTCCAAGGAAGAAGTAGCTTGGATTATGAATACCTTTCATGAAAAATTAGGAAGTAGACACCCTTAATGAAGAACCATAGCTCATAAGATTCTCAGGGCTAGGTATTATTGGCCCACACTCTTTAGATATGCTTATACGTATGTGAGGGAGTGTCATTCATGTTAGATATTTAGCACAAATGAATGAAAGGAAGCCATGCCTTTACAACCTGTGATGGTAGATAAACCTTTTACATAATGGGGATTAGACTTTGTTGGAGTAATAAACCCAAATTCTTTTGAAGGTCATAAGTTTATCTTGACTACTATGGATTTTTGTACTAGGTGGATTGAGGTAGTATCCACTAAGCAATGTAAAATAGAGGAAGTGATCTTTTTCCTAGAAGAAAATATTTGTACTAGATCTGGAAACCTAGTTTTTTTGGTGTGTGACAATGGATCTGCATTCATTTCTATTGAAATGATAGAATGGGATTATGACCAGGGCATTACACTCAAGTTTTCTTCTAATCAATAGCCTCAAGGAAATGATGTTTTTGAATCCACAAACAAAAAAATGATGAAGGTTATCAAGAAATATATTAAAGATAAACCTAGAACATGGCATAAACTTCTTAAGTTTTTATTATCGGCAGATCAAATTAGGATTAAACAAGATCTATAAGCATCACCATTTTTGATGGTATATGGTTAGGAACCCATCTTTCCCATCATTTTGAAGTTTCCTAGGTTCACATTCATGCAAGAATACATGGAAGATAGTCAGGTACTTGCTAATTCGTACTTGTTAAACTTTATTCAAATAGAAGATACCAAAGAAAAAGCATTTATAGACTTCAATAGACACCAATCAATCATGAAGAGATGGTTTGATAATATATACAAAGTGAAAATATTAAGATAGGGAGATTTGGTCTTTATTTAGGACAAGGCATTAGAACCCAAAGGTAAACATGGTAAATTCACTCATTTATGCATTGGTCCTTACCAAATTATAGAAATCTTAAGCAACAACACTTTAAAGTTGAAAGATATCCAAAGAGAAAAGTTCACATTACCTACTAATGGACAATATCTCAAACATTACTTTGTTGCTACCTCACTAGAGGTCTTCATGGAATAAATGTGTAAGATTGCTAAAACTAGAATAGATGGGCTAGTTAGTTCTCTTTTTTGTTTTATTTTTTTTCCTTGCTAGGTTTATGTACATTTGTTTTGTTCACATTTTTTTTCCTCTTCTTCTTTCTTGGTGGTGTTCCTTAGTTGTGGTAAAGTGTCATGTTATTTTTTTGGTTTAGAATTGCTCAAAAAAGTGGGTATAAATCTTACAAAGGTGACCATGGCTAGCAATGAAGTAGTATGAAGCAACCAAAGATATTGGTATAAATTGGTATAGGAATTTATTGTCCTATAAAGATTTAAACCCTATTCTACATCAAAACTTGGTTTTAAGAAGAAGAATATGTATACAATGTGAATTCAATTTATTAACTCATATTCATGCTTACATTTAAAACACATCCTTGTCATGGAATAAAGTTTCAATTAAAAGGGAGAGTATCCTGATTCCAGAATATTTAACCAAATCTTTAAAACTAGGATGTATTGGTTTAAAACCTTTGAAAAAAGACCTAGAAAATAAAAAAGAGAGATCATTACAAAATATATTGAAATAAAAGCAAAGGTGATTTAGGTAATCTCCACTGGGGCTATGGACACCTGGCTGAAAATGGAGCAAGACCTTGAGTGGAACCAAAGTTATCTCTATTGGGGTTATAGATGCCTAATTGGTAGTAGAGAAATTCCCAAGCCTCCCTTAAATTAAGAGTTATCATTCTTAAACAATATCGAAAAGTGCTCAAAGTTAGGTTTAATGGATGAAAAGGATATGAACCTAGATGTTGTTTCTTGAAATTCATTACAAATAGTAAGTGGAATCAAAGCACACACTGCATGTTTATGTTTTAATATTTAAGTTTAAATTTTATACATAAGGAACTCATTTCAAACCGAAAGTTGATTTAGAAGATAATATATGTCTAAAAAGGGATATAAAATTCATATACAAGTTTAAACTAGAGCTCTATGTTTTAACATATTGCTATGTTACCCTTGTGAGTCACCATTTGTTAAGACCAACACCCCCATCTTTTTTTTTGGAAAGGGGACCCATGTGATTATTTATTGATCTTCTATATCCTAGAATAAGTGTGAAAGATTGTTTGATCATGTTTTGATGTTGTTAAAAAAAAATCTTGAAGGTTATTAATTGTAGGTTTCATGAAAGAAGCTAGGGCTTCCAAATAATAAACCCTAGTGATATAAATTTAAGCATTCATGGGAAAGTCTAGAGGGAAATTTTATGCATAATCAAGTTTTAGCTTAAATTTTGTGCTCTTTTACAGATCTAACACTTTATGCTTGTTCACTATATTTGATCCAATGGTGTGTTAAGATCAAAGTCTTTAAGAAAGGCATATAATTAATGATTTAGTCCCCAGTGTAGATCTAATGATGATCACTTGATCTAAGGTTTTAAATCTAATGGTGCAAAAGATAAGTTTCATTGTTTAAAAATTGACAGGTTCACCCCTATCATTTGACATTTGTGAGGATGTATTTGACAAATACCAAACCCATCAAATTTAAATTGAAATAGAAAGATTTCATTATCTTAAAATGATAGGTTCACCCCCATCATTTGACATCTATGAGGATGTGTTTGATAGGACTAAAACCATCAAATTTAACATAGATAATCCCCAAAGCTTTGAGATCTCTTGATGGTTTTACACATGGCATTTAGTTATTAGATCAATAAGTTTCATTATTTAAAATTTGATAGGTTCACCCCCATTATCTGACGTATGCAAGAATGTATTTGATAGGACCAAACCCATCAGATTTAAATTGAAATAGAAAGTTTATTTTCTTAAAATTGATAGGTTTTCCCCCATCATTTGACATATGTGAGGATGTATTTGATAGGATCGAACACATCAAATTTAACCTAGACATTTTTAAAGCCTAATCAAAAGGGGTATTTCTAAAGCCTTTTTAAGAGATTCTTGGTCATATTACAAAGACAAGATTGAGACATAAGATCTTGATCTAAGTCTTTTTACTAATTAAAAGGGTAAGCTTCTTTCAGGATCCAATGGTGATCACTTACTTGATGGATTTGATCTAATAGTGCACATCAACATGAAAGCCTCAAGATCTCCTAAAGGATCTAATGGTGGTCACTTGCTCACTTGATTTGATCCAATGGTGTGAACCAATTAAAGACTTTTGAAAGGCCTCTAAAGCTTGACATATGGCATAATTAATAAGATCAAAGATCAAGAACCAATGAAATGCAAAGACTGGGATGTGGCTTTTTGAATAAAAATAAAAGGGACTTTTTGAAAACCAATAATAACTCTTCAAATGAAATTTATGAAAATTTCCATGAAAGGCATTGAACCCTACCACATATGCTCCATGTAGGTGTGGGAGATCCAAATGGAAGATATTTCATGATTGAAAAACATAAGAGAGATGATAAGAAAGTTTCCATCATATCTAAGGCACATATGAGATCAAAGTTGGATGGTTTGGTAATTAAAGTATAAAAACCCTAATCCCTCCATAAAGAAGGCTAGAATCAGTTCAAATTGATTAGGTGACACTTGAGATAATTGTGAACTAAATTTAGAGTAGTTGCCTTAGTGAGAAATTTGATATCTTTGTAATTACAATACACTGTTATCAATGGCAATAGGTAGGCAACATATGAAGATTGAAGTAGAGATTTATTTAAGATCAGATGGTGAAGGAAGGGTCTTTAGAGATACAAAATTAGATTCAACATCATTAAATGCATAGGGAATAAGGAATTGGTCTAAATTATTCTTCTTTGTGAAAGAGTTACAACCAATTTTTCAAGAAGAAAAGAGGAATGCTTTAGTGTACTAAATATACAAAGATTTAATATTAATTCAAATGGTAGGCCTTCATTATGCAGTTGTTAAAGTAGAGGTAATGCATTACATTGACCTTCTTGTTCCTATTTTTGTTGACTACAGAGTAGATGGAAAATGGATTGTTCATGAAGGGAATGTTAGTAAAGTTACATGCATAGCTCCAATGGCCTTTGAGACTTATTATAAGCTTCCTTTACCTCATGTTGATCTTCTTTCCTTAATATAATGGACAAATTCCTAAAAATTAGATTCAATTCTTTCACCTTGGTTAATCCAAGGTTCCCATGTTTTTAGGACCCCTAATGGTGATATTACTATTACCAAATTCAAGGAAGGTGTTAGGGTAGCTATGAACTTATTGAATAGGGCATTTGGTGCCTCTTTTACAACTTATGTGAGTAAGGTTTTGGTGTCTTATGTCTATTGCATGTTGGATTGGAACTTAACCCCTCCCATTGGAGACTTGATAAGTTTATTCTTGGCCAAATAGTTTACAACCATCAATAGAAAGACCTATAGACATTTATTTATGATGTCTTACCTCTTAGACTCACTCCTTACCTCTATTAATTTACCCAGAATCCAAAATTTGTATCTTGATGGTAGGACTACCATTTCCCATCATTACTCCAAACTGTATATTTTCAAATATAAAAATCATATACAATTCATATGTGATGGTGTCTTCCCAATCATTTTGAGATAATCATTGGTATCCCTATGCCTAGACTTCATCCTCTAATAAAAAACAAATGGATACCATGGGGGATGTGTGGTTTTATCCAATTTACACTGTAATAAGGATAGAGGGAATCATGGTCCATCCATAGAGACTACCCATATATGTTCCCAGTAAACTTGTAGATCAAGAAATTACTTATTAAATCATCCAGGGCATAGATTCACATTGCAAGAAAAATAAAAAGGCTCAAGTTCATCCCTTCCCACTGGACATTGGTATAATTATAATCAAAGATTAGAAGTAGTTGGAGATCATAATGGTGCATAGGAACTCTTTTGATTTCCAATTAGATGATCTTAAGATGTGACACCCCAATAATAGGGTGGATAAACATATTCAAGATAGGAAGGTCCCAAAGACTGAGTACAAGCATCAAACAGGTGTGGGGGATGGTATTTACACAAGGGAAAAGAGCTTTGAATAAGTCCTATCTAGGGTTAAAAAATACAAAATAACCTTAGAATGTACGCTGGTCAGGGATATTAAGCCTTTAGGAGAAATATGGAAATTACATCCTTTACAATATCACTTGTTGTTAGGGCTATCTGGGACTACACATCAAGAACCACCTATTGAGGGACAATCTTTTGAGCCTCAGTAGGGAGAATTGACAAAGTCACCTCAGATTGAGCAACTTGAGGATGTAAAAGGAAAAGGTAAAGCTAAAAGTGAGGAGTCCAAGATTGAGCAGAGACATTTTGAAAGCCTCCAAATTTAGGCATCCCCACTAAGACCTTCTTCCCTAATAGAATTTATCAGCTTAGTTTCTTAGGAAACTAGAGAAATAGTGGAGAGTGCCCTAGTTAACATCATGACTACTTATGGTTTATATAAATAATAAGACCCATCTGAGGAACTAGGTAAAGATTTAGTTCCATTGAGTAGTGGAAAGAGATAGGCATAATTAGACTTAGCTTTCCTGACTCCAAGAAAGAGGCCTAGGTTAACTTTAACTCACCCCACTACTGAAATAAACATCTTTATTGATGAGAATCCTATTCATGGACAAACCATTATTGATTAGTTTGTTTATGGGAAGTTTTAAAAAATACCATATATTTCTCCTTCATTGGCTCTAACTTGAGTGGACATAGGTGTTTAGGATAATGTCAAACCATGGATTCAAGATATGTTGAATGAACATGCAGAGAGAAACATCTAGATTCTTCGTAACAAGGAAATTCAATGGGTTTATACCCCATGATCCTCTAAAAGTTTAAATGTAGAGATTCCTTAACAACCATAAGTGAAAGAACTTGAACTTTTGGTCCAATTTAATCTAGAGACATCAAATATTGAAAGATTAGTGATCAATAAGGTCATTATTGTTAATGAGGAGTTCACCTTACAAATGGTGGAGCCATTTACAGGGTTAAATCATATTATATGACAAGTAACAAGGGAGAATCATATTTTTCAAGAGGATATAGCTAGTGTGGTACTAGCTCAATCAATAATGGCCTTGGTTGTAGTTCAAGGATTGAAACAAAGAATCCTCAACTTGGAAAAAGAAAAGAAAGATTTAGAAGCGCATGTCTTCATAATAATTCTTGAGAATATGTTACAAATTCTCAATAAATCCTTGATGGATGTATTTGATAATTTTAAAAGAATTAAGTCTAGATTGAGTACTTAGACCATCAAGTTGAGATGGCACAAACCTTGATCATCCAATGGTAGAATTCTCAAGCTCAGATAAAGGAGCTCATTAAGGTGCGTAAAATAAAGTAGGCCTTGAACTTCAAGATTATCAAACTCAGACATCTGGACTTCCTCATGGTAGTTTTTATAGATAAACAATAAGATTTGATCACTTGGAGTAGTGATGTTAAGTACTTTAGCAAGAGAAACATAGATTTGGTAAACTTGATTGAGAAACTTCTAGGGAATCTGTTAAATAACCCTTTTCAAACAACTCTTTTAGGCTTGATTGATGATGAATAATACAATTAGAGGGTTGATACCCACATCTAGGGCATCATAGATATCTAAGGTCATTCAAATAAGGATAACCAAAAAACCCTTGATACCATTGCTTTTGTAGGGAAACAAATTATAGAAGAGCAATGTGTCAAGGAACTTGTATCTTCGATAGATAGTGAATTTGTAAAGTTAGTGGATAAAGAATGGAATTGTCTAATGAAGCTTGTACTAGATTTTGAGTTGATCAAGGAGGAATACACCAAGGTGAAGGACTTTTTTAGCTAGGGTTAATTGGAAGGACCCACCAATGGAATTCTTAAGGGAATATTCTTATTGTAAAATATATGCTAGTTTGTTAGCATATACTCTTACTTGTCAAGTTGACATGTTTTTTTGGTCACAATGTGGCTTTATATCAAGTACAATTGTCCTTATCCAGTTTTAGGTATTTTTGAAAGTTAGCTAGTTAACTGCATATGTTTCCTATACATAGGCAGAGGATTACCATTTGTAAGGAGAGAGTTTTTTGAGAAATTGATACCATGAGAATTTAATACAATTAAGGAATTCTTAGAAAGATTGTCTAATCATTTTATTAAATGTCTATGATATCTCTCAATTATAGGGAGTTATCTTGAATTTGAATGATTCTTATTATTTGAGTTACATTCTTTGTCATAGAATTGTTAATTTATGCTAAATGTTAAATTGACTGTAAAGATCTCAAATATACTTCATTTTATTTTCTCAGTATTTGGATGTACTTATGTTAACCAGATCATAACAACAAACCTTTAAAGTAAATTTGGTTCTTACTTATGATTCATATCTTTCCTTTGAATTTTTCTTGAGCTTATGCTATTTTATAACATAGATTAGTTCAAATGTTCTCAAAGTAATTGGAATTTTATCATAATATTTGAGATGAAAACTTATAATTGCATTTATTTCTTCTTTACCCTTCCTTTTTTCTTATTTTTATCAAAATTCACTCTAGCTTAAAGGTCATTGTTAATAATCATTTAGTTTGACTATCAAATCCTCATAATTATTAAGTATTCAAATATTATAGACCCTGGTGGCTCCCAACCACTAAATCAAATAAATATTGTGGATAATTTTCATACTTTGCTTCTATTTTCACCATAGACAATCACTGAATAGTCACAAATTGCAATTCATGCCATGGATTCTCAAAATCCTAAAATGAGAAGTGTTTTTCAATACTAAGAGCACCTGTAGTACAATTAGAAGCCTCAACAGGAGAAGTTTCATTGGTGCTAGAAGGAGGGCCTCTTTAAAGATGTTTAATATGTTTAGGAGCATATTTGGTTAGAATTATCTACATTTTACATAATTATGATTATTTTAACATAAATTGTTTAAAGATTAGTAACATTTGTAGAAATATGGTTTTTGTTGTAAAAATTTATTAGTATTTGGAGTTAGGATGGCTTATTTTGCTCAAAATTGACAATAAGAAGTCTATTTGAGTTATAAGTTGTAAAGATTAGTTATCTTTGCATAATTCAGTATATATTTGAACTTGTTTAGTTAGAGATTGATGTCCTTTATCCTCTTATTAACATTTTTTGGTGAATTAAGCTTAGTGTGAATATTATTTGTCATTCTTTGGAAATTAATGTGTTACACCATGTTTTAAAATAGTATCCTTAGTCTTCAAGATGGAATTACCAAGGATTAAGACCAAATCACATTCAAAAACTAGAGAACCCTTGCTTGAACTAGAAACTCAAAAAAGGACTAGGAAAGATAGAGGTAAGAGTAGATATTCTAAATCTCTACCATCATCACCTTTGCAAGGGATTCTTGTGCTTTATCTTCATGGCTTTGAAGTTCCCCTATCAATATATGAGGTATGGTTCATGATTTACCATGTAATCTAAAAAAATATTTGCCAATATTTAGTCCAACTGGTATCATGACTGCTAAAGAACATGTTAAATCTTTCAAAGCTACATTAAGATTGTTGAATGTTATTCATGAAGATGTAGCATGTAGGTTGTTCCCATTTACATTTAAACATGCTACATATGAATGGTTCCTTAATTTACGTGATAATTGTATTATTTCATGAAATAATTTTGACACTATTTTCATTGATCAATTTGGAAAGATCATAAGCCCTTGTGTCATTTATCATCAATTCACAACTATTAAGAGAGATAATAGTGAACCTATTAGGCCATTTAATGCTAGGTTCCATAAGATGTTTAACCAGACCATGGATCCATATAAACCTAAAAAATATTTAGCTTTGGAGGTGTATAAATATGTTATTGACCCCATGACTTTTATATTTTTGAAGAGAGTTATTCCGCTTATCATCATAGTGGCTCAAGCCTATTCTAAAGCAATAGTTATTAGTGATCAAATTCAACCCAAAGGATAGATTGGATTATTCACTCCCAAATTTTAATCCTCAAATGTTTACACTAAACCTTTTCCCAAGTAATAACCAAAATACTCCAACATTAAACTAGTTTCCTATTTTGAATGTATTGCTTACTCTTCATGTTACTCCTAATCAAAATCTAGGCTTCTTGATCCGTCAAGTTACCAATGGATTTCATGACAATGATCAGAAGGCTTTAGTTCTTGTAAATGGAATTAATAGTAACCAAAGTCAAAATGTTGAGGTTATAAAAAATGAGAATGAATTTATATTGAAATTGGTACAAAAGCTTAGCACTGATTTTATATAATTGCAAAAATAAGTTGGTAATGCTACTGACAATTCTGGAAGGAACTTCACTTTCCAAAAGTTCAATAGACCTAAGAATAGGTTTTAGAATGATAGTTTCTACAATAAAAAATATAATGAGTCTTTCCCTAGCAAAAATAGTTTAGATATAAACCTCACTGATAATGCATTACTAGATTATTGTAGGGTACATGCTACTTCCAATCATGGTGAGATTGATTGTATTGAGTTTTGTAAAGGTTTTGGAACTTTTCAAGAAGAACTTGACATGTTTTAAGTTTTTCCAAAAAAAGAAGTATATATAAACTCTTTTGAATCTAAACCATCTGACCACATGCATATGGTAGAAACATTTAATTTCCCTTTTCAAGAAGATAATGAGCCTAAGAATATTCCTGAAGAAATTCAATTATTTCAACAATTTTTGAAAACATATCCTCTTAGAAATAGGGAATAAAAATAACCATTGACTACCTTTACCCCTCCTAATAATTATGGGACCCCTCTAAACAATATATCAAAGAATAATCTTGAACCTCCTAGAGGAAGTTATTCTAAGTTAATGTTAATTGTTGATCTTCCAATCAAAACTGGCTACAACATTATGGAAGATATGAAAAAGATTAAAACTAATATCACTCTACATGAGCTAACTCAAATCATAGAACAAAGAGACTTACACTTAGAATCTTTGTCAAAAAAAGTGGGGATCCCCTTAAGAATGATAGTGCAAATGCAATTACATAAATTATTAAAGTAGAGTCCCCACCTTTTTTACTTATGGTCAGGATATTTGAAAAAAATGTTCATAATTATCTATTATATTTAGGAGCTTCAACCAACATTATGCCTAATGGGATATGTGAACAACTCAGGTTAATTCTAATCAAATATAATAGGGTAGTCACTCAATTAGATGAATTCAAAGTTAAGGTTGTAGGAGAATTATTAAATGTGTATATACATCTCGCTAGTAAACCAAGGGTTCAACAATTCATTGATATCCAAGTGGTAGAAATGCCTAGTGCTTATGGATTGATTTTAAGTAGAGAATGGACTAAATCTTTGAATAGATATATGTCTAATTATTGTTTACACTTATGTATTCCTTTAAAAGGTGTCCCAAATCAAATAATAGTAGAAATGGAACCTCGAATGTAACACATGATAACAGAATATAATGTTGTTAATGAAGAGGGTAAATTTATTGGATTTTGATTTAGGAGTTTTCACTTTGGAAATTACAAAAGAACAAATTTTTTGAGAGTCCTTATTAGATGTGTGGTTTGTGGAAGTTATACATTTATGGTGCCAAGTGAAAATTAGGATCAAGAACTACTATTATATTGATGAATCCTCAGAAAAGTAATACCATGTAGCTTATAAGTTACAATTTCCTTGCACCAATAATTTGGCTGAGTATGAGGATCTCATACTTGGATTGTAGTTTTCTATTACACACAAAGTTAAATAACTCCTTGTCTATGGAGACTCTGAACTTGTGGTTAACCAAGTGAAAATTAAGTACTAGTGTAAATTTTATTACTTAAAGAGATATAAGTTTAGGATGTGGGATTTGATCAAATATTTTGATTCTTTTAACATCTTATCTGTTCCAAGAGAAGAAAACAAAACTACTAATGAGCTTGCCTCTGCTATAACTAACCTCATGCCTAATCATGATTCTTAAAGCATCAACATTGAGCTAATACCTTGTCATTTAGTTCCTAACAATATAAATCATTTACAAGTTTTTAACGATGATCAACAAATCATATATTTATGAACTAATTATGGGGAGTTTGAAGCTCACATTATTGATGAGATTGATGACACTTCTCATGATGAGGAACTTAATGGTAAAATCATCCAATTGAGTTATAATACTATACCTAAAGAGATGATTTCATTAGAAAGACTATTTGATTTCAATTTTTTTTTTGAAGTACCTAAGCAACCCAGGGTAAATGGTAAGGATTATCATGCAACAAATCTTCGCTCACATGATTAGTCCCAAATGGTGAATATAGGGAAGGCTTGCATTGAAATGGAAAATAGGAAATCTAGAGAGCTGATTACAAAACATAAGGATGTAATTGCTTGGTCTTATGAAGATTTGAAAATATTTAACCTGAGGATCATTACTCATACCATACCTCTTCAAGAAGTTTGCAAACCTTTTAGATAGAATCAAAGGCTAGTCAACCCTATTTTAGAACCCATGATTTTTGAAAAAGTTAAGAAGATATTGGATGTAAAGATAGTGTTTCCTAATAGACATTCCACTTGTGTGGCAAACCTAGTCCTAGTCAGAAAAAAGAATGGAGAAATAAGATTGTGCATAGATTTTAGAAATCTGAATAAGGCAACTGAAAAGGATAATTATCCTTTACCTTCTCTAGACCAGGTTATCCAAACTATTTTAAGATATTCCATGATGTCTTATTTGGATGGATTTTTTGGGTATAACTAGGAGCTTGTTACTTGAAAGGACATGATGAAAATAACTTTTATTACTAAATGGGGAACATATGCTTACAAGAGAATGCCTTTTGGATTAATTAATGTAGGGGTAAATTTTCAAAGGGCTATGGATCATGCTTTCCAAGGATTAGTGGGCAAGTGTATCATCATATATATGGATGATCTTACAGTATTTTCTAAAAATAAAGAAGAACACTTCATACATTTGAGACAAGCATTTGATAGACATAGGATTATGGTATATCTCTTAACCCCAAGAAAAGTATATTCTATGTCACTTAGGGAAATTTTTTGGGACATGTCATTACCAAAGATGGAATCTCTATGGATCCTGATACAATAGAGGCCATTTCTAAAATTTGGTTGCCTAATAGCCAAAAATAACTTAAGTCATTCTTTGGCAAGATTAATTTTGTGAGGAAGTTTAATTTAGGCTTCTCTAAGATTATTAAACCTTTGAATGACATGCTTATGAAATATGCTATAATTTCTTGGAATCAAGAATCCAAGAATGGCTTTACTAACATTAAGAAAGTAATTATTGAAGCTCCAATCCTCATAAGTCCTAATTTTTCAAAGGATTTATGTCTATATTCATTTGCTTTTAAGCATACTATGGTTGTAATGTTAACTCAAAAGGTTTATGGGAATGATCATCCTATAGCTTTCATGAGAACCAACTTTAAAAATGTAGAAGTGAATTATTCAATGATTCATAAGAAAGCTTATGCATTGGTAAAATCAATAAAAAAGTTTAGACATTACCTCCTTATAAATGAGGTGTAATGCTATATTACCTGATCTAGCTACAAAACTTATGTTGAGTCAGAATGAGCTTGGAGAAATAAGAGGCAAATGGATGGAAATTATACAAGAATATGATATAGAGATGACAATTTCCAAATTAGTGAAATGTTAAGGTTTAGTTTAGATGATTTCTAGTATTGACCCAAAAAGTTAATATCATACAAGTAGATCAACAAAAATTATAACCTAATGAGTGGTATGAGTCTATTATACATTTACTTGTCAATGGTGTTTGTCCTTGAGGATTTATAAGATAACAAAAGAGATGGTTAAGGCTCAAGGAAACTCATTACCTCATAAAAAATGGAGTCTTGTATAGGAGGAAATTTGAGGGAATTTATTTGATGTGTGTTTCTAAGGAAGAAGATGCTTGTATTATGACTACCTTTCATGAAAAATTAGAAAGTGAAAACCCTTCAGGAAGAACCATAACTCATAATATTCTTAAGGCTAGGTATTATTGGCCAAAAATCTTTAAATATGATTATAAGAATGTGAAGAAGTGTCATTCATGCTAGATATTTAGCACAAAAGAGCCAAAGGTAGCAATGCCTTTACAACCTATGATAGTAGGTAAACCTTTTACACAATGGGGATTAGACTTTGTTGGAGTAATAAAACCCAATTATTATAAAGGTAATAAGTTTGTCCCTAATGCTATGGATTATTTTACTAGGTGGATTGAGGTAGTAGCCACTAAGAAATGCATAACAGAGGAAGTGATTAATTTCTTAGAAGAAAATATTTGTACTAGATTTGGAAACCTAGTTTATTTGTTGTGTCACAATGGATCTGCATTCATTTATATTGAAATGATAGAATGGGCTTATGACCAGGGAATTACACTCAAGTTTTCTTTTAATAAATATCCTCAAGGAAATGTTGTTTTTGAATACACAAACAAAAATCTGGTGAAGGCTATCAAGAAATCTACTGAAGATAAACCTAAAACATGGCATAAACTTCTTAAGTTTGCATTATGGGTAGATTGAATAAAGATCAAACAAGCTCTAAAAGCTTCACCATTTTTTTTGGTATATGGTTAGGAACCCATCTTTCCCATCACTTTGAAGTTGCATACATTCACATTCATGCAGGAATACATGGAAGATAGTCAGGAACTTCCTAAATCTCAGTTGTTAGACATTATTCAAATGGAAGATGCCAAAGAAAAATTATTTATAGACTTTAGTAGACACCAATCAATCATGAAGAGATGGTTTAATAAGAGATCCAAAGTGAAAGTATTCAGACAAGGAGATTTAGTCCTTCTTTGGGACAGGGCATCAGAATCCAAAGGTAAACATAGTAAATTCACTCCTTTATGGATTGGTCCTTACCAAATTGTAAAAATCTTGGGTAACAATAATTTCAAGTTGAAATATCTCCAAGGAGTAGAGTTCACATTAATTACTAATGGATAATATCTCAAACATTACTTTGCTACTACCTCACTAGATGTCTTCATGTAATAAATGTGTAAGATTTCTAAAATTAGAATAGGTGGGCTAGTTAGTTCTCTTTCTTGTTTTGTTTTTTTTCCTTGTTGAGTTTGTGTATATTTGTTTTGTTTACATTTTTTCCTCTTATTCTTGCTTGGTGGTGTTTCTTGGTTATGGTAAAGTCTCATGTTATTTTTTTTGGTTTGGAATTGCTAAAAAATGTGGGTATAAATCTTACAAAGGTGACCATGGCTGGAAATGGAGTAGTATGAAGCAATTAGAGATATTGGTATAAATTGGTATAGGAATTTATTGTCCTACAAATATTCAAACCATATTCTACATAAAAACTTGGTTTTAAGAAGAATCATATGTATACAATGTGAATTCAGTTTATTAACTCATATTCATACTTACACTTAAAACATATCCTTGTTATGGACTAAAGTTTTAATTAAAAGGGAGAGTATCCTGATGCCATAACATTTAACCATATCCTTAAAACTAAGTTGTATTGGTTTCCAACCTTTGAAAAAAGACTTATAAAATAGAAAAAGAGCTCATTACAAAATCTATGGAAATAAATACGAAGGTGATTTAGGTAATCTCCATTGAGGCAATAGATGCTTGGCTAATAGTGGAGAAAGACCTTGAGTGGAATAGAGCTAGCTATAGACACCTAGCTGGCAATAGAGCAATGCCCAAGCCTCCCCTAAATTAAGAGTTATCATGCTTAAAGAATATCTAAAAGTGCTCAAAGATAGGTGTAATGGACCAAAAGGATATGAACCTAAATGTTGTTTCTTGAAATTGATGACAAATAGTAAGTGGAATCAAATCACATACTGCATGTTTATGTTTCAATATCTAAATTTAAATTTATACATAAGGAACTTGTTTCAAATTGAAAGTTTAATCAAAAGAGAATATATGTACAAAAAGGGATATAAAATTCATGTACAAGTTTAAACCAGAGCTATGTGCTCTAACATATTGTTATGTTACCCCTGTGAGTCTCCATTTCTTGAGACCAACACCCCCCATCTTCTTTTTTGGAAAAGGACCCATGTGATTTTTTCCCAATATTCTATATCATGGAATAAGTGTGAAAGATTGTTTGATCATGTTTTGATGTTGTTAAAAAATCATCTTGAAGGTTATTAATTATAGGTTCCATGAAAGAAGGTAGGTTTTCCAAATAATAAACCCTAGCGATTTGAATTCAGGCATTCATGAGAAAGTCTATCAGGGAATTTTATGCATAATCAGGTTTTAGCTTAAAGCTCATGTGCTTTTGTATATCCAATTCTTTGTGCTTGTTCATTGGGTTTGATCTAATGGTGCATTAAGCTTGAAGTATTTTAGAAAGGCATATAGTTAATGATTCAATCCCTAGTGCAGATTCAATGATGATAAATTGATCTAAGGTTTTAAATCTAATGGTGAAAAATATAAGTGTCATTGTTTTAAAATTGATTGGTTCACCCCTATCATTTGATGTCTATAAGGATGTATTTGACCAGATCAAATTGGTTAAATTTAAATTTAAATATAAAGATTTCATTGTCTTAAAATTGATAGGTTTACCCCCATCATTTGACATCTACGAGGACATATTTGATAGGACCAAACCCATCAAATTTAACTTAGATAATCCCTAAATATTTGAGATATCTTGATGGTTTTACATGTGGCATTCAGTTATTAGATCAATAATTTTCATTGTTTTAAAATTAATAGGTTCATCCCCATCATTTGACATTTGTGAGGATGTATTTGATGGGACTAAAATTGTCAAATTTAAATTGAAATAGAAAGATTTTATTATATTAAAATTGATAGGTTTGCTCCCATCATTTTATGTCTATGAGGATGTATTTGACAGGACCAAACCCGTCAAATTTATACTAGACAATTTTTAAAGCCTAATCAAAGTGGGTATTTCTAAAGCCTTTTTAATAGATTCTTGGTCATCTTATAAAGAAAAGATTAAGACATTTTATCTTAACCTAAGAATTTTTACTAATTAAAAGGGTAATCTTCTTATAGGATCCAATGGTGATCACTTGCTTAATGGATTTGATCCAATAATGCACATCAACATAGAAGCCTCAAGATCTCTCAAAGGATCTGATGGTGGTCACTTGCTCACCTAATTTGATCCAATGATGTAAGCCAATTTAAGACTTTTCAAAGGCCTCTAAAGCTTGATAGATGGCGTAATTAATAAGCTCAAAGATTAACAACTAATGAAATGCAAGTATCAGGATGTGGCTTTTTGAAGCCAAATAAGAGGGAATTTTTGAAAACCAATGGTCACTCTTCAAATGGAATTTATGAAAATTTCCATGAAATGCATTAAACCCTATCACATAGGCTACATGTAGGTGTGAGAGATCCAAATGAAAGATATTTCATGATTGAAAAACATAGGATAAATGATAAGAAATGTTCCATCATATCTAAGGCACGTATGAGATCAAAGTTGGATGTTTTAGTCATTAAAGTAGAAAAACCCTAAACCATCCATAAAGAAGGCTAGAATCAATTCAAATTGATTAGGTGACACTTGAGATAATTGTGAACTAAATTCAGAGTAGGTGCCTTAGTGAGAACTTTGATAGCTTTGCAATTACAATACACTGTTATCAATGGCACTAGGTAGACAATAGATGAAGATTGAAGCAAAGCTTTATTTAACTTTAGATGGTGAAGGGTCTTTAGAGATACAAAATCTGATTTAACATCATTGAATGTATAGGGAATAAGGAATTTGTCTAAATTATTCTTCTTTGTTGAATATTTGCAACCAATTTCTCAAGAAGAAAAGAGGAATGCTTTAGTGTACCAAAGATACAAAGATTTAGTATCAATTCAAATGGTAGGCCTTCATCACACAGCTACTAAACAAAAGGTAATGCAATGCATTGACCTTTGTGTTCCTATTTTTGTTGACTAAATAGTAGATGGATAATGGATTATTCATGAAGGAAATGTTAGTAAAGTTTCATGCATAGCTCCCATGGCCTTTGAGAATTATTATAAGCTTCCTTTACCTCATGTTAATCTTCCATCCTTAAGAGAATGGATAAATTCCCAAAACTTGGATTTAGTTCTTTCACCTTGGTTAATCTAAGGTTCCCATGTTTTTAGGACCCCTAATGGTGAGATTCCTATTAACTAATTTAGGGAAGGTGTTAGGGTAGATATGACCTTATTGAATAGGGCCTTTAGTGCCTCTTCTAAAACTTATGTTAGTAAGGTCTATTTTTCTTATGTCCATTGCATTTTGGAGTGGAACTTAACCCCTCTCATTAGAGACTTGATAAGTTTCTTCTTGGCCAAACCATTTACAACCATTAAGAGAAAGACCTCCAGACATTTCTTTATGATGTATTACCTCTTAGACTCACTCCTTACCTCTATTAATTTACCTAGATCCAAAATTGATATCCTGATGGTAGGACTACCATTTCCCATCATTACTCCAAATTGCATATTTTCAAATATAGGAATCATATGAAATTCATATGTGATGGTGTCTTCCCATTCATTTTTGAGATAACCACTGGTATTCCTATTCCTAGAATTCATCCTCTAATCAAAATATAAGTGAAGACCATGGGGGATGTGTGGTTCTATCTAGATTGCACTGTAATAAGGATAGAAGGAATCATGGTCTATCTATATAGACTACCCATATATGTTCCCAATAAACTTTTAGAGCAAGAAATTGCTTATTAAATCATCTAGGGCATAGATTGGCATTGTAAGAAGAATAAAAAGGCTTAGGTTCATCCCTTCCCACTGGACATTAGTAGAATTATAATCAAATATTGGAAGTAGTTGGAGATCATGGTGGTGCATAGGAAGTCTTTTGATTTCCAATTAGAATATATTAAGATGTGGGACCCTAATAATAGGGTGGCTACCCATATTTGAGATAGGAAGGTCCCAAAGACTAAGTACAAGCATCAACTAAGTATGGGGGATGGTATTTACATAAGGGTAAATAAATTTGAATAAGTCCTATCTAGGGTTAAAAACTACAACATAACCTTAGAACTTAGGTTTGTCAAGGATAATAAGCCTTCAAGAGAAATATGGTAGTTACATCCTTTATAGTATCACTTGTTATTATGGCTAATTAGGACCACACATCAATAACCACCTGTCGAGGGATAATATTTTAAGCCTCAATAAGGAGAATTTATAAAGTCACATCAGATTGAGAAACTTGAGGATGCAAAAGGAAAAGGTAAAGATAAAAGTGAGGAGTCCACAATTGAAGAAAGATATGTTGAAAGCCTCCAAATTCAGGCATCCCCACCAAGACCTTCTTCCCCAATATAAGTTATCAACTTAATTGCTTTGGAAACTAGAGAAATAATGGAGAGTACCCTGGTTAACATCACAACTACTTATGGTTTAGATAAGGAAGAAGACCCATATGAGGAATCAGACAAAGATTTGGTTCCAATAAGAAGTGGAAAGAGATAGGTAGAATTGGCCTTAGTTCCCATGGCTATAGGAAAGATTCATAAGTTAACTTTCACTCACCCCACTAGTGAAATAAACCTCTTTAGTGATGATAATCCTATTCATGGACCAACCATTCCTGATTGGTTTGTTTATGGGAAGTTGTAAAAAATTCATCTCTTTCTCCTTCACTGGCTTTGACTCAAGTGGGCATAGGTGTTTAGGATAATTTCAAACCATGGATTCAAGATATGTTGAAAAAATAAGCAGAGATAAGTAGCTAGATTCTTCATAACAAGGAAAGTCAATAGGTTTATACCCCAAGAGCCTCTAAAAGTTTAAATGTAGAGATTCCTAACTAACCATAGGTGAAAGAACTTGATCCTCTAGTCCAATTTAATCTAGAGACATCAAATATTGAAAGATTAGTGAACAAGAAAAACACTATTGGTATTGAGGATTTTACCTTACAAAAGGTGGAGCCATTTATAGGCTTAACTTCTATTCTAGGAAAAGTAGTAGGGGAACATCCTATTTTTCAAGAGGATGTAGCTAATGTGGTACTAGCTCAGTGAATAATGGCCTTGGATAGAGTTTAAGGATTGAAACAAAGAATCCTCACCTTGGAAAAAGAAAAGCAAGATTTGGAAGCTCAGGTCTTCTTGACAATTCCTAAAAATATATTAAAAATGCTCAATAATTCCTTGATGGATGCATTAAAGAATTTAAAAAGCATTAAGCCTAGATTGAGTACTTTGGACCATCAAGTTGAGATGACACAAACCTTGATCATCAAGTGGAAAAATTCTCAAGCTCAGATTGAGGAGCTCATCAAGGTGCTTAAGACAAAGTAGGCCTTGAACTTCAAGATTATCAAACTCAAACATCAGGACATTCTCTTGGTAGTTTTGATAGATAAACAAGAAGATTTGATCACCTAGAGTAGTGATGTTAAGGACTTTAGAAAGAGAAACATATATTTGGTAAACTAAATTGAGAAACTTCTAGTGAATTTGTTAAATAACCCTTCTCAAACCACTATTTTAGGCTTGATTGATGATGAAGAAACAAGTAGAGGGTTGATACCCACATCTAGGGCATCATAGACAACCAAGGTCATTCAGCTAAGGACAACTAGAAAACCCTTGATACTTTTAATTTTATAGGGAAATAAATTGCAAAATATCAATGTGTCAAGTCACTTGTATCTTGGATAGATAGTGAATTTGACAAGTTAGTGGATAAATGAGGGGATTGTCTAATGAAGCCTGTAGTGGATTTTGAGTTGATCAAGGAGCAATACACCAAGGTGAAGAACTTTTTTAGATAGGGTTAATTGGAAGGACCCACCAATGGAATTCCTAAGGGAATATTCTTATTGTAAAATATATGCTAGTTTGTTATCATATACTCTTTCTTGTCAAGTTGGCATGTTTTTTTTTTTTTTATCACATTATGGCTTTACATCAAGGATAATTATCCTTATCCATGTCTAGGTATTTTTGAAAGTTAACTAGTTAACTACCTATGTTTCTTATAAATAGGCAGATGGTTACCATTTGTAAAAAGGAAGGTTTTTGAGAAATTGATGCCAGGAGCATTTAATACAACTATGGAATTCTAAAAAATATTGTTTAATCTTTTTTAAAAATGTCTATGATATATGTCAATTATAGGGAGTTATCTTGAATTTGAATGATTCTTATTATTCGAGTTACATTCTTTGTCATAGGGTTATTAATTTGTGCTAAATTCTAAATTGAATATAAAGATCTCAAACATAATTCATTTTATTTTATCTGTATTTGGAAGTACTTATGTTATCTAGATCATAACAACAAACCTTTAAAGTAAATTTGGTTCTTACTTATGATTCATATCTTTCTTTTGAATTTTGCTTGATTTGTGATATAATTTGAGCTTATGCTATTTTATAACATAAATTGGTTCAAATGTGCTCAAAGTAATTGGAATTTTGTCATAATATTTGAGATGAAAACCTACAATAATGTTTCTTTCTTCTTCACCCTTTTTCTTATTTTTCTCAAAATTCACTCTAGCTTAAAGGTCATTATTAATAATATTTTAGTTTGACTATCGAATCCTCAAAATTATTAAGTATTCAAATAGTATAGACCCTGGTGGCTCCCAAGCACTAAATCAAATAAATATTGTGGATAGTTTTCATAGTTTTCTTCTATTTCACCTTTGACAATCACTGAATAGCCACAAATTATAACTCATGACATGGATTCTCAAAATATTAAAATGAGAAGTGTTGTTCAACACTAAGATCACCTATGGTTAGCATCAACATGATAGGGTGGAATAGTTTGAGAGATGATATAAGATAGATTTAGCATTAACTTAGACATTCTTATGTAGTAGTGATAGTTAACAATGGGTTCAAGACTTCATATAAATAAATGGCTAGAGGAATGGTCAATAAAATTCATGTATTTAGTAATAATTTAAGTGTTTTAATATATGCCAAGAAGTAACAGTGTCGAGTACTTGTGACTATATTTAGGTGTCTACATCCCCTCTTATTTCTAGTAATGAAATTAATAGAGTAAAGGAGAAAAAAATGTGTGTACAAAACATTATTTTTTTATGATAGGAAACTCCAATTTTTCAAGGCATTAATTTTATTAAAACCTAAAACAATACATAATGTATTAATTGCTCATTAAAATTTTTAAAAATCTAAAACTCTAAAACTCTAAAAATTGAAAGAAGAGAAAGGAAGGAGTGGACCGATATGAAGATGAAACCTTATTGCTCTATAACCTATAGAATATGGTGAATAATTTAAAAATGTTACCCCTTGTTGAATCACTTGGAGATATGGTTCCTCATATTAAAACATTGGATAATTAAGAGGGATAAAGTCCCATTTATTTAATAACTAATAAATCCCTTGAATTAGAAATATGCATTCTCAAACACTCCTAAATATGGAAAAGTACCCAATGTACTAATATAAAATAAGGTAAAACCATGATGGGTTTACTAAAAGTGATACTAGGGTCACATCACCTGTAAAAAAGGTATACCCACATAATGGGATTGTTATAAGTAATTCCAAGGCCATTACGTGTCACTAAACTCAAATGTACATTACATGTAACAAAATTAATAAACTATCTTAGACAGATATAGATATTATTTAAATGATCGAAATAGAATGACTAAAATTCATACCCCCATCATGACTATAATGCTAATAGATTTTAAGTGAAATAACAATCATTTATATTTGAATCTATAAGTTGTATTATAATGTAGATGCACATGAACCAATATCATTCCTTTTAAATTTTTAAAACTATATATATGTGCTTGAACCATTATTATGCCCCCTTAAGATGTACTAAATCATATAGAATTCTATACATATATACGATCCACTGTAACTTGTATTTGAAACTTGTAAAAAAAAATTCTATAACAATTTTGCATATGCCCATGGATATGTATTCAAGTGTGTATGAATATGTACTCTACTATTTTTAAAGTGAGTGCATATGCATATCATATTCACCCATAATCTATATCAATGTGATAATATATATTAGGAGTCATATTTTTGAATTAATTTAAATCTTTGAAACCTATAGTCTATCATAAAATATGAGTTTTGAATTAATTTAAATATTTGAAACATGTATTCTAAATATGTGAAACGTTTATAATGTAGAGAATATTATTTTTCTATTCATGGAGGCTTAAATCTCTAATACAACCCAAATCTAATCCCTATTTGATATGAGGGATATATCCTATAAGTAATTTATCTTTAAAGAATAGTTAATTGTGTCATGTGCTAAATATATAATCTTGTGAAATCATGTCAACATTTGGATATTATGTCATCATAGTAATGCAATATTGAAGCATCTATGTAATATATTATGTTACATCTTGATTTTGCCATTAGACTTATTAATCTATTTATTATTGATTAAGAGGTTAGTGATTGGTTTACTTGATGTGCTAAGTAACTAAATTAGTAGTATGCTAACTTTGGGTAGTGTTTATTGTTTATGATCATGATAGTTAATTGGTACTTAGCAATCTACATTCTATTATGATATATTTTAATCATGACTATATAATATATTCTATTAAAATAATTTACTATGAATTTTACATGATATAGACTAACTACTATCTATTTGTAAGGAGGTGGATGTAGGATAGAGTCCACCCTCCTGACTATGACTAAGGGAGGGTATCATCAAAGAGGATGGTGTAGATGGAGACAAGTGGGAGAGAATAGAATGAGATAGGAACCTTGCACACACCACATAGAGTATAAATCTATTTGTTAATTATTGGTTAATATTGATTTTAGTGGCATGAATCATATCATTAATGTATTTTCTTGTTTGGAATGATTGATTATCATGTGTATATTTATTTAAAATCAAGTAGTGTGTTTACATTTATGATATCATATGATGGCTGACATTCTTGTATGTTTATCTTACTCCATTGTTTGTAACTATGTACTATATGGGTTGAATGATTGTGGCATATGTTTGCATAGGTAAATTAAAATGTTTGATTATTTTATTTTATGTATTTATATTCATCATAACTTGTGATCTGAAGTCCTTGTGTGATCTTACTATGATGCAAAGCCTAATTCCACTATATTGACATGGTTTCACTTATATGTGGTAATATATGGTTTGAACATTATATAAACATTATACACAGAGTAATTAATATGTTGTCTATAAAGAAAATTGATTTTATATAGGGTTTTCATACAAACCTTAGGACATGTTTGATAGAAAAAAATCATTTTTATAATAAAAGGACATGATTATTTTATTGACAAGGACATACCTTAGGCCATAATTTGAACTTGTAAAGGTTTTGAAATTTAAAATGAGGTGTATTTATTTTAACTGAGGCATATTGTATGTTTTATGGTTGAATCATAAGTTTGAACCTTTTGATTAAAGGAGTGATTTTAATTTTATAGACAAAACCCTTTTGAGATATGTCATTATGCATGGTAATTAATTGAAATTGTTAAGTCAAAGACTAACATGTGGATTATAATTTTTGTATAATTATTAACTTTGGAATATTTGGGAATATATGGTTATGAATCATTGAGTTTATAAACTCTTTGAGTCATAACATAAATCTTGGTAGACTATTTTAGTTGCTAGGTTTTGTCATTATGAACTCTTTGACTAGATAACTAGATTGTTGATAAATTAGAGGAAAGGATTATGCCAAAATTTTGGCATGCACATTAGAAAATTTTGGAGATAAATGGGAGTCATGGGTTATGTAGCAGGGGACAATGGAAAATAGAAGGAAGTAGAGAAAGGTTCAAGGAGAGAGGAGGTAGAGAATATTTTTGGACTTTTATTAAATTATAAATAAATTTTGAGGTAGGATATATTTCAAAATAATTCTGGCTTTCTCTATTAAACCATCTTGTGAATGCAATTTAGATGTCATTAGTTAATTTTGTTGGGTTTTGGAGGTTCTATTTTGATATATATATATATATATATATATATATATATATATATATATATATATATATATATATATATATATATATATATATATATATATATATATATATATATGATGGGTTATATGTGGTCAACCCTATGGATGGGTATGGCCCATCCAAAGGGATTATCACATATTAAAACCCATATATTTGACTCCATCTATGTGTGCATTCTTTTATGTTGATAATGGTGAAAATCTAACCTAGAAGATAAACTAGGGTTTTCAAGAGATCTACAGGTTATTATGTGAGATAGTTTTTATATCTAGATAATATTATATGGCTTTCAACCCTATAGTGGTTTCAATTTATTTTTAAATAACTCAAAATGATCAAATGACTATGTTCATTACTTTTAAATTTGTTGTTATCATGGTTTTGGTTTGAAACCTTCAACAGGGTCATCCTTACCAAAATGTGGATAATATTAAAATGTATTATTTTGGTTTGAGTTTGTTGTGTTTGCTTACCAAGGATTTAATTTTTGATTTTTTACATAAATGGTATGAAAATTAAACTAGGTTCATTCATAAATGACCTTGGAGATGGGCTTGACCCATCTATAGGGTCGAGTACGGACAAACCCTAACCTTATTATTTTATAATGGTTGTGTAATTGTAATAGTTGAGAATTCAAATTGATGATGGATAATTATTTTTACTACAAAAATATATATGTGAAGTTAGGGTTTTTGATTTAAATAATTTTTAATGAAAACTTAGGTAAGGGAAATCAAACTGTGTATTGATTCCCTTAATCATTTGAGTTTCAACTTTATTATTTATATTCTGGTTATTCAAGGAAACTGAACCAGAAATGTGTGTTGATGTTATTTATTACAAAACCATTGATTTATTGGAACATGGATGTTTTAGAAGAATTCTAGACTATGAAAACTAATTAGTCATATGGTCTTAGTGTTTTTAATATTTATAAACATAACAATGTTTGCGTTGAGAGGAGTAACAATGGTTTGAATAGATAAAAATTTATATATTTTTTAAATATTTGGTAGATCAAATAGTTTAATTGGTCGAGACTATAACTATTATTTAAGAAAATTGGATTTTGTATTTATGATTTGAAGAATAAGAATCAAACCATTAGCTTATAACTAGGTAATTATGTTGTTTAAAACCAGTTGCATGATGGGAATATTATTTGACTGTATATTTTAAAATACTAAGTCATGGTTAAAATTCCATAGTTTAAATACAACTTAAAACAATGGTTAGCTCTAAATTATGAAATTATATATATATATATATATATATATATATATATATATATATATATATATATGTATATATATATATATGTATATATATATATGTATGTATGTATGTATGTATATATGTATGTATGTAAGTATATACATACATACATACATACATACATATATATATATATATGTATGTATGTATATCTATGTATATATACATAAATACATACACACACACACATATATGTATGTATGTATATATATAAGTATACATACATACATACATATATATATACATATATATATATATATATATATACACACACACACACACATACATATATATATATATATAAGTATATATACATACATAGATATATACATACATACATACATATATAGGTGTAACCCTCACCTTGTTTACACCTCAGGTGACAACATCTTCTCATGATCTAACCTCTTGAAGGTGTTACATAATTTTTAACATACTTATACAGACCCATTTAGATCAATCATTCCTTTGTTGGAAAACTTAAAATTCTTCATTTACTTATTGGCTGTGATATCATCCTTGTAACCCCATTTCCTCTATTTATTCGCCATAACTCTTTGTAGGTTAACTCAAAAATGAATGTAAAAAAACTTATGGATACCCATTAATTCCTTCTATAACATACTTAAGATTCAGCTTGGCTTCCTTTGTACGGATTAGCACTTCCTTCTTTAGGCCCTACTCCAATTAGCCCTCCGTTCATGCAAAGCTCCTTGTCCTGAGCAAAGTACAAACTTTATGATCAAACAAAACATCATTCAAGATACCCATTATCTCCTTACAAGTGAATCAAATATTTTTTAGTTCACTTCTTTGGAGAAAACCACTTTTTCTATATTAGCCTACTCCCTTCTCCTTGCATACACCTAGGACGCACTTTGCAATTGACCTTTTCCATACTTATTTGTACTGTGCCATCTTTAAATCACTTCCAATAATTGTTAAACATCATCAAGGGTCAGATTACAAACTTTCAATAATTTTAAGTGTTGAAACTCATTTTAGAGGACAAACTCTAGTTTTAGGGCTCTCCCAATCCTATACAGGCCGAGAGCATATTAAATGCAACTGGGAGTGTTTTGAAGGGTTTCAAGGAACAAAACTAGATGCATGAGGTCTATATAGGTGTTAGTCAACTTTTATAATCCATTACCAAACCAGATGCAGTCCTTTCTCCTTCTCAAAATGAGTAAACAGGTTCTTACTTACAGTCTCTTTCAATAAATATAGTCCTCTATATATTTTCAAGGACAGAATTTGAAGACCTAAAACCATTTTTTTCATGTAAATATCCTTATTTCCCAACTACCTATTAAATTTCAAGTCATTATGAGCATTCTTTTTAAAGTTATGTGCTCTTTAGTACCTGAGAACACGTTTTTCTAAGTTGTCTCAGAACTGCAGGTCTGTATTTTGACCATATCTTTTTCCACATTGCCTCATTAGATCTGAAACCACTTGAATTGGATTCATAACTCCAAGGCTCATCTACACAAAAAATTTCAAAAGTTTTTATTTGTTAAATCTCGATATATTCTCATTCTTCCAACCGTGCCTTGTTTTCTATCCACATAGGCCTGCACCCTGTTCATTGAACTTTTGCAAGATTCCACACATTCTCAATTTCCTTATCACAATTTCATTAAGTTTAAAATTTCTCTCAGAACAATGTCCAAAGGTTTTAATGTGTTAATCTTGTATCATAAAATGTTCATTGCCTCCTTAAACTCTAAAGAACACACACATAGGGCTCTATATTGTATAACCAGAATTCTACCAATGAAATCATTACTGTGGAAATAAACATCCATATTTATTAAACAAACAAGGATACTTACAATTCAATACATGATCTATATCAATGGCTTCCAAAGCCTTATTTATACACTTCATTCCTTCTTCTTGTCCTCACATCCAAATATTCTCTCTGTCCTTTTCTCTTACATTCTTGATCTCCTGGTTGTCTCTTCTTTCTTCTCTGAATGAGGTGCTCCCTCTCTCTCTTCTCTACGTCCCTCTATCCTCTTTTCTCCTCTTATCCCATTAATGCATATCTTACTCTCTTTTTTTTAAAGAGTCTCCTCCCTAACCTCTATGCCCAACTTGGGTTCAAGACAAAACAAACACAGTTTTTACTCATCAACAATATACTAAGGTTGAAAGATTTTCAACCACTCCTCCTTTATTTTCTCAATAGCCCCAACGTAGGAGATTCCCCTTTAACCACTTTCAGTCTTTTACTTTTTACATTGACCTTTTTTTTAATACCTTTACTTTTATAATTACTCCTCATTAACAACATTTTTGGAGGGAAAATACAATAATTTGGATTTGAATTCAATCATGACTTGCATCCCAACGTAACCATGTCTTGCAGGATGATGTATGTAGATGCTCCTACATCATACTCTCCCCCTAGAAACAATTTGAACCTTAGTTCAAATGAGATATCTCCTCAATGTTTTAGTCTTCACTCTATCCTTGGATCCCAAGGTCTTGTTGCCAATACCAATGCTTGTCTTTGTTTGGAATAGTCTTTGTCCTTCATTTTGCTTTTATTCCTCTTTAGATATGTCTTTCTTCTCATTTGTTTCTCAGCTACCATCTCCTACTTCCATGCTTCTTCATCTTCATACATGTCTTCTAGATCTTCTTGTTGTTCTTCTTGTTTCATGAGCTTCTCCAATGACTCATGTATGTCATTTACTTTAGCAACCTTCATACCTATATACAAAACATTCAAAGCCACCTTAGAATCAAAATATTTAGGCCATGACACCTCTTGGCTATCTCCATGTTCTTGTTCCTTGACCAGAATTGTCTTGGCCTCTTTGCTTTGCTCTTTTATTGCTTCATTCTTACCAATGGTGTTTTCACCATGGCTTGTACCTTCATTCGTCTCTCTTGAATGACCAAAAAGCTCCTCCAACATTCTCAACTCTTCCTTTAGTAAGATCTCATCTATATCACTATCTTCATCAAACTTGGGCTCATCACTCACAAGGATTACTTGTCCTTCACTAGCCTTACTCTTCATCTCATCCTTTCTTGAGCTGTCTTCATGCAAACCAACTTCTTCAATATACCCATCAAATACAATTGAAGCACCCTTACCTTGTGTCTCTTTACTCTCTTCAAATTCTCTTTGAAGCCAACTTGTTTGTTTCTTGCATTCAATGAGGCATTGATTTTCCGTATATCCATCTCTTTCCTCATTCACCAACCATTTGGAATTCTCTCCTTGATGCATATTAGTCCACATATCCACTTTCCATTTTTCATTTCTCATGAAAATATCATTAAAGGATTCAAAAACATCATCATAAACAATTTGTTTACCTTTCCATGTACTTGTGTCATCCTCACGCCTTTGGTTACTTGTGTCAACTTTCACCTTCCTCCATTGACTTCTTGGTGTTGTTACCTCAACACTCACAGCTCCACTCTTTGCCTTCTTAGGTACCCATACTTGTTTCTTCTTCTCATCATTTTTCTTCTCGAACCATGTAAGCATCTTGCATCCATGCTCTTGTACCAACACTTCTTGTTGCTTGGGAGTTTGCTTCTTCCACCATTTAGGTATCACATATCCATGGTTAATTGGAAACTTCACCTTTCTCTTTGCTTCTCTAACATGTATATCAATAGTTTCATGCTTATAAGAATAAGAAAAATAAATTTTGGAATTCACCTTTACCTCCTTAATGGGCTGCTCCATTAGTTCTTTGACTTGCATAGCTTCTTGATTGTTTGTACTTTCTTCTTCCTTTATGCTTGACTGTTCTCTTGCCTTTTCTTGGATTTCAATGGCATCATGGAAGTCATCTTCATTTTCCATCTCTTCTCTTGCTTGTATGGGTTCCTCAACACCTCCCTCATGCATTAACCAATGCATCTCTTCTTCTTTATCATCAACAACAAACTCACTTCTCTCTCTTGCACCAATCTCTTCACTCTCCAAGGCCCTTCTTTTGACCTTCACAAGGCTGCTCATACCTGCAATTACCCATGCAAAGACAACATTAGATATAAAAATAAGAGACCACAAGGTCCCTATGAGTGTTCTCTTCACCAAAACTCTTATCTTTTCAAGTGCTCTTCCTGGCACTTCATCTTTTATTTCTTCTCTTCTCTTGTTCTCCTCAATGAGAACCTTCTTCTCCATCTCTTTCTCTTGTTGCTCACTTGGAAACCTACTCATCCTCTTGCTTCTATGGGCTTCTCTCTTCTTGGAAATCTCATTTTGCCTTCTTCTCCTCTTCATTAGGAGATCAATTGGCCACTTCAACTTCTTCCTCATTGGCCATACCCATGCTTGCTTGTCCATCTACATCCAAGACACATATCTATCTACAAACTTAGCTAAATCACTTTTCAAACTATCAATCTCTTTATCAATTCCATTACTAGTCATACCTCTCTTCTTCCGGATGCTTGCTTCCTTCTTAGTACCCTCATGTATTCTAATACTTTGTAGTGCCTTCAAGAATACTTCCATTTCTGAGATCTTCACCCAAGTCTTTTCCACCTTGGTCTCTTGATCCCTTTAGGTCTTCACCTAGGTCTTCTGCACCCTAGTCTGTTGGTCCACTTGTCTCACCCAACCCTTTCTCCTTAACTAGTCTTTTGACAATCTCCTTGATCTCACTTAGGCCTTTTGCATCCTAGTCTTTTGATCATTTTCTCAATCCTACAACAACTTCTTAGCAAACATGATCAATTACCAAATCCCAAGAGTTTCAAGATCGGATACCAAAAATGGTGTAACCCTCACCTTGTTTACACCTCAGGTGACAACATCTTCTCATGATCTAACCTCTTGAAGGTGTTCCATACTATTTAACATACTTATACAGACCCATTCAGATCAATCATTCCTTTGTTGGAAAAATTAAATTCTTCATTTACCTATTGGTTGTGATATCATCCTTGTAACCCTATTTATTCTATTTATTGGCCATAACTCTTTGTAGGTTAAATCAACCATGAATGTAAAAACACTTATGGATACCCATTAAGCCCTTCTATAACATACCTAAGATTCAACTAGGCTTCCTTTGTACGAATTAACACTTACTTCTTTAGGCCCTGCTCTAATTAGCCCTCCGTTCATGCAAAGCTCCTTGTCCTGAGCAAAGTACAAACTTTATGATAAAACCAAACATCATTCAAGATACCCATTACCTCCTTATAGGTTAATCAAATATTTGTTAGTTCACTTCTTTGGAGAAAGCCACTTTTTCTATATTAGCCTACTCCCTTCTCCTTGCATACACCTAGGATGCACTTTGCAATTGACCTTTTCCATACTCATTCATATTGTATTGTCTTGAAATCAATTCCAATAGTTGGTAAATATCATCAAGGGTCAGATTACAAACTTTCAAGAATTTTAAGGGTTGAAACTCATTTTAGAGGACAAACTCTAGTTTTAGGGCTCTCCCAATCCTGTACAGGCCGAGAGCATATTAAATGCAATTGGGAGTGTTTTGAAGGGTTTCAAGGAACCAAACCAGATGCATGAGGTCTGTCTAGGTGTTATTAAACTTTTCCAATACATTACCAAACCAGATGCAGTCCTTTCTCCTTCTCAAAATGAGTAAACAGGTTTTTACTTACAGTCTCTTTCAGAAAATACAGTCCTCTATATCTTTTCAAGGACAGAATTTGAAGACCTAAAAACACTTGTGTCATGTAAATAACCTTATTACCCAACTACCTATTAAATTTCAAGTCATTCTGAGCATTCTTTTTAAAGTTATGTGCTCTTTAGTACCTGAGAACACGTTTTTCTAAGTTGTCTCATAACTGCAGGTCTGTATTTTGACCATATCTTTTTCCACATTGCTCCATTCCATCTGAAACCACTTGCATTGGATTCATAACTCCAAGGCACATATACACACAAAATTTAAATAGTTTTTATTTGGTAAATCTTGATATATTCTCATTATTCCAACCGTGCCTTGTTTTCTATCCACACAGGCCTGCACCCTATTCATTGAACTTTTGCAACATTCCATACATTCTCAATTTCCTTATCACAATTTCATTAAGTTTAAAATTTCTCTCAGAACAATTTAAAAAAAATTTAATGTGTTAATATTGTATCATAAAATGTTCATTGCCTCCTTAAGCTCTAAAGAACACACACACAGGGCTCTATACTGTATAACCAGAATTCTACCAATGAAATCATTACTATGGAAATCAACATACATATTTCTTAAAAAAACAAGGATACTTAAAATTCAATACATGATCTAGATCAATGGCTTCCAAAGCCTTATTTAGACACTTCATTCCTTCTTGTCCTCACATCCAAATATTCTCTCTATCCTTTTCTCTTACATTCTTGATCTCCTGGTTGTCTCTTCTTTCTTCTCTGAATGAGGTGCTCCCTCTCTCTCTTCTCTACGTCCCTCTGTCCTCTTTTCTCCTCTTATCCCATTAATGCATATCTTACTCTTTTTTTTTTAAAGAGTCTCCTCCCTAACCTCTATGCCCAACTTGGGCTCAAGACAAAACAAACACAGTTTTTACTCATCAACAATATACCAAGGTTGAAAGATTTTCAACCACTCCTCCTTTATTTTCTCAATAGCCCCAATGTAGGAGATTCTCCTTTAACCACTTTTACTTTTTAAATTGACTTTTTAAATTTTTTTTTTTTTTTTATACCTTTACTTTTACAATTACTCCTCATTAACAACATTTTTGGAAGGAAAATACAATAATTTGGATTTGAATTCAATCATGATTTGCATCCCAACGTAACCATGTCTTGCATACATATGTATGTATGTATGTATGTATGTATGTATGTATGTATATATAATATATATATATATATATATATATATATATATATATATATATATACATACATACATACATACATACATATGTACATATGTATGTATGTATATATCTATGTTTATATACATACATACATACATACATATATATATATATGTATGTATGTATGTATGTATGTATGTATATATACATAGATATATACATACATATATACATACATACATACGTACATATGTATGTATGTATGTATATATATATATATTATACATACATACATACATACATACATACATATATGTATGTATGTATGTATGTAAGTATGTATGTATATATATATATATATATATATATATATATATATAAACAAAAGGGCCAATGTTAAATTTCATAGGCCATACTATTTGCACACACAAACACACACACACACACACACACACACACACACACACACACACACACACACACACACACACACACAGTGTGTGTGTGTGTGTGTGTGTGTGTGTGTGTGTAAATTCATAGGTGTGATATATAGAACTAAGGTTTATTAGTTTTTTAATACTCAGATAAGGTTGTATACTCTTAATATGATACTTTAAGTCTTATATGGAGTATATTCCTCTATTCTTAATGGTTTTAAAATGTTTTTATATTATGAATATAAGGGATACAATATGATAATAACATATAATTAAACTAAGGTTTAGGCAATCTAATCTTTTACTTGAATTTTGTAGTTATCATATGAAAATATTTTAATGATAATTCATCTAGGTATTTGTTAATAAAGATGAGATTGTTTATTTTCATAAACTATATTATAAGATTTAATTATACTGATTTGGTTTGTTATAAGACTATATGATAAAAAGGTATTATGAAAGTATAGTGATTAGTACTTTATGAATATCTTGATCCAATCTGAAAGTAGATAGTATAGATAGTATAGTGAATGATCATTAATTTTGAATAAAGAATTAGATAATTATTACTATTGTGCTTAAATTAAATAAATCAATTGGGTTAGTTGTAAGGCTAAATATAAAGATAATTAGCTGGATTATATTAGTTAGAATCATGAGATGAAGTGTTTGGTAAATAGTGATTTACTTATATTACTCTATGTTATGACATTTTAATGGAATTTTAGTATTTAAATCTATAGAGCTAAATATAGAATAAAAATGAATAATTTTGGTATTAATTATCCTAATCATGTAGAGAGATGGAATTTTCTACTTAATTAGTGCCACTAATAGGTTTAATGAAGTTATTCAAATGAGTTGTGTGTGTGAATTTGACTGATCTTGAGATCTGTAAAACTATATTAAAATTTTGGTCAAAGTAATGTTTATGGTTTGAACATTATCATTTCACCTATTTTATTTAGTTTGCATATATAACATGATATCATGTTAGAATGTATTTCTTTATGATGTTGCATGTGATAGTTATCTTATAACACACAAGTTTATAGCTAACTTTCTTGATTTATGCACTATCAACCCATCTATGAAGGGAGGGCCATTCCCTTGTTAGGATACTATTTAGGGGATCAATGGTCCATGGTCAGGGTGGAAAATAACTTAGATGATAATATCCCTCTCCTTCTAGTAGTTGAATAATAGAGGCTTTATGTAGGATTATTTTTGGTATAATAATGAGTTATTGATACTTGTACATTCTTTGGTACATTATATAATTTTAATATACTATTCAAACATGTAATATTTTATATTTTTACTATTTTATATAAATTTTAAATACTATTAGTTGGTTATAATATATATGTACTTGTTTTAATATTTAATTAGTAGTGGCTAAATTATTGACTTGGATTATTTTGTATATTATATTTTTGAAATTATGGAAGAAAATAAACATATGTTATATTGATAATTAACTAAATAAACAAAACACTTAAACTTGTAGTTAATAACATAGTTTATCTTAAATGATGAATTTGGTTAGGGATCATTAATGTTGAGTTAATTCTATAATTGATTTTTAAAAATTAGCCTAATTCTAGTTAACCCTAAAGGGTTATTACATATTGAATGTGTCATATCATTGAAGAAACCCTCACAATTATTTAGAATATGCAATAAGTTATCATTAAACATATTTATAGAGAGGAAAATGTGTGGTTTTTTAGTTTACCAATGAATGAGTACCCTATTTGGTATAATAAGGTGGTTCAATAAATAAGATCTACCTGGATTATTTCTCAAAGGGTTGACCTAGAAGCCATTAATAATGTTTAAGAGGATATCCATGTTTAGGGACTTGATTTTTATTTATTGTATCCTATTAATTGTGACATGTGGGAATGATGCAATAACATACATTTGATAGTATTCCAAGTTAGATTATGATTATATTGAAAGCACAAAGGTAATCATTTCAAAGGGTAATTATTATTTTAATTCTGGAAAAATTATTAAGGGTGATGTTGGTCTATGAATGAATTTAGTTTATAAGAATATTTTATGTAAAGTGATGCCATTAGTATCTCCATACCTAAATTTTTATCCAATATTGTAGGGATGGGAGGGAATATCTTAAGGATTGAGCCCATTATTGTAGACTATGTTAAGGAGGATAGGGAGGTATGGAAAGTTTTACAAATAGGTGGTTTTGATAATTTAATGTAGAGAGTGGAGGGTCATGATAAGCATGTTATATAATACTTTGTAAAGGATTAAAATGATAGGATGTTAGTTTTCAATGGTGTATCCATGGAGATCATAAAATATCTAATATCTTAGGTTATAGGGGTTAGAATTGAGGATACTAAAGTTTTCAAAATAGGTAGAGACTTCAAAGAAGAAATGGATAATTTTATTTTATATGGATAATATCTCATTCCCTTATATAATGTTTTCTCAAAGGACTACCTCCCTCATGTATTTGATGTTGTGAATCAAGTTATGATATACATACTAATAGAAGGTATTACTCTCATTTCAATTTTATTACTTAATTTCATCACTACATTCCCATAAGCCTACCCTTATACACCCTACAATCCCTTGAGAGATTCATTTTAGATGTGAAAATTGGAAAGGAAAAGCAACCTCTGCATCAAGGTGTCATCTTCATGATCCACAAATATTTCAAGGCTATGAACAAGGGACCTATGATCTTCCCCACACCACATAAACATGACTTCTTTTTGGGTGGAATAAAATGTAAATTAATAAGTGCCTTAAAGGACAAGAGGCAAGGCCTATATAGAGGTGGTAATCTAGACTATGGAAGAAACTCTATGGACATTTAATTGGATACTAAGGATTTTAGTGAGGAGATGGTAATTGGGGGTCTCCATTTGCTCAGGTACACATATGCCTCCTTTGATGAGGATGGAAAAGAGTAGAGTAAGTGTAAAACAAAGGAAAGGGAAAAATCATATGAATAAATCTCTCAACCTATACCAAATTTTCATGTTGGTATAAATTATCACAATGTTGAGTTCAATAAGGAAGTAGAAACCTTGAAGGAAGAAGGTAGGGTAATAAAGATTGAGGAATAACTCAAGCTTTGGAAATATATCCTCATATGGTTAATGATGGGACATTATTCATTAAAGGATAAAGTCAAAAAATATCTCCAAGGAAAATAAGGAATTGAAGGACACCATTAAATTTATTATGGAAGTGAGCAAAACATCAACGAAAGATAGAATAGTAGATTTTAAGTCTCTTAGGACTCTTTTGGTAGAAATAAAGTAAGGTGGAGAGAGATATAAGAAAATAAAATATATTTAATATGATAAGGATATATAGAAATCATCTTAGATACATTAGAGGTTGGACATGGAGTTGAATATAATGATTAATAGTTGGGTATAAGTCTCATGTGGCCAAAAATTCTAGATGATATTTTGCTATATTTGTGTTGTCTTCTAGTTGTTTTATGTGTATGTTTTACTATATATATTTTAGTAGAGTTTTATGATTATCTAGGTTTTGAGGATCTTATCTAATTTTTATTGTATAGGTTTAGGTCCCCAATTCAAAAAATCCTTATTTACCCATAATAAAAAAAAATATCGAATGTGAGGCATAAATGTGTCATGTTTAGATAGATACATTGATGACGCATGGAGTAAAGTAGACTTTTATGAATAATCCTATGTAGTAAAAGTGAAATATTTTTTTATCATGTCATCACTTATCAAAAGAAACAAGCACAATGTCACATAATGTCACACATAAGGCCAAGGAATGTATAAAAATAACATGAAAATGTCACAACAAACAAGGCCAAGGGCCACATGAAAAATGATGTTAAGAATGTAACAAACAAGGGGAATAAATATGTCTCGAACACAAGGTCAATTGAACACACATAATAAGAAATCAATGTCTAGTATATTATGAAAGAAATTAAAAACATAAAATAGGCATAGATCAAGTGAAAACCAATCTACACCACGATATGTATCAATTTCACATCATAAAAAACTATCATATCCATGTGACACAGTGTTAATATATGATTAATTATAAATATGATTTTAATATAGGTAGTTCAACATGGTATAGGGTCATAGATAGATATAATATATGATAATGTAACCTATATAATCATATGACTTTAGGTTACATTATTCCCTTTGTTATTTGTGTTCTATTTCACTCAAGGACTTAATAATATTCTATTTATTGTTCCTTAAATAAGTATTAGGGGCATTTTCATTATCAATCCATGGAACTCACCTTAGTTACACACATTTGTTATTGATCACCCCTAATTATCTAAAATGGTTCCAAAAGAGGAACCATTCTCCAATGATTTAATAAATAATCATCATCTTTAACAAGTTATAGGGCAACATGTTTCACCCATTGTACTCCTTGATCTTTAATTCAAATTTCAATCCATGTGCTTCTAGATTTTTTTATGGAAATTGAATACCATATGTTAATTGCAAATTTTTATTGGATTATTTTGCATATTTGGATACTTATCCAAAATAAAAAATTTGTTTACACACTTAGTTGCATTTTTATCCTTTTAATCTAGTATTTTTATTGCAATTTAATAGTATAATAAAATTGGGGAATTTTTTGACATTAAAATATGGTAATTAATATTTGATAATGTTAGTCTATAATTACCTTCACCCCTAATGAATTGTGTATTAAAAAATGAATCTAGTTCACTATAACTCACATCCACATCCCATCTATGGGTCTTAACCTTCCCAAGTTTTTAACCTCACCTACACAAAACCTCAAAATTTATGTCAAACTAACTATATATCTAACTTAGGCATCTAAATATCATCATATTAGTGTTCTTATCTCCTAGATGATAATGCCAGATACAAAACATATCATTGATGGTATTATATAATTATGATAGTTTTATCTTATGCCAACTAATTATCATAATTAAAATTAAAATTACTCATATGGGTTGTCCCATATGTTTCACATGTTGGCAGCATGATAAAGTACCAAAGAGTTACTTATAAATAAATAATAATAATACACAGATTACCTATCTATAAATCACTTATGAATCTTGTTAAAACACTTTCACATTAAAGAGAACATGCCTATTTATCCCAATTTATAAATCAATCATGTAAATAAATTTCTTACTAAGTCAAAGGCACTAAAGAGCCAAGTTAAAGTTATCAATTATCACATATCAAGATCATGATCATAGGTTGCATATATTCAATAAGAACTAATATAAACATCCTCATATTTCTTAAGGGGATGATAATCATCCTTAAATGCATTGATGAAAAATTTCCATGAATTAATAGGAGTCCAATCATTTTCACACTAAATGATTAAATTTTTCCACTAATGGGACACTAAAATGGGCATTTTCAACACAATGAAGTTGATTTTCTGAAAAATGGTAAAACATTTGATCAATAATTATGCTTCAAGTTGTTGAATATATGCATCCAATGTTATGATATTAATTTTCCTTTGACCATTAGGATGTCAATATTTAATTTAATTGTGAATGGGGTTTTCTATTTAAATGAAAAATGTTTAGGTAGTGTAGAAGGATTGGATTGTGGCCCAAGTTACATTGTGACTTCATGAAACTAAACAAAGAGTTTTTTGAAAATTTCCCTTATTTCTATCATGACTTCATGAAACTAACCATAGTTTGTATAAATTTTAATCAAATTCATCCTAAATGAGTTTTTAGATGTTTAGGGATAGCTCAATATTTCTCTAGGCATAAATAATATTAATCTTGCTACCAAATTCATCAAAATACACTAAAATATAATTGATTGTTACTAATTTCATGCATTACACTCATGTGTTTATTGTTATATGAGATTGCTTGGTTTGATACTAACTATCTACACCATAGGTCCTAATATGCTTGTGAAGAGCACAATATCATGCTTGGTAGTAGAATGCATAAAGGTAATCTAGAAAATAATAATAACACACTCAAATAAGGAAGAATGATATGTAGACTAATGTAACATCTATTCAATATATAAAATTGGGAAAACTATAGGTGTTTACAATTTTAGTGAGACTAAGAATGCAAATTCATATGATCAGAAGGTGAATGTTTCCTTATTGATTTATTTATACTAAAAATAATTAAAAAACTACATGTGTGTGAATTCTAGATATGCTAATCATGATAACAAAATATTATCTAGTCTATGAGTGATCACTCTCATCTAAATTGTGGGTTTTATAGTTATAATATATACATCATTACAAGAATTGGTTACAACTAATTGTGGTTACAAAAGGGTGGTAGTTCCTCTTTTGTTTAAGTGATAATTCATCTTATTTCAAGTGTACATTTAAAATTCTAGTTGTTTGGTTCCATTGAAATACTCCCTATGTACTATATATTTATAAATTACTAGTTGGCATGTTGTATGAAAAAAATAATCTAACATGTTAATGTTGAGTATGAATATTATCACATAGCACCACATATATTTGTGTGGTAATTATAAATGTTGTCTAGAAACTCAAGAAGGTATGATGAGGAAACTAAGTGGCATGCACATGTTTTAGGTGAATTTATCACATGCATAGTTAAAATGTGTGTTGAGAAGGATATAAATGTGTAGCGAGGAATAATATCTTACCACATCTTGAGAACATTCTAGAATTTTTATCACATTTCATGAGATACCCAATGTATGGGGAACCCAAATTATATCTAAGAATTGAATAAACCCACATGTAAAACTCATATTTATCAATTAGGTAAGATTATTTTTAAGGATCATCATCAACATGGAATGAAATTTATAGTTAAAAATTAATTTTAAAAAGTTGATAGAAATACAAACTAAAATAAATTAACATAGATCAATCCTTATCAATGACTACTCAAACACATCAAAATTTGATGTATGAAAGGATGAATCCTTGCAAGTTCATATTGCATTCATTATTATACAACCTATGAGGATTAAAGGATGTTTCACCACATTTAAAGAGTTTTTTTAGCTTTTATAAAAACCATGCTTCTTTATATATCATTCTTTAACCAGTTTTATTTTTTCCTAAGAGTGAATTCATAATATTATTTGAAAAATAATGGAACAAATTGTAATTCAGTAAAATTAAAAATTAATTGGAATTATTGAGGACCCTTCTTTATGACTAACTTATTTATTTAATAATTGTGTTAAAAATAAAAATTAAAGTCTTCATATCTATTTTAGTTTTGGAAATAACATTTTATGCATATATAATGCTAAAACCAATTTTCCAAGTCTAAGTAGTGTGAGTGTTTTACCCTACTTTTTATTTAACAAATGAATATTTGTTTAATAGTTATAAAATAGATAGATCTATTTATATTTTATTATATGAAATTTAATAATAAATCTGAATATAAATCAAAATTGACTGATTGAAATTGACAAGTGGAATATGATAAAAATATAAATCACAACCAAATACAAGGTATTTAGCTTTTTTGGTTTCTAGTTGACTACAACTAATACTAATAATGAGAAATATAATAAAAAAAGATTATGATTACTCCATTTAAAATGCAAATTTTGATAATATTTATGGGTAGATCCATGATCCATAGATAATAATGTAATATGGTTTTATCTGTTGTTTATGAACTTATCATCTTTGATTGTGACAAATATTTGAATGTTATTCTACATGTTCATGTGTCTACAAAGAGGGATGAGATATTTTTCTTCCATAAATGTTACACAATTTTTTTTTCCCTTCTCTTTGATTTTAAACCCTATGAGTATTTGTGAGAGATTTAAATCTTAAAAAAGAGAGTGGAAGTGTAATAGGTTGAATTGACCCCAATCACCCTCTCTAATGATTGACCAATATCTACATATCTAGATATATTGAGGAGTGAATCAAATGACATTTATCTCACCCACCTAGAGTGATTTTGTAATTATGGTCCTTGAATATGTATATGTAACTAGAAATTTAGATTTGATACTTGATAATTTTATCTCATGACTTGATTTGAAATTCTTCATACTTGGCTTGTGACTGATCGTAGTGAATGATCTTAAATTTGGAAAGAATATGATAGATTATCTCAATATGTAATAGTGAAAAAAATATATTCCATATATAAAAAAGTCCCTTTGAAAGGATATTTTTATTTTCTTATATATTGATCCTTTTAAATAATATCCTTTAGTTAACCTAGTCAAACATGAAAGAAGACCAAAAATAATAATTTTTAATTTGGAAAATAGTTGTTAAGTTGCATGGGGACAATGCCACTCCATGTGGATAGGTCCTTAACATTAGACATATCTCCCTTACATAGACCTATCCCATAAATGTAGAGACAACTATCTTGAGGTAGGAATGATATGAGAGATGGTATAATATATTCCAAACATTGACATGGACATTCATGTGTAATAGTGATGGAAAATAGAGGGGTTGAGACTTCATATAAGTAAATGGATATAGGAATAGAAAATAATAATCACGTGTTTATGAACAATGTAAGTGGTTTAATGTATGCCAAGAAGTAACATTGTTGAGTACCTATGACCACATTTAGGTGTGTGTAACCCCTTTTTTCTAGTGATGAAATTACTAGAGTAATTAAGAAAACAATGTGTGAGTGTATACAACATAATATTTATTTTGATAGAAAACTCCAATTGTTCAAGGTATTCATTTTATCAAACCCTGCAACAACACATGAAATAGTCATTTCTCATGTTTAATTTTTTTTAAAGTATGAAACTTTAGAATTTCAAAAATTACAAGAATATCAAGGAAGGAGTACACATGTATGGAGATGAAACCATGTATCTATGTAACCTATAGAATATGGTGACGCATTGAATAAATGTTCCCCCTTCTCAAATAACTTTGAGAAATGGTTCCTCATGTTGAACCTGTTATCACTCTGGAGTGCACCCTGCTTGAAGATGTGCAAGCATACCTTCTCATTAGTTGATACAATGGTAAATTCTTAGAGTGTGGGTGACTCTATGATGAGAAGAACCTCCCAAGAGGTTTGGTTCCCTAAAGATTTTTCAATAAATTTGAATTCTATGATTTCATAGATGAAAAGGGGAAGAGAAACTTGAAAGAAAATCCTAATTATAGGGGTGATGCACCTAAATTGTTCATATTCTTTGAAGTTATTAAAATTAATGCACACATATAATCAATTAAATTTATATTTCTATCCTTAAGCAAAAATGTTTTAGATGAAGGGTTTAAAATATCTTCAAATGACCTAAAAAAGGGGTGAGATAGAGAGAGATAGGTGAGGAAGGGACATACCAAAAGGATATAAATCTCACTTATATGCTGATACACAATCAAATACATAATATTCTTCTATCAAAACTCAGATATAGAACAAAAACTCCTTTATTGATAAATGGTCCAGCTTAAAATTTATCTCTTAAAACTTCAAGAATTTTTAATAATGGCTATATTAAGCCAATAAATATGCTTCAAAACCTAAAACAACCCTAAGTAGAGTTCAAAATAGGAAGGGTCAGTCTTGGTTGAATAAACTCAAGACTAACACCTTTTACAATGTTTAAAATATTCAATAAAAGCTTTTCCTCCACAAAAATTGCATGATTTGTTTCAAACTTTGGTGTAGAAGTATGGTGGGCCCATTTCAAAGGTCATTAACATTAAATTCCCATAATTCACCAAACATGCATGAACTCTTAAGGTTGGCATGAAAGTAAGGATGGTCGGCCCATTGAAAGTTAAACTTCCTCCTTGCATGTAATGCTACACCAAACTCTTTAAATGAATATGCCTCTTGATTGAACTTGAAGCTGAGTTGGATCATTGAATGCATGAGATGACTAGGAGATAAGTATGACTTGGAACTAGTCAACCAAAGTGTAAGACCAATCAAACTCCAAATAGCCTCCTTTTACATGAAAATGACCTTAAAGGATTAAAAAATAATAATTATCATCTTAAAATAACATCAAATTGGCATGGAACTCAAAAATATAACTCATTAATTAGCCTTTCAATGCCAAACTCAAACTTAGCCCTTTGAAGAATTAGGCCAACTAGACTAGTTAAGCCAAATAGGTCTATTTTGTGTTCTTGGACACCATGAGACCTAAAGAAAAGACATTAAACCTGAATAAAACAACAAATTACACCTGAAAAACATTTTTTCATCACCACAATTATGATTCTGATGAGAAAAACTTTACCAATTAGTCAACAGGCTTGACTAGGCCAATTTTATTCAAAATTCTAGCAGACTGGCCATATTGCTTGAGCTGGTAAATAAAATTATGGTATTATTTATGACAAAATAAAGATTTTAAGATGAATAAAAATTTATAAACTGTGATCTCTAATGATTAGATTTAGCTAAATTACCCTATACTTCATTTTACACACTTTTTTCCACAAAAAACATGATTTATGACCTTAACTATATATCTCCATGCATTAAATTTATATTTATATAATCATATAAGAGTTTAATTTTTAAAAGGTTTTAGGTTGATCCATGGTGATTTTATGGAAATAAAATCCACTTTTCTCAAGACTAGTTTTTAAGGTGCTTAGGAAGGCTATGAAGCTAGAACTTCAAATTGATGATTCATGAGGTACAAACCTCAAAATATTTAAATTATTAAATTTATGTATATGAAATTTACCTATAGGACATACCCAAAAATATTAGACTCCCATGTGAAATATATGAAAAGTTATCATGTGAATGAAAATTGCCTAATGGGAATTGATTGCATTTTAGGCTGCCTACGCTCTTAGTGATTGTTCATAAAGAAAATCCCATAAAATAATCTCAATTATTAATTAATTATAATTAAATATAGGTAATGAAAACATACTAATATAATTTGGTCCAAATGCACATGTGGTGAACAAAATGAACATCTGAATAGGTGGCTTGGAAGGGTGCTTAGAATTGCAAAAAGTGAAAAACTTCATTAAAATGAAAATAGCTCCTTATAACCTTAAAAAATCCTGAAAAAAATTTTATATGACTTGTAACATGCTATAAAATCACTCTATAAGTCATTTTTCCATGAAAAACCCAAAAATGTCTTTTTGACTTAAGTGCCTATTTACCTACAAAACATTATGTGAGCATGGTTTGCATGAATTTTAAAGTTTTGAAACTTAATAAATTACTTATTATTATTTAAAAAAATCATAACATGATTTTTAAAATTTTAATTAGCACTAGAAGCTTCTGAGGCACTCCAGAATGATGCCTACTCCAATGGTGACCTTCGACAAACAGGCTAAGGTATGAGACAAAACAATGAATATGTGCAGTTTTTCAATGGATATTAAATTTTTCAATATGGTTCCCCAACTCATGATGAAAATTTATAAAAAAATTTAGGTCTTAAATCCACCTTTAGCTCCCATAATCCTCATATTTCTCCTAATTTTGACCTTCATGCATGGATTATCTACATTTTTGATTGAGTTTTCATGTTTTGGAAGTGTTTTCATGGATTTAGATGCTATAAAGGTAAAAATAATATTAATTAAGCCCAATATTCCTTTCAAGAGTTTGTAAAACTCCTCTATCCTTGTCAAGGTTGCTATTGTCCTTAAAGAACCCTGTCTTGCATAAAACCCTTATGAAAACCCAAAACCTTGGCTCACAGACTTTTCTCTCTTTACTTAACATTTGAATATGGATTAAATTATGTAATTGGATATATATGATGATATTGGAGTTGTATTTTATTTTCTTTTGACTTATTCTCTTGTTTAGGCTTATGGTAGTTATCCTCTAGTGTTTGAAGATTATGGCATCATCACCTTAAACTTTCCTTGAGACTTTCCCAGGCACTGTGTTATTTTTTGCCTATACCAAAGTGAAGGTATCTTTCCCTTTAATGTATATAGGGTTTCACTAAGAGGTGACTATGTTTGTATTACTGTGGGTGTTTGATCATGGTGTTTGGGTCCCTATAAGCTTTATGAGCTTGTATTAGGTCACAAACAACCCGTGTATTGTCCTTCTTACTCTTCATGGTCACCTTCAATCCTCCATACTAGCTTATTCCATAATATACCTCTTCAAAAATTCCTCATATGACTTTGTATGTATACCCTATTAATCTTATGATGGTTGTAGGTCTCTATTAAGGCTACCTCTGACTGTAGATGTGCATTAAGAGCCTTCCATTATAAAATTTGATAACTAGACTTTACCTTGGCTAAAAGAACCTCAATGAAGATCATCAAGACCTCATTTAATACTTTAAAAGTGTCTTGTATAGATAATAACTATGTGGAGCTCTTACAGTACTACTTGTACAAAGAAACCTTAGAAACATTCTTGAAATTTCTCACATCAATCTTGCACTCAAAGGCTCGAGTATCCTTCCTCTCATTTTGACTAGGTCTCCATCTATTCAATCCACCTACTTGGATGTAGGTTTTATGTTTATTGATGGCTAACTATAGCATGATTTGGATTGCATTTTACACCTCATTAAGCCCTTTTAGGTCTTGAAAATCCTTTGAAATTATGCTCTCCTCATGATAACATTAAACTCAAAGTTTGATGTATCTTTTCTAAATAGACTCCTTGGATAACATTTAGTGATTTAAGAAGAACAAGAGTCAAGCTTGATGCTTGGTATGAGCTTGTAGGTGATGATACTAACCATCTAGGTCTATGCATATTAAGAATTTTGTCCCTTTTTTCATAAGATTATCATGTTATCATCCTTGTCAGTACTTTTGATCATATTTGACATTTTCCATGCCACTCACAAATCTTGTCAATGCAGGAGCGGTCCGTATAGTCATCTGTAGGATGTTAAATTGGCACTATAGGTCATCATTGAGTCTGGTAGCATGAATTAACCTTTTCCTTTTCAAAGATATGATAACATTCTCTCACACAAAAATGTCTTTACATAATGAAACAAAACCTCATAACCCATATTCTAAGTATGATTTGCATGGCAACTTCTCCTAAGGGTTGTAGGTGATCTTCTGTAAGTTGTTTTTATGTTACCTCTAATGGCTCTTATATTAGACCCAAGTTTCCTGTAACTCTAGAAAATTTATGAGATTAATTCTCTTAAAGTGTCCTTTCTTTTGATGATCAATTAGTCCTATGTGCCCTTTTATTCCATACTTCTTAAGGATTAGGCTTTCCATACTATGTTACAAGCCTATAAGAGTGTTTATGAGCATTATAGGTTACTCCTTAGCTAGTTCATGATGTTTATGAGCCCTTATTAGACTGATATCTCTTATAATCCATGATAAACCCTCTTTCCAATCTAAACTACCCCTATTTACAAACCCTTCATCATTCTCTTTATAGTAGAATAGCCATGCATTCCAATGACTATAAGGTTTCATTGAGTTGGCTGAAGGTAACCTTCACTTATGAAAGGATGATTAATATTGGGCCTATACCATGGATGAAAATTAAGATGATAAACACCATCTACTTGAACCTTTATCAACTTGAATAAATTCACATCATGATGTTCACCTTTCAAAAGCCATGGTCAACTGAAGTTAACAATGAAGTACTCCATTTTATGGACTAGATATAGGCTTCAGTTGGTAGCTCAATGGGAAGGCTTTGAATGTAAACTTTGCTCATCTCTTGATCCATTCATGGAAATTTCAAAAATCAATTCTATTGACTAGAAGGATGTTTTAAAAATCCTCCTTGAGCCTTCAAAAGGATTATGAGATATTAATTAGGACTGTTGTAGGCTATATCCATAACTATAAATGATGTTCCATTGACATATACCTTCTCTTCAACATGTTTTGATGGTGATCCTCTGCCAACCTTGACTCTCTTTAGTGATGGAATAGGTGATGGATATGGAATGAAGGGTGGTAGGGATGAAGGAAAGTGAGAAAACATGGAGAGAAGTGGAAAAAAGGATGAAAACATAGTGGTATGGCTGAGTATGATCATGGAATGAGAGTGGGAAGGGAGTAAGTGAGGTGGAGATGGGAAAGGAAAGCCTGGGAGCATGAGAAGACTAGGATGAGGGGAGTATACAAAAAATAAAACATGACCATAATTTCACTTAAATTTGAAAGCCATTGAATGAGAGGAAGTGAATCAAATTCAAACCTTGTTTTCTGAAAAAACCTTAAAATTTGTAAGGAAACCTTAAAATATGCTAAACTAGCTCATTAAGACACTAGAAAGCATGGAGATGAGCTTCCTTAACCATTAGACATAAATAATATCTTATGATTATGATTGGAAATAATTAAAATTTGATAAAAGCCTTGCAAACATGAATTCTTGAAAATTTGAAGCTAACTCTTCTCCTTGGACTGTACAAGTTCTCTTTGCAAGCTTACCAACTAAAGATTTGGACTAGCTAAGTTTGTGACCTCTATTTGAACTTTAATTAGATAAATAACACATTAAAAATGACATGTAATGGTATATAAAATTCCAAATATATTTTAATAACTTGAATTTTCCCAAAACTATGCCCAAGTGAAGAAAAAATGAAGAAAAACAATTGCCTTTTTGGATGCTAGGCAACAAAATTTGACCTAACTTGAACTAGATGGTTCTTGATCTTGGAGAATCCAATTTATAAAATTATTTAACCATTAGGAATACCTATAATTCTAGTTTCTTCACCCTAAATTTTATAGCTTTACCCTCCTCCATCAGACCATACCATGAAAAAACCTAAAAGTATGTCACTCTATGCCAATAAGTAGGAAATCAAAATAAAGTTGGTTTTGGGCCTGCATGGCCATGAAACTCCATGAAATTTCTATGGAATCTGGTATATTCACTAGAAAATACTTTACCTACTATGGATTATATGGATTCCATATAGATTCCATATTCTTGCTTACAAATAGGTGAAAATAAGCTATATTTTCCATTTTAGAAGCAAATTATTCCTATCCACCACTTGGAATGGAATTTTAGAGAATTATTTCGTGTCTATCATGCAAATTATCATAAATTTAACCTTTTTAATCAGCAATTTGTCATGTGGGAGTCCAATTGGGGGCCTTTTTGGCTATTAAACCTATCAAATGATCTTTTCATGACTTGAAATTTTAGACTTAGGATAAATTGACCTTTTTGAACATGAATATAGATCTTATGGCATAATTTTGTAACTTTTTAAACCATTTTTAATTCTTTTTACCCCCTTTTTGGCCTTTTTGACCCGAATTTACAATTTTAGACCATAATTACCTAGTTTGATGAGCTACAAAGGGAAATTGACCGTTATGGGGAAAGTTTCAAATAATAGGGGTAGTAATTTGGCCTTGAAAGGAAAAATTACTAATATAACCATTGGATAATAGAGAGTGATCAAGTCCTAAGTTTCAATAAAATATCAATCCCTTGAATTATAACCATGCATGCTCAAATTCTCATGAATATGGAAAAGTACCCAATGTACGAATATAAAATAAGGGAAACCATGATAGGTTCAATAGAAGTGATACCAATGTCATTGAGTTTCACTATACTTAAATGTACATCACCTATAAAAAAATGTAGAGCCAAAAAAAGGGTTTTCTAGAATTAATTCCAATGCCATTGAGTATCACTAGACTCAAATGTGCATTATCCATAATAAAATGAATCACATTATCATAGACAAATCTAGATATTATTTACATGATAAACAAATAATGAATAAAATTCATTACCCCATCATGAATACAACGCTAATAGATAGAAGTGAAATAACAATCATTTATCATTGAATTTATAAATTATATTATTGTGTATATGTGCATGAACCAACATCATGCCTTTTGAATTTTAAAAATATTATATATGTGAATGAACCAGTATCACCCCCCCTTAATTTGTGCTAAATAATATAGAATCACTTGAATCTATATGATTAACTATAAATAATATGTGAAATGTGTAAATTATTTTCCTATCACTATTTTGCATATGCCCACACATATGCATCCAAGTGTGTATGAATCTATACTCAAGTCTTTGTAAATTGAGTGCAAATGTATATCATATGACCCCATAATATATATCAATGTGCTAATATATATCATGTAACATATTTTTAAATTATTTTTAATCTTTGAAACCTGTACTCTATTATAAAATCTAATTTTTTAATTACTTTGAATCTTTGAAACTTGTATTCTAAATATTTGAAACCTTGATTTTGTCCAAAAAATGATTTTTTTATTCATGGAGGATTGAATCTCTAAGACATACTCACTACAATCCCCTATTTTTATATGAGAGATGTATAATTTAAGTTACTCATATCAAAAAAATAATTAATTGTATCATTTGATAAATATATAATCATGTAAAATCATGTCAACATTTGTAGAGTATGTCATCATAGTAATTTAATTATCATTAAATCATCTATGATACATATTTAATTTTAGTCATGAAGTGTCATGTTTAGATAGATATAATAATTATGCATGCAATAAATTAATCATATATGCATAAGCCTATGTAGTAAAAGTACATGATTTGTATCATGACATCACTAATCAAACTCAACAATCACATAATATCACACATAAGGCCAGGGATCGCATACAAAGTACATGAAAATGTCACAACAAACAAGGCCAAGGGACACATGAAATTTAAATTAAGAATGTCATAAATAATGGGCATAAATATGTTGCACACACAAGTCCAAGTGGATACACACAAAAATCAATTAAAGTCTAGTATTTTATACAAGAAAGTAACAACATCAAAGGAGTATAAAACAAGTGTAAACTAGTCTACAACATCCATATGTATCAATTTCACATCATATTAAATTAACATATCCATGTATCACAATATTAAGATATGATTAATTATCAAGACACTTATAAGATAGGTAGTTCGACATGATAGAGGGGTCATATATATATATATATATATATATATATATATGTATGTATGTATATATATATACAACTTGTGATAATGTAACCTATAGAATAATATTCATACCATGTGAATATGGTTCAAGTGAAAACACATGTAGAATAATGTAATCTATTAGGGGTAAGTATAATATATAGATAGATATAACCTATGATAATGTAATGTGATAATGTATCCTATATAATAATTTAAGTTATACAGCTAAATTATATATATATTATATTGTGCCATGATTTGGGAATGGACTGTTAAATATTTTCAACTTGGGATTTTCATTTTTTGTGGTATAGCCTTCTCTATGGGTGTGCTAAGCTAAATAGTATTTTCATTGATAATATCTCATATATTATGCCTTAGAATGTAACACTTGTTTGTATGATGTATGATATTACTATTATAGTCACAATATGTGTTACTATTGAATCCCTTGTTTTAAGACTTATTCATATAATCTTGCAATGGTGTATGAAGAGATATGAGATTTTAGTCAAATAATTTCTATAGCAAGACATGTGGAGGGGATTGTAACCTTGAAAATTTATTACTATTTGGAGTTGTCATCTAAATATTATTTATTGGTTTTGATATTACATTGATTGTTACTTTTTATTTATTTTTGATTTCATTATTTTTAACCTTGTAGTTTGGTTTCCTTTTAAAATTAGTTTTTGAATTAAATGGATAATTTGGTGCATACTTGAATTTGTTGAAATATGTGATCTTGAATTCTTGTTCTTTGATTGTATGGCATCACTCATCAAAATATTTAAATTCAACAAACATGATAGACTCATGAAGTGGTGCTATAAAACTTCATGTGAAGATATCTTGTAACTCAATTTTTTTCCATATATTTGGTCATCTTAACTAGCATAGTTTTGTATAGAATATCATACTAAATCATTCTCTCATTTAACCCCTTCTTGAGTTTATAAATTATTACATAAGATATTTTTTCACCAATGTTACTAGATAATTACGCTAGAAACTAATCGATTAAAAGGTTTAATGCCTTAAATAATTGGACTGGAAGACCATAAAACCATATCAAATCATGGTATTTGAGGATTCTTGGAAATAGTTTGGTTGGTAATATTTTTATGTATGCATAATCCAATCACATTTCATGAAATGATTAAATATGTTGTTCATGATCACCTTTAACTTCATATAATGATAGGTTAGGAGCTACAAATCCTAATTCTAATAGGTAAGATGCTATCTTGGGTACCAAAATATTATGAAGCAAACTAAGGGAATCTATTGAATGACTATCTCTATAAACACCTTTCTCTAATTGAAACACCTTAGCATGTAGCGTTAAAATGTATTATTCAAGTTATTTTGTATTAGGAAAGGTTAGTCATTGAACTTTTGAAGTAAGCAAAGGAGGTATATAATATGCTTGTATGAATATAGAAATATTAATATTTTATAGACCATATGATTCCCCCATACTTAGGGAGGATGTCACATATGTAACTTGAGGTGTTGATATAGGGATATAAGTAATAGTAGAAACTAGAACACTTGAAGTGTAATTATTAACTTGATTAATGTCATAAAATGGATCCCATTTTTGTCCCAATATAGAAGATTGAGCATATTTTTTTTTTCATGTCTTGAAATTTATAGTAATGCATGTTTTTTATGTGGATTTTCATTAAAATATTCAATGAATTATTTATTGTTAATTTTATCAGATTGATTTGTATTATCTTTATTGGTCTCAACGGTCATGATAAGTCCATCAATACGGTATTTAGTATGCATTTTAAGATTGAAAATTTTAAACTATTTTTTTTCCCAAGTCATACTCTATTTAAAAATAATGTCCTTAATAGTGCTTGTATCATTAGGGAATCATGGCATGACATAATATTGTAACCATATGATTGAAGCAGTGTTGAGATTGTACATTCTTAATTTTAGAATTTTTATGATATATGATTTTGATGCATGCCAATAAATAGTGAACCCAAATAAAACCTTGGAAAGCAATATAAAATGTGATAATTAACCTTATAATTAAAATAAAAATACATTCATTATACCCATGATTTGACTTAAATTTTGAATTTGTAAAGTGGATTAGGGGTGTTGCTAGACATGATGTGTTTGATTTTTATGATCTAAAATATACCAATCCTAGGCAAAAATAGTGAACAAGTCCCAAAGGGTAGTAACTATGGAGGATTCCACCTTTTGGTATCTGTACTCTCCTATGTTTGACATACATTTAAAGTAAATTATTAGGGATAATCAATTTATAGTGCACTGTAAAACTAAATGGTTGAAGTATTTTATGGCTAAAAAAGTGAATATTATATGCATTTCCTATATACTGTGAGATACATGGAAACTAGATTCCATATATATTGTTGTATAACTACTTGAATATTAGAGTAATACCCCTCACACCATTTCTTAGGTTAAATTGATGACCAGTTTTCCTAAAATGACAACTCTTATGAATTTTACAACTACTGAAACATAGTTATAAAAAGAAATTAAAATAAATTGAAGTTAAAAATTTATCAAAAGAAAATATTTTTTTATAGAAACCAAAAAAATAATATGAAACCCTTAAACAAAAATTAAAAAAAATGCTAAAAAATATATGGGTTCACCAATATGTTTTAAAATATATTTTTTATTTAAAAAATGAATACATGTTTAATAGGCATAAAACTTGATAGATATATGTAGGTTGTAATATATGACAAAAAATCATAAATTAAAATGGAAATTAGAATTGGTTGATTGAAAATAACAAGTGGCATATGCTAAAATAGTAAGTAAAACCAAATATAAGATAATTAGATTATCTTGTTTTTATTTAACTATAATTACTATCTAATAGTAAAAAAACATAATAAGATAATATTATGATAGTTCAATTTCAAAGGTAGAGTTTGTGAATATTTATGGAATGGTATATGTTCCTTAGATAGAAGCATAATATGGTCATGTTAGTTGACTATAAAATTGTCTACTTTGACTTTTGTAAATCTTTGAATTTTTTTTACCTACACTTATGTTTGTTGATAGGGATGAGATATTTTTCTTCCATATATTCCACATAGATTTTTTTCCTTCTCTATTTTTTGAAACCCTAAGGGTACTTGTGATATATTTAATCCCATAAAAAGAGAGTGGAAGTATAATGGGTTGAGATAACCCCAATAACCCATGTTTATGATTGATTAATGCCTTCATATCACAATAATCTAAGGAGTCAATCAAGACACACATAGTTATCCCACCCAGAGTGATTGTGAGATTGTGGTCCTTGACTATATGTATAGATCTATAAATTTGGATTTGATACTTGATGATTTTATCTCTTGACTTTCTTTTAAATTATTCATACATGGATTACGATTGGGAAGAAAGAGTAAAATTGTATCAATGTATATTAGTTTGATATATAGATGTTAGATATAAGTCAAATACCTTATAAATGAGATTTTAATTTGATTATACAATGATAATTTTGAAAAATTTCATTTTCCAACCATGAAAAATGTGTGGAAGACCTAAATGAGTATTTTGAATTTTTAAACTTGTCTTTAATTGGTGTAGGGACAAGGTTTTTATAGGTAGATCGGTTTGAAAAAGCATACTTGTATGCCTATTGTATATTTTTCCCAAAAAATTAGGGATAACTGCCTTGAAGTTGAAACCGTTTGAGAAATGATATAAGATATTTTGAGCATTGACATGGAAATTATTGTGTAGTTGTGACAATGAACAGAGGGGTCAAGCCCAAATATAAAAAAATGGATATAGGAATGGTGAATAATATTTAAATATTTTGGCATAATTCAAGTGATTTAATATGTAAAGAATTAACATTATCAAGTACCCATGACTAGAATTAAGTGTGAATAGTGAGATAAACAACACCATAAGAAATAGATAAATTTTTATAAACTCTAAAAAATTTCTTGAAAATTAGATAAATCTATAGAAACCCAAATCAATACCCTAAAAATTAGAGAAAAATGTGAAATCATAAACAAAACCCTAAAAATTAGATAAATCCATATAAACCACAAACAAAACCTTTGAAATATTTTTCCAACTTATTAAAAAATTAACTATACAAAACCTTACAAACTAAGCCATAAAAAATTTCAAAACTACATACCTCATCATCTTTTGTATTTAATAACAATGTGGTATGCAATTCTCCTTATTGGGTTTGAAAAGTAAAATATTTGATTTTATCATTTTTAATGTCTCTTTGTTGTTTTTTATAGACACTAAAATATGGTAATTTATATTTGGAAATGTGAGTTTTGACCTACCTTCAACCTACATAAATTGTATATATATACATGACTCTCATTATCCATTATCTCAAATCCATGCGCCTTATATGGGTATAACCCTCCCAATTTATTTTCATTCACCTATAGGTATTCCCATATTCTATGTAAAAATAGTTATTTATCTTACTCAGACATCTCTAGATCATCATATCAATGTTATTATCTCTTAGACAATAATGTCAAACTCAAAACATACCATTTAATAGTATAACATGAATTTAATAGTTTTTTATTGTGCCAATAAAATATCACATATCAAATTCAAATCATTATTATTAATTTACTCATCCATCTAATATTTTTATGGCCATATAAATTTCCCAAAGAGTCTCATATAAATATATAATAGTTGTAAGCTTATTACCCATCTAGAAAGCATCTATAAAGCATATTTAAACACTTTCATCCAAATTTATCAATTAGTCACAAGGATCATGTCTTAACCAAGTCTAAATTACTTCCAGATCCAAGCTAAATTTGTTAGTTTATAGGTATTAATATCTATATTATATATTGAATACATTTAAATAACACTATTTCACACATTCACTATATATAATTTGGCATCCCTATTTAGAGTATGGATATGTAGGTAATGCTCAACCATTTAATGGGGAGTGATTAGGGTTATTTAAACTCACCTTTATTCTTATTTTTAAGGCCTGATTTTGTCACTATAAGTATACATAGGGTTTCAAGTGAAGGAGATGTTTTTTTGGGTATTTTGTACATAGTCAGACCTCATGATCATACACACAGGCATAACATAATTATTCACAATGGCTTGTGCCAAAATAAAAATGAAATATTTACATAACTAAAATTTTTAGAATCAGAACACAATGAATTATAGTAATTCATGAGACTTATTTTAGAATATAAGATAACCAATAACTCCAACACCTAATATGAGTAACTCACAGTACATCTTTCTAAATGCACTACCACTTGTGCACAAACTCAGTCCCTCACATATAAATTAACCATTAAGTATCTTATCCTTTCATTTTATACTTATTAAGTGAATTTTTTAAACAAATTTCAGTCCATTATATTCAAATTATTATTATTACTATATTATATACAATTTAAAATATACATAAATTCTATCTTATTTAAGGTTATACTAATCCAAAATAGGATACAAATATTAGTAAACCCATATATTGATTGAAAATTTACAATCCTAGGTTGATAATAGGGTTTATACCTTCATTCTAAGGTTCTAGGATTTTGTAAATAATTATGATTTTTTAGTTTTGATTTCTTATTTTCCTTTGTGTATAAATTAAATATGGCTATAATGGATGAACATAGTTTCTATTTTTTACTAAAGATATGATTACAATCATTTCATGGTGTTTTCCTTTTATATGAAAAATAGGTAACATGTAATGCCATGGATCAAAAAAATTTACATTAATAAGTCTAAAATAAATAATGAACAATCCTTAGCCTTATTTATCTCATATTGTTGTAACTTCCTATCTAAGTTGCTTCATATTACCACTAGACACCAAAGGGCATGAATGACCCCTTTTATTCCTCCTACCCTTATTATGTATAATTTTTTTATGTTGGAGACTTAAATTCATGTTATGCATCCTATTGATAAATTTATTATAAATATAAAATATAAAAATATACATAAATAAGAAATAATTACTATGAATTTTAATCAAGGATAAGCCTATGTAGATTTTTCCAGTAGATTTGATGGCATAAATGAAAGGATATCAACTCAATTCCTTTCATTAAACCAAAAAAATCATAATGAATTTTCATATGTATCAATATATGAATATAAAAAATTAATTAAAGCTAATACATATAAGGAAAAATATGATCCCTTTAATGATATAAATTAATCTTTTGGAGGTACCAATTCCACCACAGGTGTTTAGACTAATATTATTGATATTATTTAATTACATATTTTATACCCACCTTATGTGTGGGATTAATACAAGGTTTTTATAATATCACCATGCCTATTTAGACACAACCAACCTATGTCCATCCTACAATGACTACATATGTTATTATTTTACCCTAAATTGGATTAATGGGTAAGATTAATCTAATTAATATATAAAATTTAAATGTAATTCAAATAAATAGATATAGATTTAAAGTAAACATTTAAATTTACAATATTTATATTGATATTATAATTTTATAAGGGAATATGTTAAATATAGAAAGTATAAATAGATCATGATACTTAATTTTTTTGGTTTACTATGTAACTATGACTGTAATCTAGAAGTGAAAATTAGAGATAAACATGTCTATGGTTTGTTTAATTATAGAACATATTTGTTTTTATGATGGTTTGGTTATATAGTATCAAGATAATATAACCAATTGATACTAACATACTATTTAGTACTGACCTTATTGTAAGTACAATACAATGACTATGTGGTCACCTATGACTTTCTTTGCTTAGTTTGTGTTTGTGATCCCAAATCCTAATGACACGTGTAGATCTATGAATCACCTCAATTTATTTAAAACCCTATATGTTGTTGTGAAGGATAGAAACCTATAAAAATTGGGGGATTTTAATGGTTTGATTTTATCCCAATCACCCCCACCTAATGATTAATTGTTTCCTACATATCCAATATACCAAGGATAAAAATAGAGCCACATGTAGTTTACCCAAATAGTTTGATAGTTAAATTTTCATCCTTATTTATATGTATGTATCTAATTATTTTACATAGTATTTGAAAATTATTTATTTGAATTTTATTTTAAGAACTTTGGACTTGGCTTATTACTACTTGTGATAGGTATGCAAAATGGGAAGAATAGGAATATTTTATTAGTTTTCAATAGTTTATAGATGTATAACATATAAATATTAAGTCCATTTTGAATGATAACTTCATTTCTTATCTATGGATCCAATAAAATAATTCATCATGCCACCAACATGTTAGGATTATGGGTTTATCCTAAGGATGGGTTTAATGTTATAAAATAATCATTATTGGGAGTGGGTTGGTTCTGACTAGTGAAGGTTTTTATCAACTAGAAATAATAAGCATAATTATAAAAAATAACATACATACATATGGAATGAACTAAGACTCAAAAGCTATCTATGTAGTATATTTAGAAAGTTTTAAATGTATAATTAGGTTATTTAGGTGTATAAAAACATAATGGAAATGTTGACTCATAAGATAACATGCAAGTGTGAAAGGATGGCACATTAAGACCTTATTTGAGTGCTCAATTTATGTTTGTTAAATGTGTGTAAATATCATAATTATAAAGTATTTAATACCATATATTTTTATCTAAAAAATGCCCCATTTTTTCTAGTAATGGAATTGTTTTAGTAAAAGGACAAAATTTACTTGAGTGCTTATAACACACTTTTAATTTTGGGAGATGGATTCAAATGTAAAAATTTTATCCTTGAAAACTTATAATCATAATGAAGAATTCAATGTCTATTTTTTAAATCTAAAATCTGAAATTTTAATTTTTAGAAAGCATGAGATAGAGTACACTTGATAGAGTACACGTGTGTTAGTGGAAACATGTTTCCTTTGTAACATGTTGAAGATGATGATTATTTATTGAAAATTTGATATTTGGGTTGATTATTTCCCAAAATTATGTAATTATGAATGATCTTCAGTTGGGAAGGCAATATGCCCCAAATCTCATAAATGTGGATAAAATAACATAATCTACAAACCTAAATAGTGATGTAGGAAAAATAGAAATAACTATGCGGTTGGGTTCAACTCAAAAAGATAATTATGTAGGTAAATGATAGAAAACATTAGGCAAGGTTCACTCAAAAATGAATCAACCACTATAGATGGCATAAATATTTTAATTTATATGTTTTACTCTAGTTCGATCCATGTGATAACAACATTGCATAATTATAATAGAATGAAAAATATTCATGCCCCCATCATTTACATTATTTGATTATTTTGTTTTCTTAAATGTAGAACGTAATGCATGATTAAAATATAATGGAGAATGTCCATTACCCTATCATTGTTTTAGATCCAATAAGTGTTTATTATAAGTATAACCATTTTTACTTCATTTGAAATTGTATTATTGTCTATGTGTGCATGAACCACATGTATACCCCCTAAATATGTACCTAAAATGATATATATCTATATTTTGGATTTAATAACCTATATCTCAATTTCATGTGTATGTGAAAACATGAGATTATGTTCCTATAAATTTTTTTACAAATGCACCCAAGCATGTATGAATTTATGCTAAAATGTCTATAAATTGAATGCATATGCATGGCATTTTCCCCTATAATTTATATCAATGTGCTAATATTTTTCATGCATTTGAACCATATAATATCTTAATCACTTTGAATCTTTGAAATATATGAAACATGTTCCTTGTTATAATTTTCCTCTAATTGAGGATTATGCCTTTGTGATAATCCCCCTTTATTTTCCCTCTTTTGAGGTGAGGGATGAATATTATAAGTCACTCATCTAAAAACAAGAGTTAATTTTAACATGTCATGTAAAAATATAGCATCATGTAATATTATTTTATCATGTCATTAATATTTCATCATTTTAATGTTTGTGTCATTCAAGGCATATATGTAACATATGGAGTGCAAGACATGTAAGTGTCATTTCTAGATATATGTATCAATCAAGTATAAAGTACAATAATATTTTAAAAATACCATAGAATAATAGTAAATGATATATATCATGGTACCTCTTGATGTTAGAAAACTAAAAAAACAAAAGTGTTAGTGTTAGATATAGGCTAAGGTCCACATAAAAGGGACATAAAATGTTGCAAAAAATAATTCCAAGGACTACACATAGGAGGACACAAAAAATGTAGCAACCAAGAGACATCAAGGATGTCTCATCAAGTAATGGAAATGGGCACACATAAAGTAGCCTATCATGAAAACATAGTAATAACATCAATGGATCATAGAATAAGTAACTAGTCTACACCATACATATATATCAATTCCACTTTATAGTATAATGACATATCATGTGTCACTGTGTAATAAATGAGTAACTAGCAAGGCATGTGTAAGTGATATAGGTGGATCAACCTAGTATAAATGTCATATAAATAATTAACGTGTAAATAGTGAAACCTCTAGAATAAGATGACCCCAATATTATCATGTCCATTGGGTAGAGTGAAAACCAACATTTTTATGTCTTTCATAGCACTCAAATATCATGAAATGCATGTGTGTATGTATGTACATATTTTTTCATCTACCACACATGATAATTAACATATTTAGATAGTGTAAACTAGTAATCATTTCATGCTCAGGTCTTAATTTGGATTTTTTGAATATTTGAATGCTTTTTCATTTCCTTATTATTTGACTTTTTGTATCTTTGGAATATTTGAATCTATGAAAAACTAGCCAATGATCCACTCAATGGAAGGGCCATGGAGAGTCATTGTATTTTGTGGTGGATGGATACTTTATATTGTTTTGGAGGTAGTGACTAAGTATGGATCATAATATTATAAGGAATCATATGGTGTACCATGTCTATCATGCTCAATGTTTGTATAAAAAGGTATGATGAATGGCTCTATAAATTCAATGAATTTATGCTATCTAATGTTTAGTAAGAGAATGTCTCATTACTTCTATTTATTTTGGAACATGTTAAATTGTATGTGGTGCTAACTAATTATATATTATATAATATGGTACCCTTTATGTAACTCTATGATGTAATAGATGTGGAATAATTGGTTGTATAGATGAATCATGTATATGTGTAATTACCAAATCTGTGTGTTAATCTTGAATAGGTGTATCAACCATCTCTAAATAGCAATCCTAAATAGGTGTATTTACCCTCTCTGAATAATGGTCTTGAATAGGTGTATAGACTCTCTCTCTCTAAATAATGGACCTAAATAAGTTTATCAACCCTATTTAACTAATGATCTTTAATATGTGTATCAATGAATAATAGTGGGGTGGGGGTGGGGGGGATTGCTAGTGGAGGAGAACATACCAATGACTATAGAGGATGCTCATATTTTACACTTGGAATTGTGACTTCTTTGTTACAATATATGTATTATATGCATTGGTGCAATGTAAATGGAATTGTATAATGTATCAACATCCATGAGAATTTTAAATACACGTTGAAGTCCCCATTACTCTATAAAACTAGGAATGGTGTGGCTAATATGGTTTATCCAACCTAAATAGTTAATACTATGCATCCCAAGTTATGATCTCTATATCCATAAAATACTTTAGCTAATTTTATCACATATTATAAATCTTGTCATGTGTACCCAAGATATTGTAGAATTTAAACCTCATAAACATTCTCACTTTATTCATTTTCAAGTAAAATATTATAGATGGATTTTTCCTCAATATAGGCTCACATGAATAATCCATATAAATATTAATTGTCATTGGTTGTCTACTTGTCATAGACATAATAATGGGTTGTTGAGGAAGAGTATCTCTAAGTGTACTAATGATATTATCTAGTGGATGATCACATGTCACCATTGGATAATGAATGTTGTATGCATAATGTACCTTTGAAGTGTCCATAATTTTTGTTGACTCATTTTTAGGAAAAGGATCACTAAAAATATTCAACTTTTGATTTTCATTATGATTCCAATATCTTTTATCCTATTTAGTATCTAGTTTTTCATGTCATGTTCACTAATATTTTTACCCTATTCTTTATTAAAACAATAAATTTTGTAATGGTAATAGGTTTAATACTATATAGATATCAACATTCTAAATATGTAAAATAATCAACAATTCTATTTTTAAAACTTGATAAAAATGGAAAATTACTATTTTTATAAAATACTAAGAATAAATATACTTATATTCAATATATATTTATATTGATTATTTTAGATGATTAATAGTGAAAATAAGTAAAATATGGGACTATGCATAATTAGTGTCAATAAAAAAATCTAAAACTACTTTTGGACAGGACCATTATAAGTGGACAAGAACACAAGTTACTCATGTCCGTTGAACATGGAATTCTATTAGTTGAATGTGATTAATGACTAACATAAAAATATAAAAAATGAATAGAACCTTAATGATGAAAAATCAGAGGTAAGGTAAGAGTTTATTTATAAACAAGACTATTGTAAGAAAAAATTAGTATAGGTTGCTCAAGTATGTTGATAACAAAATTTTCCTAGTTAAATGTGATGAAAATATGGTTGTTTTACATTATACACTTATGTGTGATAATTAATCTAATATATCACCATTTAAATTATGTTTCATAGAATTTTTTGTTTTCCTTATTTTTTCTTTGAAACCCTAAGGGCACTTTGAAAGCTTGGAAACCTATAAAAAAAATAGGAGTGTAATGGGATAAGTCGACTTCAATCACCCCCTTGATGATCAAATTTTGCCTATGTATCCAATACTCCATTAAAGTAAATAAATACCATGTTTTTCTCCCATTTAGAGTGGGTGTGTAATTGTGAACCTTGAATATTTGTATGTAGTTATAAATGTGGCTTTGATACTTGACTATTATAGTTCTTTAATTTATTTGAGATGCTTTAGACTTGTCTCATGGCTACTCCTTGTGAATTATCTAAAATAAGGAATAGTGAGAATTCTTGAACCAAGTGAAAATAGCAAGTGGGGATAATGAGTGACCTTTGATGTGTATTTATAGGTGAATCTTTGGATAATTTCATTTATATGACCTTATGGAAAATTTATGAATACCCAAATAATTGTTTTAAATTTGAAAACTATCCATTTTTTAGCATGGGACATGTCTACTCTAGGTGGATAGAAGCATGGAATCACTTCAATCCACCTAGAAAAAACCCACCCTAAAAGAATGGGGACAACTATCATGAGCTATAGATAGTCTGAAGTTGGTTTCAAATAGTTTAATCATTTGAATTTGGAAGTTCTATGTATTAGTAATGACAAAAAATGTTCAAGCCCATATAGGAGGTGGTATGGTAATTTTGAAAACTAACTCTTTGGTGGAGTTTTCAATTATAATTGATTTATATATTGAAACATTGTATTGGCTGTAGTTTTCTCCTCTTTATTTTATCATTTGGTTTAAAATTATATGTTAGTTTTCTTTGAAACTTAATTATTTAAATATTCCTAGGAGTTGATGTATACTTAAGTTTGTTCCAAGTAATTAACATGACTCATTTTTATCTCATTGTGTGGCATAACTCATAAAATGATTTAAATATCTTGAATACAATTTATTTATGAAGTGGTGATATAAAAATTTGTTTGAATATATCTTCTAATTCATTGTCATCTATAACATTATTTATTTTGGATAACATTATTTTGTAGTAAATCACATAGTCATTGATTTATTAGTTGGATCCTTACTTTATATTAGAAATTTATGCATATGATAATTTCTCATCAATGTTGATGGAAAAGTGTGCCATAAATTCATCAACCAATGCCTATAATTATATTACATATTGAAGGTAGAATCATAAATCCATATCAATGCATAGTCTATAATACTTCTTAATACTAACTTGTTCAATAGTTTATTGTTGTATGCATAGTCCAATCAAGTTGCATAAAATGATCTAAGATGTTTATCTAGATCGCCTTTACCTTCATATAGTCAGATGCTGGGAGTTATAAATCCTATGGGTAAATTTTATACTTATATCTCATGGGAGGATGGGTTATTTAGCAAGGGGGAGATAATCCATGGCATTGATAGTTCTCCATGAACCTTTCTCTAATTGCAACAATTTGGTATGCATAGTTTTAAATATTTAAAGTGAATGTGCATTAGGCAAAGTTGACAATGGAATGTGTGTAGTTATCATTGGATAAGTGAAGGTTTCCTATGTAGGTATAGCTATTAGAATATTTTAACGGCCTCGTGTTTCAATTATATTTTGGGGAAATGTCACATAGGTCACTAAAGGTGTAGGCATGGGAATATTATTGTTAATAGTAGTATGAAAACCTATTGTGTAAGCTTGATCCATTTTTTTGTGCTCATCTCTTTTTATAGATAACATTGCATCAATATTTTTTGGATTCATGTTAATATATTTATTAATAGAGGTTCCTAAAAAAACCATCAAAATATGATAATATAGGGATAAACTTGTGAATTGTGATAGGATTATAACATAGAAAATAATTCAAATTAAACTAAGCCATTCATTAGTCAAATTTGATATATTAATGGATGAAATGTAGACTTACTAGGTACATAACATTTAATGGAATCTATATGATTAATATATTTAGACAAATAGAGAATTCAGTACACATACAAAAATGATAAAATACAATTTGAAGAAACCATTTTATAACTTCATATTAATCTCTATCACATCATAAATCTTTTAAAATAAAATTAAATACTATTATATAACTTTTAAAATATGTTGTTTCATATTCTAGCCTTCTACTTTGGCAAAAATAAAGACTCGTCACCTATTAAAGACTCTTGTCCTACTTTCAAGTGTTGAATACATACAACAAGAGATACAAAAGATAAAATAGTGTGATTCACACATGTGTCTTCATCCCTTGCCCACTACTTATCTTCCCTTATATTTTTTCAACTAAGTAGCATACTAATATACCACCCTCATAGGTTTTCAATAGATTAACATAACTATGTGGTTTCCCTTTATGGGTTTTCAACCAACCTAGCCTCATTCCTAATGTTTGAAGCCTTCCTTCTACAAAATGATTCAAAATTACAAAACTAGAGTGTGTAAAACAAATATAATGAAAGTGGTGGCATGGACTGAATTTGCTAATCTAGAGGAGGATATGTAGATAATTCTGCTTATGGATCTGAAGAAGTTATTATTATAGAATCTATTGGTATAGGTCATAATGTGGGATGAAGTGTAGGATGTAAAACTACAACAACCTTTATCAGATGCAATTTCTATTTTAATTGACTTGGAGGAAGAAATTGAGCCTCTTATATGATGTCTATGATAGATCTATCCATATGAGACATGTCATTTTTGAACAATGTCCAATCCTCAATAGCTTCTCTAAATATGTTGATTATGAATCATAGTGGAACTTGGAACTCAACTAAATTTTTTATATCCTCATCCTATGCCACTAATATCATATCCTACACATTAGATACTTCCACTCAAATATCTTAGGCTAGTTCTTCCATCTTATCTACGTGCTTCCTATTTTGAATACTAGCAAATGTATTGTGTAGCATTTCATTTTTCCACATTTTAATTTTTAGCATAACACTATCTTTGGATTAAGGTGACTACTTAAAAATTATTTACACTACATATAAAGTAGGATAATGGTCATCTATGGTAAATTTAGCTTTATACACCTTTTTGAAATCTAGTGTGACCTCTTCCATGTATTATAAAACTTCTACTTACAATCAATCATGTTTCAAGCTATGTTTTGAGATTGGTGTGAAATAGTGTTGGGGAATTTTTCATATTCCTCAATGAGCTCAAAAATGACCTCTATCTCAACCTTGATATTCTAGCCTTATGTGTGAAGTTTTTTTAGCTTCTATGCAACACACAAGTATTTTATGAGTTGAAAAAGAAGATATATGAAATGTTTTTCCTTTGACATGACTTGGTCACCCAAAACATGAGTTACCAATGTATGACATGTAATATAAAATAGATCATGCACTTTGATGAGGTGTAGGTTAAGATATGCATTCTCCTTCCTAAGTTGCATCACCTCTTGCTCCAAGGAAGACACCTTCTGCATGATGGATTATTGAAAGGAAATTTCTTCCTAAATTTTATTAGATAAAGGTAGATATGATACATCAAGTGATGCCTCCTATAATATTATAGCCAAGGCCAAGTATGAATTCATAGATTCTACAAGTGATTTATTAATCTAGCTATGTGTAGAGAAAATTTTTTATGATTCATGGAGGGTGTCAAGATATCCTATAACCATTAGTTGCAAATATAAGGTATGTGATATGATTCCTCCTCCTACACACCCACTTGGGTAGAATCTAAGACATGCTATGTGGATGATGATTTTTGGGTCTCAGGTATCCCCACCATATTTATCACATGCATTTCCCTTTTCTCTTCACTTTCTTATTTAGTCTTATGCTTTACTACCACTTTAGATTTGGATTTAGCCCATGTGATAGCTTTGGAAACTTCTTTTGCCTTAGCTTTGGAATCTACCTCTACCTTGGCTTTGGAAACTCCATTTACCTTGGATTTGGCTTCTACCTCAACCTTATTATTAGCTTCATGTTCCTGAGCATTCTTTTTTACTTGCTCCTCCTGAGTGAAAAATGCTTGTTTTTCCTTTTCCTCTTTTTATGCCTTTGTTATGGCCTCATATTCATCATTATTCTTTTTTGCTACTTGTGCTTCTTGATTTGTTCTCTTATTTTTTCCTCACATATTCTTATTTTTGATTCACCTCTTTTATTTTCTACCTTATCTTCTTTATATTTTCCCCTGTGTTCTGCCTCATGCTCCTTATATTTCTCTTCCTCCTTGGTATCCTTGTGTTTTATCTCTTCCTTCTTATTCTTCCTTTCTAATTTTCAAGGCTTCTTCATAGATACGTATTTCACTTTTTATTCTAGTTATTTCACCATGGTAACTATTTATGATGTGATATTTTTTGTTAGATAGGTTGCTCAGGCTATGGTGAAGTTATTTCTTATGACTCTTGCATATGAATTGGTGAATCAAGTGGTGATTGTGCATCAGATAATGAGTTTAATTCAATCATAGTAAATCTTTTTGATGGGGCCTTATGTCTAGTAAATGGTGGGGGTGTGAGATAATCACTCTCTTTTAAGCCCATACTATCTCTTGAGTCTATTTCTTGGGTCCCTAAAATTGATGAGGCTTGACTTCCATAAGTGGGTTTACAAAGGAAACCATTTATTACTTGATTATTAAAGACACTCTAGACATAAAATTATAGTGGTGAGTACTCACCCTATGCACTAGAAGATCCTATAATTATATCCATGTGAAAAATCTCATCTTGAAGCCATATGTGTATTGCTTCCTACCCTATAATATCTAACATTATATAAGGAGTAGGTTGGATAATATCAACCCACAAGTCTTATTACACCTAGTTCTGCACTTGGAAAGTGTATACAAATTTCTAAAATGAAAACTCCTTTTCTTTTTGATCATAGACATTCTTGTTAATGTTTTTGAGTATGGACTGCAAAACTTACTCTTCTATGCCCAACTCTAAAAGATCACATTCTATAGTGATTTTTGGGATGTTGTTATTGTCTAACCAAGATTTAATGTTGTGGGTCCTCTTCTTTGGTAGTAGATGTGAATCTCATTTTTTTGGTTCATTTTTATTTCTCCTAGTAGCCTATGATGGGGTTATTTTACTTGTGGTGGTGCCTATGTTTATGCTTGAGATTGTGAAGATAAGGGTTGTTATAAACTTAGAGGGACAGATTACAAGGGTTATACTAATATGGTAACTAGGGATTTATGTCACATAAATTTTACCTCAAAATATAACATGGTAATTAATAATGGTAGTGGAGTGGTTATTGCTTTTGGTAATTCATGAAATCTTATGTGAATCCCATTATGTAGTTTTATGATAGATGCATGTTGCCCTAGACACCATAGAACATACTTAGGTACCTTGGGGTCAAATATAATTAGGAATTTAATCTCAACCCACCATTGGTTCATCCTAGATAATTAATTGTATAATCTCCCTATCTGGATCTAGGCAAGGTTGAAAAATGTAGTCACAAGCCAAAAATCTTCATTAGGATTTATCAGGACCTCTAATGACTTACACTAGGTAAAATAAAGTAGTAAGACCAAAAAATGGTATTAGAACATATAAAAAATTCTATAGAGGACTTTATTAATAGAATTTGTGAGCTCAAATGCCAAAACTTCAAGGAAATTAAAGTTCTCATGCATCTTGATCATTTGGTAGGAAATGTCAATGACCCCTTTTGTTGACTTTTGTGCACTCTTGGTGGTCTACCAGGGTCACTTGGTGATGAAATCTAAGAGAATGTTCATTGACATGTAGTCCAAAGCGTTGATAGAGATCCCCTTAAAATTTCCTATTATATTTTTCATTTTTATTTTAATGAATTTGTGGAGACTTAGTTTTGTAAATTAAAAGAGATTTTCCCCAATTTGGGAGTCTTGTTTCTTACACCATGGTTGTAGCATTGATTAAAATGGTGACATCCTATGAGATATTAATCACACTATCATCATATATTTTTAATTAATGTGATCATCACCTCATCTAACTTCCCAAAATTAGGAATCCTAATGAGTCTCTTTGTATTAAAGACTTATAGAGGGTATTGGAGTGTTAGGGTTATTATTTGTGCTACTTGGATTGGTCATGGTTAAACATATTGTCCTATACGGCATTGATGAAATTTAATGGATATAGATCATGGTATCTATTTCTTAAAAATGTCAACCCAATCACCATTTATTCCTTATGCACAAATGTAACATGGATTAAACATTATGTATAATCTATGGTTCCTAATGTTGACATATTTGAATTTTTTCCTAGTATTGAGTGGGATTTTGAGGAATATATGCATAATTTAATGAATTAGACTTAGATCATAGAGATATTTTATTTTTAAAGTTGTGTAATGTCCTTGTGTTTGTTTCACCCCTTGTTATATAGATTTTTCCACTCAAATCCATATGATAGAATAGTTTAAATGTAATGACAGATTTTACGTTGTGAATTAGTGTCAATTAGTTGTTGATGTGAAAATTATTAATTTGTCCTAATTTTTTGATATGATGCATCATATTTCCACCAATCTACTTTCCTTTATTTTACTTCCTTTTGTTCTATCATTCAATCTACTTTGGTAAAGTAGTAATCTTTCAAGTGTATCATCATTAGTAGTTTTTAATGACCCTTTATAGTTCCCTAAATATATTTTAATACAATTTTTCCTTATTTCAAGACTTCATAAATGATGTAAGGTCCCTTTAATATAATGTGTAGCTTGCCTAAAAATGATCTAAATCTAATTTAAGATAGTGATACCACTTATTCTAGATAGATTATTTAGATTGTGGGTTATGATCATGCCATATTTTTTGACTGAGATTATTAACTTCCTATATCTATTATACCCTATACCTATTTTATTTTATTTTTATTAAATCCATCAATCATTCTTGTAAATATTCTAGATACTCCCAATAATCTCTTTGTACATTGCATATCTTAGTGAGAATATTACCAAGGATTTTGTTTGATGCCTCTACTTATCTATTTACTTGTAGATGATAATTTGTTATTTTATGGTGAGATATCATAAATTCATCAATAATAATATTTATGGTGTTACTAAATAATGCATACCTTTATAATTGAACAATTTGACATGACACCCAAATCTATTTATAATATTTTCATACACAAACTTGGTTGCATCCTTAACACAACAACCTAGGGTCATAATAGCTTCTACCCATTTGGTGAATTATTTCATAAAATTAAATATTTATCTTGCATTAATAACTTACTACGTGGATTGATTAGACCTAAAAAATATATTTCCCATTTCTCAAATGGTTGTTTATTAATATAAGATTTAATGACATCTCATATCTTTGATTGGCTTGCCTATACTTTGGTAGATATCATAGTGTTTTGTGACTTAATCTACATCTTAAAATAGATCTGGTCACCATAGACCACTTTGAAGTATCTTCCTTACAGTTGATTCTCTTATAAATGTCCACCTATGATTCCTTGATGTGCCTCCTCAATAAGTTGAGGTCATTCATTCTCCAAAGACACTCTATGTAGTACCTCATCTTCCCCATCTTGAATATAAATCCACTAATTATGCTAAATAATATGGATCTAGTAATTAACTGATATTTATCTCTTTCCACATTGTGAACAAGAAATATCCCCTACTCTATAAAATGTGTGATTTCTTCCATGTTCTTAGAAATCATAGAGACAAGAAAAAAATGTACATCTAATGGTTAATCTTGTAGTTATTCAAGTTCTTCTCCAGTGTGTATTTGACTTAGATGATTTGGCTCCATATTTTCCATTCCTATCTTCACATTTATCCTAAGCTAAAATTATTGGAATAACATTAAAATCAGGGAGATATCCTTCCTCTAAACATATGATTATTAAAAAAGTATCATAAATTTTGATGATCAATAAAAAATTATAATGGCATTTCCATAGTATAATGTCTAATTTTTTTTAGTGAAGAAACCATGGTCAAAATTTCTTGTTTTGTAGTTTTATAAAAATTTTTGCATCTAGTAGTTTGTGACTTGTGAAGTGGATTGGATGATCTACTCATCCATCACATGCATATGCAATAAAAAAATCCTTCTATAGTTACTAAATAATATACACAAACATGAAAAGGTTATATCTAGTTAAGAAATACCAAAATGGGTATTATGACCATTTTTGGCTTTAGATCCATGAAAGCTACTTGGCACTCATTTTAACATTCAAAGTTTGTATCTTTGTGTTGTAACTTATCTATTAGGGTAGATATGGTTATACTCCTTTTATGAATTTCCTATAATATAATTTAATACCAAATAATAATCATACATGTATATAACTTTATTAAGGTGGCATGGCCATATTTACTATTATTTTGGCTTGATCCACAAAGATCCAATCCTTGCATACTATGTGTCCCAACAAGACACCAAAATTCATAAATAACAAACACTTCTTAAAATTCAGTGCAATGCATAGATCTTAGAATCATTCCAACATAAGCTATAACTTAGGTAAGTTTTCATTTAATAGTAAAAAAATATCCCAATCATCTAGGTAGACTTCAATAAAATCATGAATAAAATCTTTAAAGGCAGTAACCACCACACTAGATAACATACTTGGAGCATTCTTCAAACTAAATAGAATTATTACCTTATATGAAAAATATCCCCTTTATTACAAATATATTTTTTAGGTTGATCCTCTACTAAAATTTGAATCTAATGGTACCCACTAAACCCATAGATCAAAGAGTACACTTCATGTCCTACAACTAACTCCAACACTTCATCTATAAATGGAATTGGAAAAGGATAATTTATATAGGTGTCATTTAGAACATGGTATTCCCCACACACTCAAATTTGCCCATACTTAATAGGTTTCACTACCATTATACTAACCAAATATACATTTTATACTATATATATAATGCATGCATCTTACATGTGACCAAGTTCAACCTTTAGTTTCAACTTCATATTGGGGTTTAACTTATATGCCAATTTTGTCATATGCCATGTGCACTCCTTTAATTTTATGTGCATTTTACCTAAATAAGGGTATACCTCTTTTACTTATGTGAATTTTTTTGGAAAAAAAATCATATTAATCTCTAAATAACTATAATGCTTTTGAAGTCTCATTCTACATTCAGTAGTAACCTAAAGTCATAAACTTTGGTGCTAGTTATGTCCCAATATTTCTTACTAAATTCTTTAAGGGATCCTGATATATATATTGTTGGAACCAATTATAATGGAGTCTTGAATTGTTTTGTGTCCTTATTCTCCTCTATATTAAGACTTAGTTGTTATTAATTTTTCATCTACAACTTTAGCTTTAGGCTCTTCCACTTCCCTTCTAGTTTAAAAAATTTGTTCAAATCTAAGTCCTCATCACTTTTAGTGGACTCTATTAGTTATTCATCATTTATGATCCTATTAAAAATATTGATAAAATCTTCTCCTTTTATTTTCTTGCCTTGTAATTTTGGATAGCTACATTTATTTCTCTAGTTTATTCTATATATGATGATGATTTTATCATAGTACTTAAATATTTTGCTTGTCTATAACATATATATCTTTAAATTTTACAAAACATTTTGCACCAAGAGATTTTCATCCTCAAAAACAAAAAAATAATGAAATAATGTTGGACATATGTCTAATGCTTTCTATCTCATCTATATTCTCATTCCATTTATTGGTAAATTATAAGTGCTTATAGAGTATATCAAAAAATGTGCACCCAATATTTGGGATCTGCACCTTGAATAATCCATACATCCACATTTATGAATGTGAATTTCTGGGCATTATCTTTCTTAGGAAAATGACCATGATAGTAGATGTTATTTGGAATCAAGTGAATATAAATTCATAGGCCTGATCCCATATTAATTTATTTGCCATGTGAATTGTCCACCAGGTCATAGTAGATTCTTTTAATGCATAATTTAGTGCAGTCACCCTTTGGTCTATATTTAGCAGATGATGTTTGAACCTTAGTATAAATTAGTTCAAATCATTAGTTTTAATGTATTGAGGTATTTTATATTCTATTGAAAAAAATGTGTATTGGGCATACCTCATGATATCCTCTTAGCTAGTTCAACATATATATAGCTAAATCACCAATAATTGAGGATGTAGTCTACCATGGTAACAGGCCTTATTTTATTGGCTCAGTGTGATCCATATCTGTTACCCCTAATTTTTATACAAAATCCAATTCTAACCTAGTTGGTGATCACAAATAAGGTGACCTACATTCATCCATTTGAAACTATAAAACTAGGCCCTTTGTGATCATAAGTCTATAGGCATATTATTCAATTGTTTGCAAATGCTTGTGAGGATGCATTTCAAGTTTATAATTTTTATATTATATAACTCATAGAGTATTAATATTATATTTTATTCTCACCTTAAACCAAATAATATCCCCATATTCATATGTTAAATCTATCTCTTTAGTTATGATGTATGGCTTGTGCTCTACTTTATTTAGGGGTATAAAGATGATTTTATCCCCTTGGTGTGTTTCCAGTTGATTATACATTTTATTAATGGTCATTTCACCATTATAATCTCAATTATTAAAAATTAACATAGGGTGGTATGTTTCATCTATCTTCATTTTAATCACTTAAAAATATCCTCATGGTTTTAGTTCAACTAATTTTATTTAAACATCTTCTAACTAGCCAATTGGCTTTCCCCTGCCATAGTCAATGAGGCTTAGTGTGACTAGATTATAGATGAGTATTGGTCATAAAATAAATTTCTAGATATCCAAAAGAATCATATTCATTGTGATTTCAAATTTAAATATAATGTTAGGTACTTCATATCCTACTAGTTCAATATCTATACAAGAATCAACATCTTGGGGCTTTTTAGTCTTTATGTACCAAACTACCTTCTTGGTATGTTGTTGACCTTATTGTGTGCATTAAAGAAAGTTATTAAATATTATATATATATATATATATAATATTATTCAAGTAATATTAATTTTATAGGGTGCTCAAAAGTTTTATAAGGTCAGTCAAGGTAGTCAATACTCCTTGCTTCAGTACATGGATAATCTTCCCATACATGTATGCATCAATGACTGTGGAATCACCCTCTGACATAGCATGTTATTTTATTTCATAAATAAATTATGATAATTGGTACATCAATCCATTTTACATAATAGGTTAGGATACTTATCCTAGTTAACCTTCCCATTTCTTTTATCTTGTGGAATTACCAAAGGAGGCAATCATTGCTCAATGTGTTATGGCCTTTTAATTGATTGTATGAAATCATTCTCCTTAGGGTGTGAATTTATCATGTTTAGATTTCACACAGGTTTCTATTTCTTATGCATCTCCAAAATTATAAGATATTTACTATGGTGTTTTCCTACATCTCTAAAATATATGCATTATATCTACCTTTAAGGATTATTTGGGTAGTTTCATACAAAGTGATTATATTCACCACAAAAAATCATTGAATTGGATAAAGAGTTTTTGGGTTATCATTTTTATGACCTACCTAATATCAACCATGATATCCCTCTTTTAACCTCCTATATTTTTTTGAAAACCCAACCTTGCAACTATGGTCCATCAAATCCCTCTTAATGTTGTGGAGGAGATGATGGAGACTAATTTTTTTGTTATGGTTATGGAATTATAGTGTTCCATGATGAATGATATTGATATTGTGGATATGATGATTTCCATCCATCTAGACCCTAGGTTTGATACTATGGAGATAAAAACATCCACCTAGGAACACCTTATGTCATGTTAGACATTTCTACCTTAAGAAATTGAATTCTCTGCTTCATAGTATGTATCTATTGAGCCACAACTACAAATAATTTCATAGTTATTTATTATTTTAATTTCTATAGAGCACAAAACATATTCTCATCATGATTTTTTTTATTTTAAAAAATTTAAATATAGGCTTTGTTGTTTTATTATGTAATGTTTTAGTAAATGGCATTTTGATGTCCCGTGCCCTATTACTCTACATATGTAATATAAATCTATTTTTATTTTTAGACAATAATTCCTATGATTCCCTTATTTATCAAAATTGGGTTTTTTTATTTATTGCATTTCATTCATTTTAAGAAAATCATTTACTTTTATCTCAATTTTAGAGGCAATTGATGGAGTGTTTCCATAATCCTCAATCTACTCTACTCAAAGTGTAGTGCATAAACCATAGTTAATAACTATGAATACACTACGGTAAAACTAATATTTTATCTAAATCCCTCCAAAAGTTAGGTAGTCTTATCTTTTTCTTCCAAAATAAAATTGAATTTGTTCATTACATCTAAAAATTGGTGATCATACTCCCATATTGATTTTACACTTCATTATTGAATCTCTTTAAGATATTAAATTTTATAGATTGAGTAATTCTTCATATTTAATTCAAATTTAATTGGTTCTTAACCTAATAAAGACATAGGTAATTAACATACTTTTATAAAATGAATTCTAGAGCTCGACCTACTAGGCTCTGATGAGCTCACAATTTTTCACATCCTCAATGGTCACTCCCTTAACTTACCATTTCATGTCACAAGTTAATAAATAGTTCTCACAGTTAGAAGATATGTCATATGGTGTTGAGGAATGAACATTCATGCATTTAATGACATAATTGGTGAACTTGTAATTAATACTACTAGAATCTATAAACTAGTCTTTATTGGTGTCTTAAAACTTGTGAAATATAACCCAATCTCTTCTAGATTATTATTATCTATTGTTTTCTTAATTTATGTGTTAAGTTTACCAAATTTATCTATAAATTATTCTCAAAATTTCCACTTGTCCCAACCTCTACACTTTGGTTTCTCATTTTTGAAGATAAAATGGGCTCAGGGGATGCGTACTTATGAATACAATGATCATATCTTCAAATTATTCTATTTGTGATATTGAACCTATAATTATTTTAATATTTTTCATAATTTATTACATATAATATTCTTTCCCTAGTCCAAAAAAATCCTTCCATGTAATTGTGATCTATCACTATCCTCTAATGGCTCTACTACTAATATACTTTCCTCTTTCTCCTTGTTCTATTCCATATCCTCTCTATCCTAATTTTGATTTTCTTCTCTATTAAGCCTTTCCATTCATTACTCTATATAATATCCAAAATATTAAATTTATTTAGCCTCTCTAGGATCCCCTCTATTATAAACTATCTATTTTACTCATGTTCCTATTTTTAGTTGCATTTTGGTTATCATGTTTATTCCATCTTTTTTGTTGTTGCATCTCTCTTTCCAATTCTAAAATTTTCTTCTCACTCTATTTCTATGCATCCTTCATATTCTAGGTTTAGGTTCAAGTTCATTTTCTCAGTTCCTCATCATTCACTCCTACATTTCATGCACCCACATGACACTTGAATCAAATACTCCATGTTGGTAGGGGTAGGCATCATGGCCTTTTCAATAACCAATATATTGATAAGATTAGGTAAACACTAAATAAAATTTTCTTGGATATCTTTCACAAATAGATCTTGTTTAACCTTAAAATCTATATATCATTTCACAATAAATTTTATAATATATCTATTAATAGTAGTTTTTGTCCAGTGATCTATTGCATGAGTTCAGATGGTGTCTAGACTTTGTAGATTTATTTGTCTTTATTATATCCAAGTTGGAAATTATATCCTCCTTGATTTAAAAAATAGTATTCCAATCTTGGTAACCATGCAACTAATATTCTAAGCAATTCACACTATTAAATATTAATTTTTTATCTATAAATGTGCACATATATCATTTATTATGTATAACTTCAAATTATTCTTTCTTATTCCTGTAGGAAATTATGAATTTTTTAATCAAGTTATCTCTCCAAATATCTTTGTATTTGTATCCATTTCTACATGTTTAAATAATATTACATTCTCATTGCACCATTGTTAGCAGAGTTTACTTAAAAAAACCCATCAAAACATGCTAATATAGGGATAATTGTGTAAATTGTGATAGAATTATAACATAAATAGCAACTTAGATTTTAAAAAAGACATTTATTATTTAAATATGATATATTTATTAATGAAACATAGACTTAAATTTTACAAACATTAAATGGAATCTATATTATTTATAGATTTAGATAAAAAGAGAATTCATTGCACACATGATAATGATAAAATACATTCAAAATAAACCATTTAATAACTTCTTATTAATCTCTATCACATTAAAAATATTTTAAAATACAATTAAGAATTATATATAACTTTTACAATATGTCGCTTTGTATTCTAGCCTTCCACTTCAAGCAAAAGAAAGATACTTCACCTACTGAAGACTCTTAACATGTTTCCAAGTGTAAAATACATAGAACAAGAGATACAAAAGACAAAATAGTGTGAGTCACACATGTTTATATAAATTATAGTTTGAAAAATTTTATCCTTTTTTACTCCCAATAATATTCAATAAAATTTTCATCTTGAAAAGCATCCTTTTGATCTTTAGTAGTTGTATCAATAATTTCAATATTCTTGATAATTCTACCAATAAGGTGAATAGGATATGATGTAAAATATATAATAAGAATTTTTGTTAGCCTTTTTTCATCTATTATTAATATTAATAATTTTTGATTGGATGTTTTTTCATTGATGTCAAGATTGATGTTATTTGATGTCAAGGTTGATGTCATTGATGTTAAGGTGTAATTGATGAAGATGCATAGTGAATGATACGTGTGATAAAGAAGCCATGTGATAAGAGAGAATTTTAAGGAAACCTAATGATTATTCTATGGTTTATATCAATATTTAGGTTATGTGAATATTAAAGCATGTTTGAATACTATTTCTTGAGAATAAGGTGTCTTGAGAAGCCTAGTCATAACAAGCATAGTCATATCATGAGCATGTGCATGGTAAACATGAAGAGGTATATAAAGAGGTATGAAATTGTTTGAATAACATTTAAGGCATGTGATCAAGGTGTATAAACATCAAATAATGTTTCAAGATCAGTTTTCAAGCTTTAAATTCTTGAGAAGCTTAGTTATGGCACTAGTCATAGCTTGCAAAGTCCTAGTAAGAAGCTTTGGTCATGGTGTCTTGGTGAGATGGATGCATAGAGTAATAAGAGGTTGTATAACTTTGTTTGATCATGATCACTTAGGATATTTTTAAGGTGAGTATACAATGGTAAGACCTTAAGTCCAAGTCTGTAACTAGACTAATTTTAGATCCTACCTGACCTAATGAGGTGTCATGAGGTGTTACCAAGGCATATGAAGGATGTATGGTAATTTTCTAGCATGGTAATAGTTTTTATAGAATTTATATGAGATATTGAGAGCTTGGATAGTGGTTATAAGGTCAATTTTAAGGACTAATGTGTTTTGAAGGTCAAGGTCTAAGAAATAAAAGAGAGAGATGGTGGCCAAATGAGGTATGAGATTTAGATTTCAAGATAAGAATTAGAATGTGAGAATATTAAGTGGTGTGATATATTGTCTCAAATTTTTTTACCAAGTTTGATGTTAATGTTTTAAGTTTTAGGGTTGAAAAAGTGTTTTAAGGTCTCTCGAGTGCACATAATGAAGGGTTCTCAACCTGAGAACAAATTTCAAGTGTTCATTATCATGTGTAACCTTGGTATGGGAACCTAAACCTTTCATGGTATATGGGGTAGGTTCCTATCTAAATTTTTCAAGAATTTTTTTATGGAATGAGGGGCTAAGCTTTATGAATGATTATTAAGATTGGAATATGGTTTAAACCCTCAAAAAACCCTAATAGTGACCCAATATGAAAGAAGTTATTATAAATTTATTATAATGGATTGGTATGTATATTTAAGTTATTGGATAATCTATTAAATTCTCCCAAACACCTCCAGGTGTGATTATTTTGTTAGGTGTGTGAGTAGACCCTATAGGAAAGGCCTTGTTTCTCATAAATTTATTGTATTAGTCAAAGTTGACCAATTCAAAGTTTATAAATGAATGGAGAAAAAATATTGAGACTTGTATTTTATTTTCATGGTGTTTTTTGATCAGGTTATAGTACTCAGGTGTGCTAAATCGGTCATCTAATACAGCTCATCACTAACAAGCCTAATGGTGTAAATAGTGAGAAACCTAGGTAGAAGTGAGAAGGTTATTAGGGATGTGTTATCATGGAATATGGATGAATCCAAGTACATGGAGAATGTTTAAAAAAAATTAATATATGATCATGCTGGATATAATTTTTTGAGCTTAGTGAATATGATGAAAATGTTGCTCATAAGTTGACTTATCTAGTACATATGAGACAATGAAGGTGTAAGGTTATAAGATTGGTCTACAAGACTAATATTTAAATTTAAACATGTTATATTTATATTTTAAAATTTTATAATTATATAATAATATCATAAAAATGTGTTTTAAGTCTCTAAAATTGGTCATACATGTGTTGAAGGTCATTTTCACCATGACTATGTTTCAAGGCAAACTAGCAATTTTGGGTAAACAAGTTACATAGATGAGTTTAAGACTCTATGCCATGAGTTACTATATATAATGATTTTTTATTGTTTTGAGACTTTTATATTATATACATTATTTTTATAATCTTTTAATATAGTGTAAAAGGTTGAAAAATTGAATCCAAAATGGCTTATTTGGTTAAGTGAGGTCTGAGAGAGAAGGTCAACAAATTAGTCTGCAAGACCAATAATTTCCATAAGAGATTATGATATTTTTGTTTTATATTGATATGAATATTTTTTAATATCATATTCATTCATTTTATGTCCTTGATTGTGTCTATATGTGTCAAAATTTCAAGTTTCCATGACTAGGTTTTGGAGTGATCTAGCAGTTCTGAGTGGGCTATTTATAGAGAAGGGTATGAGTCATTTTACCTTGAGTTATGAAGTATAAAACATATTATGATAAAATTTAGGTAATTTATCTTATGTATATTTAATTTTTTTCCATTTTTAATTTTCAAAATTGTGTTTATGTTTTAGTTATTCAAGACAAACATTCTTTATATGAGAAGGCCTAATTGTGAATAGTACTATTAGCATGCTTCAAGTGGTGGTTTATTATAAAAGGTTTTATGTATAATATATAAGATTATAAGGGTTATATTTGAGTGGAATACTATATTTTCCTACTATATGAGGTGTTTTAATCTATTCTAAGAAAGGTAAAGTGTAATGTGTCCTAAAATAGACCTAAAGATGGAAGGAGGGATAATTGAGGTATGTCAAACCTAAAAGGACTCAAAATAACTTTTTATTAATTTTTATGGAATATAATAAGATATATTACATGGCTGACATAATATGGTAAAGGTGTCTATATGACCAAGAAGGATATGAACAAGAGACTTGTATAAATATAAGACAGTTTTAGGCCTATGTGTGTGTGAATAAAATAACATATTTAAAATACTAATGAGGTATTATATACCATAATATGATTTTATATGATCAGGTATTAATATTTTATAGAGTTTTTGTGTATTAGGATCAAGGTCATATGACCTAGTTAAGTCAAAAAGAGGGTTAGTTGAGCAAAGAAGGCTAGAATATAGTTTGAGAGGGATATAAGTGTGTGAAGAGATAAAGAAGGAGATAATAATATATCTTATTATGGAAAATGGTTTCTAAGGTGATCAAAGTTTTCATGTGTTTTATTTGATGTTAATTAATCCAGGTGGTTGGTTCCTCCTTACAAGTGGGTGCTTGTTAAATCCTAGATGAGTTGGTGCTTAGCTAGTTGGGGTTGGTGCTCCATGTGAAGTGGGTGATTAAATAAATTTTGTGTTTGTATTATAGGAATATATTACATTTTATTATATTAGTGTATTTTCTTCCCCTTGATTTTTTCATGCAAATGTGATGTATTCATGTGTTTTATGCTTATGTGGATGGGTGCTTATGCTTGGTAGATATATGTGCTTGTTTTAATGGTTCATGAATGTTTAAGTTAAATTTATAGGAAAGGATTTGAATAATTATTTACCCCCTTCCCCATATTAATTTTTATTCCAACATTTGGTATTAGATCCTAGTCCTTTTAATCAGGTCTAAAATCCTAAAGGAGATCCTAGAAACAAGATGGCTAGTCAACAAGCTCAAGGTGGTTTCTCTACTAGTAAGGATCCTTTACTTAATGGATCTAATTATGCATTTTTGATCATCAAGATGGAGATATATTTGATGTTTCAAGGTCATGATATTTGGTAATAAATTTTGGATGGTTATAGTGATCCTCCTATTCCACCAACTAATGCAACAAGTAAGAAGTCTAATGAAAACAAATCCAAGGCAATGAATGATATTGTTTATTTCCTATCAGAGGTAGAGCTTGTGTAGATGATGTGCTATGTATCACCAAAAGAGATATAGGATAAATTTAAGACTATCTTTGAAGGATAAACTAAGGTGACTATGGCTAAGTTGTAGACCCATTAGAGATAATTTGAAAGTATGAAGAAGAATGAAGATGAAATAATTGCATCTTACCTATTTAAGGTTGATGAATTTACTAATTTCATTAGAGGATTAAGAGAAGAGGTGAAATAATATATGGTTGTTGAAAAAGTTTTGAGATAACTAACTCCTAAGTTTGACTCTAAGGTGTCTACATTGGAAGAGATGCAATATTTGGAAAATCTTGAAATGGATGGGATTCATGGTATTTTGACTACTTATGAGATGATAAATAATAAAAGAAGAAATTCCAATAAGGAAGCATATTTCAAAGTTGATAATGATCAACTGATAGCCATGTTGTAAGGAAATTAAGGTTTGGATCTAGTAATTATAAGGGTAAGTTACCATTAAAATGTTTCAAATGTGGTAAGATTGGTCACTTTACATCTAAGTGTCCTAATAAGGACAAGATAAAGCATGATGAAGAACACAATGAACATTATGAAGATGATAGAAAGGTCTATAAGTTTGACAAGAACAAGAAAGATTTCAGGATGTATGAAGGTATGAAAAGATCATTCAAAAATAAAAAAAGTTTTTATACCAAAGAAAACAACTAATATAATGTAAGTGACACAAACACATCTAATAGTGATGATGAGAATGATGAACATAAACATGACAAAAATGAAACCTTATTCATGGCCATAGAGTAAGATAATGAGGGTTAATCAAATGGAAAAGGCCTTATAGTTGATGTATAATCAAATGAAGAATAATATTAAGTTACCCTTGAGGCAAATTGGTGAGTGACCTAGAGGAGTTGAATTTATAGAGAAGAAATAATCACAAATTAAGATAATTAGTTAAGGAATATGAGGAGAAGATTGGATTTTTTGAGGAGAGACTGAGTAACACTTCCAAGAAGTATGATGAGATCATCAATCAAATTGAATCATAGATGGATATAGTCAATGAAAGCCTAAATGATAAAGAGGAATAACACACCATATATGAAACTTAAGTGAAATCCTTGAAATATAAGTTATATCAAGCATAAATCAAGGTGAATACCTTTGTGAAATTTTAAAAGAGCACTGAGGCTCTAGATGATATCTTGAGTAGTCAAAAATTTACAAGTGATAAGATAGGACTTGGTTTCAAAGAAGACCAAAAGGAGGCATCTCAAATCAAGGAGAAAGATATTTAAGACATTAAATTAAACATAAATAAATCAATTAAATATCCTAATTCTATGTGGTATGCTAATACATTCAATGGTTAATATTTTGTGTGTAGTCAGTTTGGTCATAGAGTAAAAAAGTGTAAAAAACCCTCTAAGAATGAGTACTCATGGGAATATTTAAGGAGTCATAGTTCACATCAATAAAATGGTAAGTATAAGGTGGTTTTATTAATTTTAATAATGTAGGACACATTTCAAGATTCTATACTAATAAAGTTAGATAGTCATCAAATCAAAATAGGAGGTTTAAATCCCTTAGGGTGCAAAAAATAAGGCAAATGAATGTATGGAAACCAAAGATAGTAAATATGAGTCATGATGAGTCTACAAGCTCAATTATACTATTTTATATGATATATCATACTTTAGATTTGAAAATAAGTTAGGAATGTCTATTGTTAGCTCACATTGATGATCAATGGTTAATGAAGAGGTCAAGCCTATATTGCTAATCAAGCCAAAAAGGATACTGAAGGATATTTAGCCTTATGAAAACATGGAGATTTATGAATCTCATAATATTGTGTTGTTTTAGTAACCTATTAAAAGGGTTGACTCTATTATAATTCATAGAGACACACTTCAAGCTATCAGAATCATGGTAGATGCCTAGTTTGAGGGGTGAGTTATTTAGGTTGTTGAGTGAGATTGATATATGTTGAGAAGTGGTATTATAATATAAGTTCATTGAAAAGGGTATTAATTTATTAATGGGGGTCATGTTATTTTTATTGATATTTTGTTGCAATAAGTTATAGTATATATGACCCTTTGTCATTAATGTCAAAGGGGGAGAAAGTCCATGAAGGGAGATTGCCTAGATTGGGGGAGATGATAGTGATCATATTGAAGATTTTTTTTACATAAATTAAAAAGGGGGAATTTATTGAGAATTTTTGTCATTTATTTCAAGATTGATGTCATTGATGTCAAGGTGCAATTGGTGAAGATGCATAATGATCAGTATGTTTGACAAGGAAGCCATGTGATAAGAGAGAATTTTAAGGGAACCTAATGTATCTATTTTGAGAGATAATTTGAAGGAAAACTAATGATTATTTTGTGGTTTATATCAACTTTTAGTTTAGGTGAGCATTAAAACATGTTTGAAAACTAGTTCTTTCATACAAGGTGTATTGAGAAGCCTGGTAATAACAAGCATAGTCATATCATGAGAATGTGAATGGTGAGCATGAAGATGTATGTAAAGAGGTATGAAATTGTTTTAGGAGAATGTAAGTAATTAAATAAATGTGTAACAAAATCAAATAAATTTTCAAGATCAGTTGTCAAGCTTAAAGTGATTGAGAAGCCTAGTCATGGCACTAGTCATATCTTGTAAAGTCTTTGTGAGAAGGTTTTAACATGGTGTCCTAGTGAGATGGATGTGAAGAGTCATAAGATGTTTTATAAGGTTTATTGATCATGTATATGAGGTTTTGGAGAACTCAATATATTTTCAAGGTGAGCTTACATGGGTAAGACCTTAAGTCCAATTCTACAACTAAACTAGTTCTAGACCTTGCCTGACCTAATGAGGTGTTATGAGGCATTTCCAAGGAATATAAAGGATGTATGGTAGTGTTTGAGAATTTTAAGAGGTTTTATAGAATGTATATGAGGTATTTATATCTTGGATAGTGGTTAGAAGGTTAGTTTTAAGGACTAATGTGTTTTATAGGTCAAGGTCTAAATAAGCAAAGAAAGACATGGTGGCAAAATGATGTATGTGATTTAGATTTCAAGATAATAATGAGTATGTGATAATTTTAAATGGTGTGATATATTTTATAATTTTTTTTACCAATTATGAGGTCAAATTTTGAAGTTTTAGGCTTGAAAAAGTGTTTTCAGGTCTATCGAGTGCATAGAATGAAGGGTTCTCAGCTTGATAATGACTTTAAAGTGTTAATTGGCATGTGTAACCTCTACATCACAATATACGAATTTCATGGTATATGGGTAAGGGTCCTAGATAAAAATTTTAGGCATTATTTTTTGGAATGAGGGGCTAAGCTTTATGAATGATCGTTTAAGACTGGAAGCTGGTTTAAACCCTCAAAGAACCCTAATAGTGACCTGATATGGAAGAAGTTTTTCTAAAGTACTCATAATGGATTGGTATGGATATTTAAATTATTGTATCATCTATTCAAATCTCCTATACACTTTTATGTGTGATTGGTTTTTTAGGTGTGTGAGTAGACCCTACAATAAAGTCCTTATTTCATGAATAGTTGTTAAAGTTAGAATTAACCAAGTAAAAGTTGATAAATAGATGTAGGATAAATATTGTGACTTTTATTTGATGTCCATGGTTGTTTTTTTTATCATGTTTTAGAGATTAGGTGTGTTAAACTAGTCATCCAAGACAACCTATCACTAATAGGCCTAATGGTGCACACAATGATAAACCCAAACAAGAATGAGAAAGTGATTAGGGATGTGTTATAATAGAATATGGATGAATAAAATTGCATGGAGAATTTTTTAAATAATTTTAATACATTTTTAATTTTGTATATAAGTTTTTGAGGTCAATGAATATGATGAAAATGTTGCTCATAATTTGACTTGTGTAGTACAGTTGAGATAGTGAAGGTGTAAAGTTATGAGATTGGTGTACAAGACTAATATTTAAATTTGACCATGATATATATCTAATTTATAATTTTATAATTATATAATAATATCATCAAAATACATTATAATTCTCTAAAATTAGTCATACAGATGTTGAAGGTCATTTTCACTATGACTATGCTTCAAGGCAAATTGGTAGTTTTGGGTAAGAAAGTTGCAGAGATGAGTTTGAGACTATATGACTTGAGTTAATGAATATAATAAACATGATGTTTTTTTATTGGAATTTTATATCCTATAAATTATTTTTATAATCTTATAAGTTAGTGTAATATGTTTAAACATTGAATCCAAAATGGCTTGTCTAGCTAAGTGAGGTCTGAGAGAGAGACGACCAACAAATTGGTCTGTAAGACCAATAATTACCATTAGATATTATGATTTTTTTTATAGTATATTGTTTTGAGTATGTTTTAATAGAATATTAATTCATTTTAATTCCTTAATTTGATATCTTTAGGTGTTAAAAGTTTAAGTTTCCATGACTCGGGTTTGGAGTATTCTGGCAATTCTAAGTGGGCTATTTACAGAGAAGGGTTTGAGTCCTTTTACCTTGAGTTGTGAAGTATAAATAATAATGTGATGAAATTGAGGTCATTTTTCTTCTGTATTTGTGATTTTTTTCATGTTTTAAAAAAAATTAAATTTATGCTTTAGTTATTCAAGACAAACATTCTATGTATAAGAAATCCTAATTTGAATAATACTATTGGCATGCTTCAAGTGGTGGTTTAATCTAAAAGGTGTTATGGAGCTTAGATAATATTTTAAGGGATATATTTGAGTTAAATTTGATATTTTAATTATATATTATGTGTTTTAATGTGTTCCAATGAAAGCAAAGTGTAACATATCCTAAAATAGACCTAATGGAATTAGGTTGCCATGAGACCTAAATATGAAAGGAGTCCTAATCGAGGTATATCATACCTAAAGGGAATAAAAATAATTTTTTAATTATTTTTATAAAATTTTATAAGATATATTCTATGGCTGACCTAATAGGGTAAGGGTGTTTAGCAGACCAAGAAGGATACGAACAAGAGATTTGTATGAATACAAGACATTTTTAGGCCTATGTGTGAGAAGAGGGAAAGCAAATAAAATAACATATTTAAGAGTAAAATGAGGTATAATATACCATAAAAGGAGTGTATATTTATAGTGATGAAATTTTTATATAGGTTATGTATATGAGGATCAAGGTCATATGACCTAATCAAGTCAAGAAGAGGGTTAGTTGAGTGAAGAAGGATAAAAGGTAGTTTGAGATGGATAAAAATGTGTGAAGACCTGAAGAAAGATATCATCATCTATTTTATTAGAAAAAATGGGTTATAAATGTGATCCAAGGTTTCAAGTCAATTATTTGGTTCTAAGTGATCTAGGGGGTTGGTGCCTCCTTGCAAGTGGGTGCTTTCTAAAGCCTAGTTGAGTTGGTGCTTAGCTAGTTGGGGTTGGTACTCCACATGAAGAAGGTGATTCACTAAATTTTGTGTTTATTTTATATTAATATAGTACATTTGTATATAAAAATGGGTTTTTGTCCCCTTGAGGTTTTCCCGTATATGTTATGTATTCATGTGTTTAATGATTATGTGGATAGGTGTTTATGCTTGCTAGATATATGTTCTTGTTTGAATGGTTCATGAATGTTTAAGTGAAATTAATAGGAAAGGTTTTTAATAATAATTCACCCCCATATCATTAATTTTTATTCCAATGATATATTAAAATAATATTATTGGATTAAGGCTAGGGATTATTCATTATTAACATGAGCCTTACTAGTGAGTATAGATTTTATCCTTGTTACCAGTTTTATTACACAATAAATGCAAAGAAGATACACTATCTATGTATAAAAATATGAAAAGAGTGATTTTTTTAATTATTTAAACCAATAATGTTCATTTAAAATGGTCCTAATTAGTATGTATTATTAGGGGAAAATTAGAAATTAGGTCTAAAAATAAAACCTTAAAGTTGAAATATAAAACCCTAGAAGTATGAAACCCTAAGGGAAAACATAAGGTTTGTAAATTTTTTGATATGTGTATAGGTTAACCATATGTTTTACCCTAAATTTGTTAATATATAATATTAATATAACTAAGATATAAATTTTAAATTTAATTTAGATCAATATTAATCTATATATAATTGTTACGTAGTTGAACACACACATCATCTATTCTACTACATAGATATTGCACCTCTCATGAAAGGATGCATATTCCTTTGCTCAAATTTTTTTAACAGCCTCACACATAAGTAACATACCTAATTTTATACTTTCATTCAATGGTAACCTCAAATAGTAGGCTATGCATCTCATTTTTCACTTCACAAATTGAAATCCTATGTGCTTCATAGGCATATACTCACATACTCCTCTGGGCCCCATGTCAACACAACCATGTGTCAACCTACCTAAACCACATGATTAAAAATGTTCCATATATATATTAAACACCAATTTAGGATCCAAATATTTGATATTGTTGAAGATAACTTAGACATTAACTTTTCAAACCAATTTCAACTATCAAATCTGATAAGAGGTCAACATGCCTATCAACATCCTCCTTGGTAGTTGAACATTATTTAATATTTATTTTGTATTATATAGGTTAAATATTTAAAATACACATATATACATATTATTCAAGGTAAATTTAATATATAACCATCATATATTTATCTTGATTCATGCATCTACTCTGTATACATGCATTATATACATTATTTTTATGTATTCCCTATTCTTTGATTTATGAATAGAAGTTACATTTATTAAAATAATTCCACTCTAATGAATGTGTTTTATTGTTTCATCTGAATAAAAAATTTCACATTCACTGTAGATAATCATACTTATTTTTCCCCCTCACACTCGGTCATAGGTCTCATGGTGTAGATCATTGGTATTAGAGAAACTTACAACAACCTAGTGTAAGGTAAACAAGTGCAAGAGTTATAATTATCTAACCAATTTATTTATAATTTTAGACATATATGTGTTCCTATTGGTGTAACTCACTAGTGACTCATCTAGGAGGCACACTACACCAAGATCTTGAGACACTTTTGCATGAAAAATAATCTAGCCACATTGCATTTGTACTTTTATGGACTTCACATGTGTATATACATGGAACACCACATAAACTATTGTATTCATTGTTGCTTTTCAAATCCCATAAATAAGAATCTAGGACTTTACACACCTCCACTAGTTCCATACAGACCATGGGATTCTATTAGCATAGATTTCATGACTAGGTTTCGTATGATGAAACACCAACACAACTTTGTGTTTTTTGTAGTGGATAGGTTTTCTAAGATGGATATCATGGTTCATTAAAATAAAGGCATTGATGTAATTGGGACTACATAATCCTTATTTAATCATGTTTGGGTTCATTTGGGCTTCTAACATCCATCATCTCCAATCAAGATCCACACTTTGTAAGTCACTTTCGGAAAGCATTATGGGGCTTGATGGGTATGTATCTATAACAATAAATATATTTTCACCTATAGATATATGGGAAAACTAAAGTTTTCATTCATAAACTTATTCATCTTATATGAATTCACAACTTCACACATGTTTACATATGGGATGACAATATCTTATACATTTAACATGCCTAAAATAAATCCATTCATAGCTATATGGGTCATAATCCATTCTAGACATGTATTAGGTTTCAACCTTAGGTACCCCTAAACATATCCTCAATGTGTACCAATTGGAACTAAGTCATGCACACAATAATGGGAAGTAGACAAATATGAGAAGTTTCTAGGACACACCCAGTCTATTCATTAGTAGGTTCAAAAAATTATCTCTCACACACAAGTAAAGTATAATTAGTACCATGTTTCACATCACACACCTCATGTATTTCAAGTTGGTGATAAATTTTGGTTATACCTTCAAAAGGAATTCTTTAAAGGTCTAATGTAAATGATCAAGTCTCTATTCTATGTTCCTTACACCATTTTGTGTGTAGCTAGTGATAACACATTTGTTATTAATCTACCTTCATACTTGGGTATGCACCTAGTATTCAATGTGGAACTTATCAAGCCTTACAATCCACCACTTATTACACCAATAGTGACACAACATCCTTATGATTTATATCCTAAACACTTGTACCCCATAGAGTATTACTAGATCATCAAAGTGACAAACACATACACCTACCATGTCATGCATCATATTTTTCAAGTGGTCAAGGCTAGATAATATGTTGATCAAGATAAGTGGTACACTTCTCAATAAATTTGAGTGCATTTTCCTTAGCTACATGTTGATGCAATGGAGACCATTACTCTTCAATAAAGATAAAATGATCCATGTGTAACCATTACATATCCTAATACACTCCAAATATTTTTTAATGTGTCGATATCACACTAGCATGTAAGTATGCACACTCCTTGGCCTAAATTTTGTTGACAACCTCATGCAAAATTCATGTGCATACTAATAGACTTTAATGTAATGGTCACCTTAGGTCATAGCTTATCCATCACACTACACACCTACATCTTAAAATATTGTGTGATTCATAGACATCTAATCATAGAATCTATTATTCCTTTGAGTACTATGTAAACACAACCATGTATCAACCTAACTTGATTATGTGATTTAAAATGTGGCCCAACTATCCATTAGTCACTAACAAAGGATCCTAAGATCAGAGGTCATTAAAGACAACTTGGACATTACATGTTCACATCTTTTCTAACTACCACATCTAAAATGAGGTTAACAATCCTATCAACATCCTCCTTGGTAGTTGTATAGTAGTTAATATTGATTTTGTATTATGCATGTTAAATATGCAACATAAAAATCTAGCCTAAGTAGTCAAGGTTGATGTAATACCCATCTGTAACATTGTTATATTTCTCCATGCATATACTCTATATACACACACTATAAAAATTATATTTATTTACTCCATATCTTTGATTTATTAATATAAGTTACATTTCTTTCAAGTAAGACTTTTGCTCCATTGAATGTGTGTTTGATTGTTCCATCTAAATACATCTCTATGAATTCACTCCAAATAACCAAACTTAATTATCCCACATACACTCAATCCTAGGACCTATGGTGATAAAATATAAATGTCATTCAATTATGCATCTAAATGTAAAAAATTATAAACACCCAAATTTAGTGTAGGCCCATCCTTCAAATTATTTATTCAAAATATGGGCATGTAGACTATTGATATAAAAAATAAGGTATTTCTTGGGTATTTTATATTATGTTTCATCCATTTGATATTTATGTTCCCAAATTTTCACAAGGATCACCAATACTTGTCTCTTTTCCTTTTAATAAAAGTATGTTGTTAATAGATAATAAGGGTACTATGGTCTTCTAAGAGTAGACTTTTCATGTGTAATTTTCATAAATTATTTTGAGTCATGTTTCATTTAAATCTTATGTTTTTATATTTGGTATTATTTGGGGTTAGATTTTGATCACTAATAGGGCCCAAAATACAAAGTCTAAACCTTTATAAATATAAAACTAATACATGGAATTAAGTATAGTTATCCTCACTCTCAAAATCCATTCAAATATTTTTATATTATGTTTATAGATTTATTGAAGCTAGTTTCAATTTTTTCAAATCTTTAATTAACATTTTCTTGTTTATGCCAAGGGTAATAAGAGAAATAACATCAAAACCTGTAATCATAATAATACAGATACACGTAAGTTGGAGAAATACATTTGAGGTTAATCCCTATTCTGAGTATTGGAAATATAGTGTAGAATATAGTCACTTAACAAGGATTTACCAAGGTTGGTCAAACTCAATAACTATCTCCTAATACCCTAATATTCAATATCAAATTTGTTTGTGTGTATAAAACTAGGATTTTTTTCATTTAAATTATTTTGTGTCATATCATAGATATAAAATTATGTCAAAAACCCTAATTAATATAGTGTGGGTAGTTCAATAATCATCTGTTGTCACATTCAACTAGGAAACATTCACATTCAAAAAACTAACTATCCCATGTTTTTGTCCACTTATAGTGCTCTTGTATAATAATATTTTAAGATTTTGTTTATGACCTATTAATGTTAGAGTTTCTATTCTTCATTTATTTTTCCTAATTATCATTTATCACAGTCAAATAGGACATGTTTTCATTCAATGTACATGAATGGCCTATGTTGTCATATACTTAAAGAGGGAATTTATAGAAGAAGTTAAAAATTCTTTACCTAATCTTAAGCCTAAAACACATAAATTAACATTCAATTTAAAAACTTTTACTTGTGATGACTTCTTATATGGACTTATCTCATGCCTTATTCCACTATATTTTCACAACCTTTCCTTCACTTTTATTTAGATGGCCCATTCCTAAAAGCAACTGATTATTTCAAAATTTCCATATTCCTCATTCAAAATAGTTGAAGATTATCTCCTTATTGATCCATAATTACATATTAGTTGTGTATATTTTACTTATACAAGGCCATTTCATCTATATTATCCCACTCCTCAGTCCTATCCATTTCCATTGTCCATGTTCTCCCACTAAATAATTGTTATTTTCTCAAATTCAAACTCACATAATTGGTCATCCCACACATTTATAAATACCCATTCAAAGGAATTCTTAAATTATCACTATAAAGATATAATTTCAAGTCATTTTTCACCTTGAGGCTCACACATGGAAAATCACTAGAACATCTAAATACATATTGAGAGAAAAATATATATTTTTCTCAATACATAGTCCATATAGCCCAAGTATCCCTAAGTTAATTCTACATATACTTCCAAAGGTATCAAGTCATGGTTGAAGCACATAAATACACTAGGATTGAAATAAATTTTATCATTAGACAATTATTTAACACACAACACCATATCATGAGATAATTACATTGATTTTGATCCCTCTTCAAATTATTGGTATGTAGGTAACGTTCAATATAGGGGGTGTTGAGGTCTAACACAACTTCAACCTCTAACCCCTTTTTTACTTTTATTTTTTTTATCATTCATGGTATTTTGAGATATGGTTAAAAGTGAATAATGTGGCATATAGTGATTTTTGTAACAAATAAATAGCTCCCACTTAGTCTAACAGAGCATATAGGTGAAGTGAACCTTTCATATTAGTCATACATCACAAACCCTCACAAGATGTTAGCGTTCCCTAAGGACACTAGTGTAAACTAATTTGATCTAATTATAATGGCCTTGTCATTGATATAAGAGAATCATTATTATTGATTCACATCATCATCATCATAGAGTCTCCTAGTCGATTTATACTTTCCATCTCAGTCTTGCATGATTGAATCTCTATCATAGTTATTTCCTTTTAGAATTTTTTTTGTATTTTTACATATTTAGTGAAGTTACAAATTATTTTGTGTCATTTATTACATATATTTATAATTCTAATTTTATCTAAAAGTTTTTCATAATAGGATTTAATAAATATTGATTCCTAAATTTGATAAAAACATATTAGTGAACCCATCTATTGGTCTAGTATTCCAAAACCCTAGTTTCCCTTCAAGTTTCCTTTTATTTTTAGAACTTCCATTAGGATTGAAAATGTATAACTTTATGATTTATGAAGTCATCATGATCATATTGACTTAATCTATCTATCATTTCTTAGTTTAATTTTTTTTATTATTTACTTGTTGTTTTCCTATAACATGTAAAATTTTCAACATGTATATAAGCCTATAGATGCATAATTTAAGGGAAAAGATAACATATTATATCAGTAAAGAGATTAATAATGAATAACTATATAATGCTTATTTTTACATGGCTCAATTTGAGTTTCCACATATTAATAGATGTCAAAAGGCTCAAATGGTTCATTTTTTCTCTACCCATAGACCTCACAATTATCTTAGCTCATATCCTACCTCTGCTATTCACCCTAGGTTTATAATATACCTTATGGTTTGATTTATTATCATTAGATGAGTTTGGGTGCCTCATTAATAAAGGAAAAAGGAACCAATTCAAGAAATCCCTCTTCATCCCCAACCCAATCCATCAGGATCAGTTAATCAACCTAGAGGATATGATATCATTGATCAGTTAAGGAATAAAATAGATAATATTTCCATGTTATAATTAATTAATAAATCTATTATCTTCAAGGATATTCTATACCAATTATTTAATTAGAAACATATCCCTTGTGATGTGTAACCTCATTACTTCACATTTGTTGTAAACACTTTAAAGAATATTAAGGATGTTATATATTTTAGAAATGAGGATTTACCTCCATAGTCTACTATTGATCATAATCTTCCTTTATTTACATAACTTCAAATCAAAATCACAATAGTAAAAAAAAAGTTTTGATTGATAATGGTTCAAGTTTGAATATTTTAAATATTACATTCTTATATACAATGGGTATCAACATGGGTACTATTTAAAATACTTATAATAATATAAAATTATTTGATGATGTGTCTCACTAAGATTTGAGTTATATCACTTTCGATATTACAGTGGAACACAAAACTCTATTTACTAAATTTTAAGTAATGCCTAATCATTTGCACTATAATTTACTATTGGGTAGGCCATTGATACATGCTAGGAAAGTTATACCTTATAATTTACAATGTTGATGTGGGTCTTCTGCACATCCTAAATTTAAATGAGGTAGCCTCTAAAATTTTAGGATCTCAATGGAGGTAAACTCCACAATAGAGTTACAGGTATGGGTTAGACGACCTTATGGTGGAATAAAAAGTAGAACATGTAGGTTATTAATTAGGTTTAATTGTAGTGAAATGAATCTTAGTAAAGAGATAAAATCTAAGTGAGTGAGATATATGGGTGGTATATAATTTATAGTGATTAGATCTTGATTAAATAAACTTAAAAAAGAGAGAAGGGTAGAGCAGAAAAGAAGATTTTATGATCTCAAGAGGTTACTTACTAGGTTGGTTTTCATGTGGAGAAGTGTTTTAAAATCTAATGCTTATTACTTTTATCTATTGAACACTCACAGATGAACATAGTTACAAAGTCTAGGGAAATAGTATAATAAACTCAATGGTCTGTATTAATGCTTAAAACTCTCACTTCAAGTTTAAAAACCTCCTATGGGAGGATTTATAGGTGTAAGACAAAAATTTTAGTCTATAAATAAACCTCTAAGATTTTAGAAGTTGACTCTTCATTCTAAGTTGGGGGGTGAAAAGGGAGAAGAAAAGAAATGCAAATAATATTGAAACAACACTAACTAAGGTGATATGCTAAGATATTTAAAGCATTAACCTGCTATTACATAAAATAGATTGAACCCTTAAACACTACAAACAATAAAGGAGAATGAATAATGAATTAAGATGTATAAGGAAAGAAAAGATTAAAAATATAGAAGTAGATAAAATAAATGACAACCAAAGATAACTTTCCAGTAAAATTGACATATAATACCACATCCTTTTCATTTTTAGGTGGAGAATAAAATATAGAAGGCTTCAAGGGCACATACAAAATGTCTAGTCATACCTATGAGGGGAACCTGTTACTTTTAAAGAATGAGAAAATTCTAACTGCTATTACTTCTCTTCTTATTATAAATGGTTATTTACAAAAGTAATAAATACAAGCGAGATGGCCTCTCATGGGAATGATACCTAAAAATATTAGAACTCAAACCCATGATGATGTCATTGCAATTAGATGAGGGGCTCTAGCTCATGAGTGTAATTAGCCTCTAGATCCTAGATATGGCACAACCACATTATTCTGTTATGACCATAATGCTTGGGAAAAGTGAAGTGATGTCACAATTCTTTTTTTAGAGCTTCTTTTTTATGTTGTGACCCCTTGACCCTAGTCCTTCAAATTCAAAAAATAACACTTTAAGATATCTTAATGTGTTCCACAAGATTTATTAAGAGAGGGATGGGGCCACATTCTCATCCAATAGCACTAATCTGAGATCTGTTAATAAAAACTTTTACTTCAAAGACCATCATGATGCCACATGGAAAGGCTCATCTTCTTATTTTTATAGCTACATGGTGGGTCCTTCTCTTTTTCCTAATGGCTAATGATGTAAATCCAAAGTTTGAGAGACCAAAACCACTCATTGATAAGCATAGGGATGACACGTGTTGAGCTAGAACTTCTCCAAGGAAACTGGGCACTTCCTTGGCAAGGCTGAGTGTGGGGGCACCAAAAGTAGACACTCTTCTAAGGGGAAGTCAAGAATTTATTTACAAAATTGATCATGAGGGAACCACACTTTGGAGCCACATTCACCAATAAATGGTTTTATGGGCCTCATTTATTCATCTAGCTAATGGTACTGTATAAAAGTCTAAAAAAAATGAGCCAACTTTAGATGAGCATTGGGATGCCACGTGATGAGCTAGCACTATACTGGAGGGAAATGAGAACTTCTTTGGGCTAAATAATCACTAGGCTAACACATGGAGGAAAGTGGAAGGAGGTCAATGCTTAGGAAATTTTTTCAAAAAGGATCCTAAGAAGGAAAAGGCCAAAAGAACCATGGAAGGTGTTGAGAAAGCTTGAGACAAAAAGGGCTAACTAATCCAAAATGAGAAAACATGGATTTTGATCCATAATTACTGGTGACTCATAGGGGCATTTGCTTATAGATGAGAGAACCCAAAACTTTGGTACTTAGACTAGTCGAAGCAAAATTTCAAAGGAAGAAGTTCTTACAAACTTACAACTTTTGAAGAACTACCTAAAAATGCACCTACTCTTCTTCTTTAGGTTGGGTATTCTTGTTTAGAATTATAGTTGTGTGAGTAGCTATAATATCTTCTCTATTTTGAAGACACTAGGTGATTAATTGAGAGCCATGATTATGGTCTAGTCATTCTATTTCTATTCTAGTAGTACCTTAATTTGGTCCTCTAAGAGGATGCTATTATCTACCAAGAATGGGGAGGTCAGTCCTAATTAGACTAAATATTCAATGTGCCTCCACCTATCTTAGACTACCTACTCTAAGGAATTGATAAATGCCTTGAATTTATTTGTCACCTTATTATAGCCTAAAAATTCATTTACCTTTGTCACCACCTACCTTTGGTCAGCCACCCCCACTACTTATAGTGGTTTTTATGAAGCATTGTAAATCTTTTGGATGAAAGCCTATGAATTTAAGACCTTGGGGGACATGAAGGTGATGACCTAATCGATGCCTGCACTTACCTAAGAGCTCAACTTCTATGAATCCATGTTGAAATTGAGTGTTATATTAGGATCATGGCTACATCCTTGATCCTCTCTTAATAAGATTTGTATATTTGCTAGATCATGGAGAGGATTTCCATGGTCTATGAGTGAGTGGCAAAATCATTCTTTAGTTTCTCAATTTCCTAGTCCTTGACCAAGGATTCCTACTACACCTTTTAATGCAATTTTTGAAAGGCCCGATTATTATTTTAGAGATTTTTATGGATCTACATTAGTGTAATCTCTCTCTCTTTTGTAACTTGGTCTCAACATCCACTCACATATTAGCTTCCACTTGGAAACTTTCATTAGAGACAAGGATCTAAAGGTCAGAACTTTCTTTATTAAGCTCTGCATCTTTAGCCTTAGCCTCAGTATTGAGGTAATCAACCATAACAATCACCTTGTTGAGTTCTAACTTGGTCTTCTCTAGTTATCAGGTCATTTTGATGTAGTCTATGGTTAGAGACTTCTACATTTCCACCATTATCTTAACCTTATCAATGGGCCTAACCTATCTAAGATTGAGGCCATTAGCTTATATGGCATAGTCCCTTATTTTCATATGCTCTCAGGGCTTGATTACTCAAGGGGATAGATGAGAAATCATAAGGCATTATTGTGTAGGGTCATAAAATGACCGTATGTGACTTTATGTAGAGTCATTTTCTTGATTCCCCCTTTTTTCTCTATTTAGGCCTCATAAGCCCTCCATATTGAGTCCACCTATTGATGGTACTACTTAAGTGCTTGAATTTTCTCCCTTATAAAGGGGAGTCCTTACAAAATCATGACTAGAATGGTCACTTGATACTATGAAGTAATAGACCTTGCCCCTCTAGAGGTGAGTGAATGAAGGGTGAGGGTGGAAGGAGAGAAAGGTGGGATTCTACAGGGTGTGATGAATGGTGATTATGCCAAGATGGAGGATGAGGTAGATAATGAAGGTGAAAGTGGAAATAAGGGGTTGTGAGAAGCATATCTTCTTCTACACAAGATTTGATGGAGGGCCAAATGTTGGTGCCTCAAGCTACTTGTATTGGGGTGAACCAGTCATGAAGAACCTAAAGGGGGCTTATTATTGTTATGGAGTCATGGCCTTTGAAGTGATCCATTGGGCATAGAGTCATTCTAAATGTAACTTGATTGGTCTATGCTTGAATATATTAACTAGAGTTTTGACCTCAATAAAACAAAAGGGAAAAGGATAAGTAATAGATGTGTGAAATGCACTTAGAAGAAAACAAATCTAAATTAAGACTATAAAATGTGCATATAAGCACTTAGGGAAATTTAATGCAAACTAGTTTAATATATTATTTATAAACATAGGCCTTCACCCTCTTGGATCAAAAGAAACGTCTTAGGTCCTTTGTATTATGCACCTCCCAATCAAAGTCATGTAATGGAGGGAGGTGACCTGACATCTATTCACCATGAAGGAGTTACATCCTGATTACTTTTGAAGAGCACTCAAGGGATTTTATTTGACTAGGCTCCCTTTTGTTAAATGATTCCACCATGTTGTACAAAAGCTTTCCTCCTCAATTATTGATGTCTTATAATTTAAACCAATCCTTCTCAGATCTCTTAGTGCCTAGCTATGATCTTTTCTTAAATTGGTCCCTCTAAATCATGGGAGTCTTATGCATGGTGTTTGGGAAGATTCTGGATCAAATGGGTTACCTTTGTACTTCTTGTACCTACTACTTAAAGTCCAAACTTCCTCTTGGAAACCAAATTATGACATGATTCGGTGTACAAGGATTGATAGTACTCATCACCAAAACCTCTAGATTTTTATGTCACACCTTAGGCTTGACTGATTGACATTGTTCAATCAATTTGAATGAGTCTTGTGATAACTCATCTGAACCTAGGTGTGCACCTTGATTTTCCACGATATGTGACTAAAAAAGGCCACTAGTATATATTTGGTCATGGGTACACTCCTGAGAGGATGTTGATTTATCTTTTAGGCTTGCATAGAATTCCTCCATCTCATCATAGTAAGAGTCTTCCTCCTATGCCTATCATTACACTTGAAGACTCAACTTGGGGTGATCATAATCACTCTCTTTGAGTGCACACTCCTCTCTCCTCTCTAAGGTTAGCCTTTTATTTGAGGCCTTCTTCCATAATGCCAAATGGTATCTCATTCACCTAAGAGAGGTCAGACGTGAGCCTTTAAATGCACTCTAGAGTGGTGTAGATTGGCTCTTCCTCATAAAGGTCTACCCTTGTACTACCAATTCATTTATTATCTCATCAACTTATTAAACTATACTATTTCATCTATCTTCTTAAAATGGGGTTGATTTTTTTAGAGTGGTGGCATAGAGGGGACTGCTAATGGTGATCTCCTCATCATATTCACTCAAAGTATCCTCCTCATCTAAATGGTCTATACTTACCTTCAATACAAGTAGTCCTCATTTGAAAAGGGAGATTATGGGAGGGAAATGGGTATCAATTAGTGAAGAGGAAGGCGAATTTACAAGGTTGGGAATTGTGAATTTGGGAAACATGGACCTAGAAGGTTGCCTTAACTGCACTTAAGGCTCCTAAAGAAGGATGGGTTTTTGAGCTAGCATAGGCACAAGTTTTTTGAAGTTTGGTACTTTAAAAGTAGTGGATTTATTTAAAGGCACAATAGATCTATCCTACCTAAAGCTAGGGAATTTGGGTATAAAATCTTTATGTCCCATAGGTTGGATTATAGGCACATGAGAAGCTTACTTGAAGTTAGGAATGGAAAGAGTAGGGACACTTATTTTCACTTCTATTTTTTTGCATATATGTAAGCAACTGGCACATCTACTCTTCTTTGGCTATGATATACTCTTCTTTAGTTGTGATCTACTTATCAAATCATTCTTTTTCAAATTTGTGTCATTCCATAATCTCTTGTTGCTATGTGTAAGCTTAATGAACAATCTCTTCTTATTTCTTTCCATATCCCTAATCTCTTTTGATCTCCCTCAACTATATTTGTAAATTAAGATGTATATTTTTGAAGCTATTTTGAGGTTGATTAGGAGGGTATTAATATTGATTTATAGCAAGGTATCTTATGCAGGGTTGATTACAAGCATAAGTAGGTTACCACAAGGGTTGAATAGGGGAAAGTTACAAGTGCTCACATGATCTTGATATGATAAATGAGAAGGTACAAAAGTATCATTTTCATGGAATAGGGGGTAGAAGTACATAGTATTAAGTGCTCATACTGCTTAAACTAGTAGAATAGACATTTGGAGTTATCAGGTTCTCTATGGAGTGCTTTCAACACTTGATAGCTAAGGGTAGTACTGATTCCTTAGCCTTTTTTCAAACTAGTCTTACTAGGCATGTTAGAAAAGAAAACTGTGGATGCCTAAAACTCTCACTTCAAGTTTAAAATCTTCCTATGGGAAGCTTTATAGGTGTGGGACCAAAATTTGGTTTGTAAAGAAACCTCTAGGATTTTAGAAGCCATATCTTTGTTCTAAGTTGGTGGGTGAAAAAGAGAAGGAAAGAAACGCAAATAATACTAAAATGACATTAACTAAGGTGATACACTGAGAGATTTATAAAATTAACCTATTATTGCATAAAATAGATTGAACCCTTAAGCACTATAGACCATAATGGAGCATAAAGCATGGATTAAGATATATAAGGAAATCAAAGATAAAAAAAATATATAAGAAGAGAAAATAAATGGCAAGCAAAGATAAATTTCCACTCAAATTGACATAGAATACCAAATATAGAAGGCCTCAAGTTCACAAACAAAACATCCAGTCACACCTATAAGGGGAACCTATTAAGGTTGAATAATGAGAAAATGTTAAGTACTATTACTTCTATTATTATTTAAAATGGTTGTTTATAAAATTATAAAATACAATTAAAATGATAACCCCCCTTCTAAAAGGGATGAGCCTATAATATATAGGTAAGATAGACTCTCATGGGAATGACACCTAGAAATACTAGCACTTGCACCCATGATTATGTTGTTAAAAATGAATGAGGGGCTTGAGTGGTTGAGTGTATCTAACATCAAGATCCTATATATGACATAACCACATAATTATATTATGACCATAATTCTTGGGATAAGTGAAGTGATACCACATGTCTATCTCTAGAGCTACTTTGTTATTCCATGACCCCTTGACCCTTGTCCCTAAAATTCAATAGATAAAACTTTAAGATAGATTAAAGTATTCCAAAATATTTATTAAGGAAGGGGTCCACTTCTCATATAATGGCACTTTTCCAATATTTGACAAAAAAAACTTTGCCTTCAAAGAGTGCCATGATGCCACATGGAAAGACTCATCTCCTTTTTATAACTACATGGCGGGTACCTCTCTTTTTCCTACTAGATAATGATGTAACTCTAAACACTAACAGGATAAAACCACTCATGGATAAGTACAAGGATGACATGTGTTGAGATATCACTTCTTCAAGGAAATTAGGCACTTCCCTAGTAAGACTGAGTGTGGGGGTACCATGTGTAAAACAAACAATCCTCTAAGGGGTAGTCAATAATTTATTTATAAAATTGAGTGTGAGGGCACCACGTGTTAGAACCACATTTACCAATAAATTATTTTATGGTCCTCATCTATTCATTTATTATCTAATGGTGCTATCCAAAGCTCCAAACAAAATAAATTAGCCTTAAACAAGCACTAGGCTACCACATGTTGAGATGGTGCTACACTGAAGGGTAATAATAGATTCTTTAGGTTGAAGAAGCACCAGGCTGACATGTGGAGGAAAGTGGAAGGAGGTTGACACTTAGACAAAATCTGAAAAAAGGATCTTGGGAAGATAGAGGCTGAAGAATCACCATTAAAGGTGTCGAGAAATCTTGAGGCAAAAAGGGTCGACTGCTCCAAAATCAGAAAACATGGATTTTGATCCATAGTCTTAACTAAAGGTTTCTCCCTTTAGAGTTGCTATTATACACTCTTAATTGGGATATTACAACATAAAACATAAATGCATTTAAGGTAGTTGTTTCACATGCTTAAAAAAATATACCTGAGAGAAAACACTCCTACACACTAAGACTATTACACCATTTTAACAAATTTCTCAATACTTAATGAAATTTATTAGCTTTCAATATCTTTTACACATCTATGGTTAGCATACATCAATGAAAATAATTTGAATTATCTATAACTTTTGCACACTTAAAATTATTGTATCAACACAAAGAAGAAAAAAATCTTAATAACACAAAAATAGGAGAGAACACTAACGTAGTTGAATAACAGTAAAAAAATAATTTCTTCTTATATTGATAAACTTCCAACCCTTTAGAATGTGTAATTACATAAATATATGGACTTGGGGATGGGATACCTTATCCTCCAAGTGCATGTGAACTTATGGTTACATTTTGTAACTAGAACCTTAGTTCTAATTGTAGCCTCAAAATTGCATATGTGAATGCTCATATCTAAATATAACTATGTCAAGATCAATTGCCTATAATACAATGTAATGTGTGTATGTTTACAAATAGTTCAAGCAACTTTACATTTATACTATAAGTATAAGCAAATTATAAGTGCAAAAATATGTATTATCTACATGTGTACATACAAAATTAGCTTTCAAATCAAGGTTGATTAGGTGTTTTCATGGAAATAGAGGTTGTTGGAGGCATTGAAGTGGATGCTTTGATTGAACTAGGAGTTGAAGCATCAATATTCTTCTTTACTTCCAAAACTTGATATTGATTATGCCCAATGCCATACTTGTACATGATTATGTCCATATTAGGTAATGAATTATTTTCACCCTATTTACCTATTCAAAGAGCCTTAGTATTTGTATTTCTAAAGTTAGTTACGAATATCTCAACTTCTGTAACATTTTTCCTATAAAATTTGAGCTCAACTTCTATTTCTTCTAATGTATTTCCTTGTATATTCTATTTGAATATTTTTGAAGCCTATTATAAGAGTTGGTCAAAATTTACCTTATTCATAAGCCTACCTATGGAATCCTTGGCTTGTGAAAGATTTAGCTCATCCAAAATATACAAAATGAGAGTTTCATGTTATAAGTATTTAGGCATTACTACCTCAGCTTCATCAATCCATTTTTTGGCCTATTATATCCTAATGACTACTAAAATGAGGGAATTGGTATCCTCCAATGGTTCCATTAGATTTAGGTGTTCATATGCTTTTCCAATTATGAAAAGAATAAGAAAATTTAATTTATTCTCATCTAATTTTAAATAATTAAATAATTTATTAGTTTATACTATGTGAGGTGATAATTTTACCCTCATTACACCAATGAATTCAAGGATATTATATAACCTAGATGTAACATTCTAGACATCCATCTCTATTTATATTAGAACATGCATAGTTTGATGTTATTTCCTTAATTATTCCATCTCTTTCTCTAGCTCTCTTCTTTCCATCTCATTTACTTCATGTATTTACATTAGATCATCTTTATTGAGTTTTAACATAGGATTTAAAATTCTTTATGTAAGAGGACTGCCCCAATTTTCTATCCTTCCTCTTAGATAAGGTAAATATTTCTTGTCTTTCCTCTACTATGAATCCTTTCTTGGTCTCATATTATAGCTTCCTCTTTTTGATTCTATATATAATCCTAGTATATTTTTAAAATATGGAACTTACAGTGGATAATTTTTTGATTATTAGATTAGGCCTCTTGGAATCCTCTAACTATATGTTTATTTCCTATTGTGGGAGGATTAGTTGGGATAGATATATGGGTTAAGTGTCTAAACCTATAGTCTCACCCAATATCTCTCCTAATGTATGCCTCAGAGTTTCCTCTAGTAGGGTATCCATAATTAAAGGCCAGATGATTTTAGACTAGTCCACTTTACCATATTGAGGTAGTGGGTTAAATGTGTAAGTTGGCTTCTTCTTCTTAGCCTTATTTTTAGTTATCACCATAGTATCCTAAGAATAACTAAGAGGATTCACTAGTAGACTTATCTAAGCATATGGCACATGGATTTTAGAGCTTACTACTATTCCCCTATCCTTATTTGTTGAGTTTTTATTTGTTTTTATAAGAGATGGGGTAGTAGTGTAAGGATGAATAGTAATAATGGATACAAAATATGTAATTAGGGGAAGAATAATTAGGGAAATAAGAACAACAAGGGTAAAATAAGGATCCTCTACCTTTGGAACTAGCAAGGTTGGTTAAGTAATTGGTTGTGTAGGAGTAACCTCCACCTTGGCGACTAAGAGGGAAGGGAAATTAGTAAGACTGAGTGAAACAGATTGAATGATACTAATAGTAGAAAGAGAAACATAAGATACAATAGGGGTAATGGAAATTAAATGAGCTACTTGCTGACATGATGGTTTATCATGTAGTAATGTTTTCCCCTTTGTGTTTTAGAGGCGCAAGATCTTGGCTCTCTAAATTTATGCCTCCTCATTAGTAAACTCTCCTCTAGTTGTCTCTTATGTAGCTACCTCTACTTAAGGTGATTCAATAGATGAGCCATGTGGAGGAGACTGATCCCTTGGATTTATCACATAGAAAATGGTTGTCTTTCTAGATGTATAAAGTGATTTTTATGTGGTTATGGTTGATATAACCACAATAATAACCTCTAGGATTGATGCAATATTTGGCTAGGTAGGGCACTCAAAATCTAAATAGTCGAGACAAATATGTTCTTATTGTTTTTCCCCATGTGAGGTTTTAGGAACCCCTAGATCCTTCTTTACTACTTTGAGTGTCATAAGGGATGTCTAGGATGGTTAAACTTGATACTTAGCTGGCTGAGAGGGTCTATTAACCCATAATTCTAATGAATCCCATCCATCAACTGGTGGGAATCTAGTATATGCATCTACTATAGAAATAGAAGGTTTCCCTTGAATAATTTTCAAGAGGTCTTCTTTCAATTTGATAATTTATGCCCTTTCATTGACTTGGTCATCATTATTAACATTAAGGAATAATAAATCAAGGTCATAGGTATCATGATGATAATCAATGCTAAGTCCCTTGATATGTTTTTACACCTATCCATGGGGATCTCAATCCTTATGTGTTAATGTGGCCAATGAATAGTATTATTTTCACCTACATGAATCATATAAATGCTTTTAGTTTTTTTAACACATCCTTCCCATCATAAGGTTAGATCCATAAAAGTAAACATTATTTATCTTATGCATATCTACATCAATACCCCACCATAATTGATAGGCAATTTCTTGCTCTACCAAATTATCAGGGACATACTTGGGGAGGCATAGAGGTGTTACCTTGTAGCCTATAAAAATGATAAAATTTTAATCTAGGTATAACTAATAGTCTCCCCTAATCAATAATGTATCAACAATTCTCTTGGATATCCTAGGTAGGGGGAATCATAGATAACCATCCATACCTAGGGGTAAATGTCCTTAGAAATATGCACAATGTTACAAGTATATGTGTATATACGTATAAATTAATAAAAATCACATATAAAATTCTTAATATAGTATAGAAAAAGGTTCAAAAGTGACCCACTATGAATGTAGACTATGTCAGGGGCTACGTCAATGAGGTAGGACATCATGTAGAAATGACCTCCTGAAGATCTCTAGTTCTTGTGCAATATTTTCTCCCATAGATTTGAACCAATTAATTTACCCATATCAAATGTCAACTCCAAGGTCATTAGTAGATTGAGAAATGAAACCCACTCTAGGTGGAGGAATTAAATGCTTGGATATCCAAACAATTAATCAATAGGGCCATCCCAATTCAAATTCTCATCTTGAATTTGGTCACTAGTGTTGGTTAATTATCTTTCAAGTTGATGGTTTCCCAAGGATCATATAGTTGTTGAGTGTCTTCTCAATTGATTTTTATTTCTTCCATACTACTATCCTATGCAAATCATAAGAGGAATATGTAATAGGTAGGTAGATGTACCTTTGAAATTCATTACTCAAGATGTATGCAATAACTATTTTTTGCTCCTAATGGTAAAGGAATACTCATTCAATTATCTTCCCAATGAAGAATAAGTGTCATAGGAGGTAAATTCAAGGCATGACCTCTAGATTTGCCACTATGAAGTATATCCCATAAATATTGAATGGGAGGAGGTCTAAAATCAATTGGTGTTGATATAGAGTCAATTTTTATTCATGTGTATGTGCATCAACCTAGTGTATCACCTAACACAGTGCTAAGTATTTGTTGTAATTATTGTTGAATACTACAAGTTCAAAGAATGTATCCTTATATTCATTTTAATATTTGATAGAAAACATTGAATGGGGTAGATTTACTTGAAATTATCTAGATAAGGATGTTATTTATATTTGAATTTATTTTTACTGGTTTGGTTTACAAGTTAATAGTTTGGCTCTCCTAAGTATACTATTAGGTTGGAAACACTAGTAGCTAGGGATTGATCACAGGGGAGAAATTAAGTTTAAAAGTAAGCTTGAGATCAATGGGCACATCATCATTAAAACTAATTTGATATAGCTTTTAGAATTCATTTTAAATTTGTGTGTCATTAATTTCTAATGTCCATAACTTTTATTTGTTTGTTCAATTCAAACTTTGCCACTTCATTTGGTAGGTATGACACATAGGCATTATCAATTTTAATAAGAGTTACACATCATTATATTCTTCCAATTGACATTTCATCACTTTTTTTGGGTTTACCATGTCATGAGGCTTTTGGCAGTTGAGAGTCATGAGTCAAGATCTAATAATGTTTGTGAAGAATATGAGTATCTAGATTAAAATTTTTGAACACTTTCACCGAAGATTGAAATGAGTCAGAGGAAAACCCCAAACAATTTCACTAAATATCTTGATGAGTTGAACACTTTCTCTGAAGACCAAAATGTGGTGTGTTTCTATCAAACCATTTTTCCAAATAAAATTACTGAAGACCAAAATGTGTTGGATAAATTCATTAAATGAAATCATTAAAAAATTTTACTAAAAATATTTTTTGGTCAAGTAGTTTCACTGAGCAGTTTTGACCAATGAATCCTCCAAAGACCAAGATAAGTCAAAGTGTAAAAATTTGAAAACCTACTTCCAAAATAACAAGTCATGAATATTTAATGTTAAAGTGATTTAATATAGGGAAAATAAAACTTTAGAGGTCCTGTAAATATGAATTTTGAATAGATGTTCCAAACAATTCCTTCGATGAAAGACTTTGAAGAGTACTTTCCTGTAACAGTCCATATAAATGTGAAGGGATGAAAACTACTAAAGATAGGCATTAGAACAAAATTTATATAGATTAAATTATTCTAAGCATAGTTTAAAACACTTTCACCTAATTAATTATCTGAATGAAATCATCGAAGACTAAAATGAGTTAAAGAAGTTCACCAAATGAATGTACTGAACATTTTTACCAAAGACCCTTTCATGTTAAGTAGTTTCACCGAGGAGCTTTTTATAACACTATGAGCTACATATTACATATACACAACTTCCAAAAATAATTTATACATTAGCACAAAAAAATCATGTTTATAGATTTTTCCACATATCAAAATTACCATAAAACCTAAAGTTTTTCCCTTTAAAGGATTTTCAAGATAGGGTTAGACTAACTCCAAAAGATAACAAGTTCCTATTCTAAAAACAATAATGAGTTATTTTGGGTACAAAAAATGGTGATTCATAGGATAAATGCTCCCAAGTATTTGGGAACCTAGAAACTTTGGTTAACAACTCTTAGATCAAACTTGAATAATTTTGAACATAATAATCAAATCAGATATATAAAAGAGACTCCAAATAGCCACATATAACATAATATTATTTTCATTTAACTTAGATATATGTGTGAGGAATTTATTTACTTCCATATTTTGAGGAATTTAGGAGAGAATAGGGATAACTAAGGGTTTCATTCTAGTTTTGAGAAAAAGATTTGGAAAGCTCTGGCATTACTTTGTTGCTAGATAGGTGTCCATAGCCCTAACAATGGTACAATGGGTTCCTCCTCTTTCATCCCAAATATTATTACATGATGCATGGTAAATTTACCTTGTTTCATAATTTTGATCTTTGGATCACCTTTGTATTTTTATTTAAGCCTATTGAATCACTCTTTCAAGGATTCTTTAATCCTTATTTTACTATATTTTTCTTTTGTAAAATATTTCTATAAGAGGGAGAGAAAAAACCATAATGAGATAACATATATGAAATAATAAGTTTTACTTGATTATCCTTACTAGCTATGCCCATGCCATTTACTATTTCTTGAAACAAGTATTAATACGATAAGTGCATTTGATCCAGGGAGAGTGAAAAATATTTCTAAAATTTGTATGTAGTAATGAGAGTAGCCTTTATATGCCTAATATAATTATTAAATGTTAGAATAATCATGATTAAATTTCATATTACATACCTAAATTATAAATATATGAAATGTAATGGTGAAAAATACTCCAAGTAATTAAATTGTTGTGCCTCTTCTTGGTATATTTTCCCATAGGTTGATCCTTTATCTTCTAAACATGTTATAGGAAGTCCTAATATGTTGTATTATTTTTTTGAGAGTAATAGGGTAAGTAAATAAAATTTACATATGAATAAGAAAAATGTCCAACCTAGAATTCAAGAAGCTAAACTATAAAATAAACTACTGAATATCGAGTGTGCTAACCTAGGAAGTTGGGAAACTATTATATGAAAGAAATAGAACTATTATAATAAAATAGTAAATATACCCCAATCCTATTGTTTGAATAAAATTATGCACCCTAGGACACTCTATTAAGCTCTTAAAATTTGATAAAATATTGAATCATCTCTCAAGTTGTGGGGAAATTATAAGAGAGATGAATCTCTAGTTTATAAGGGCTAGCTCCCTAGATTGTTATTTGAATGCCTATCTCCTAATTTAATGCTTGTTCATGGGAAAGAGTTATAAGATTTGAATAAATTGGAAAACTACACTAAAGAGGTGATACACCAAGATATATACCATAGAATATTAAAATTATAATAAGCAAAAAGCTTTCCAAGACCAATTTTAGGGATAAAAGGATTCTAACCTAATTGTTTCAATGTGAAGGTAGCATACATGGGAAAATAAATAAGATAAATAGCCTAGGGGTAGATTACACACCATATAGATAATTTATTTCTTTAATAAATGCCTATTAAAATCAACACACTTCACATGACCTATTAAAATTAGAAATCTTGCTTAAACATGAAGGATAAAGGGAGTAAGGATGATACTATCACTTAGCTCCACTATTCATCACTCACACACTTAGACAAAATGTTCACAATTCAGAATTATAATTTTATTCAATGTTCAAAGACAAAGTGTGATGTCATTTTAGCATGGCTTCACCATACCAAATGTTATCTCTCTTTTAATAGCCAAAATGGCTTACATTTATAGAACTTGGAAGAAAAGAAAGAAAAGAGAAGTTGAAGAGGCACAAGGACAAGTGTCGAAAGGTGAAAATTAGTTTCAATGCATGTAATTTAGGTAGAAAAGGAGTCATTAAACTTATTTACACATCATTCCTTCCCAAATTAACCTCTTCTCCAAATTTGGCATAACAATCTTCCCAATCATTCTCTCTTGTGAAACTACCTTCATCATGGGATTTATTGAGCATTTCAAAGCAAATTATGGACAAGTGTCTCATGTGTGTTGATGAGAGGAAGTTACAAATGGGCCTCCACCTATATTGGGAGTTTTTATAATCATAGATATTCTCTTAAACAAGCAACATCATCACCTTGTAACCATGATCACTCTCCCATAGGATTTACTTGACAATTGGCACTAGAATATTTCAATTCTTCCTAAATAGTCTATAACAGGGGTCTCATGACACATAGTGGGGAACTTCATACACTTTTAACCATCAAAATACCTTAAAAGGTCTTCAAACTTTAGTTTTCATGCTTTTCACTATGTCACTTCAGATGTCACTTTAGACTAGTTAAAGTGAGAGACCTATTAGGGACAATTTTGAGTATTTAAAATCTCTAAAAATTATATGGAGAGTTGGTTCAAGTCCCAAGTTACCCTCCCAAGTGATTGGTATCCCATGATCATCTTTAGGACCTAAAAAATATAATAAAATGTTAAAGAAAAATATTTTATACTTGACTTGTATAGATTAAATACAAGATGATTCCATGGATTTTATCTTCATGAAGTTTTCAAAAACTTATATTCTATAATCATGGTCAAATTCATCCATTTGGAGGCACTTGTAGCTTTATTTTTACATCAATTCCTAAAACAAGGTTTTCAAGGGTTTTGAGTGCACTAACCCTTAAATGATTGTTCATAAATATGTCACATTATAATTTACTCAAAATTAAACTTATGGATTATAATTTATTATCTTCAGCTTCCATAAACACATCTATGTCCCATGCATAACCTCATGAAAGTTTTAAGCTATTCAACTTGACCACTCGAGCCATTTTCATTCATTTTGTGAGGGTTTAGGAGATTTCAAGTCAAAATATGGATTTATAATGATTATATTATGTATTTTAGGTTAAAAAACCTGTATATTCATCCAAAAAACATGTTCCCATCCTTGTAATATCTCATTAAGAGATAAATATGAAACTTGGCCCCTATTTGGCATCAGGCTTAGACCTTGCCAATAGGTCTGCTTACCACATGAGACTCCACCGGACCCTAAAATAGTTTCCTTTTCATATTTATGGATAGAAAATATATAATATACCCCTTAAATAATTAATTTTTTAAGTGTAAGTCATGGACAAGGCTAAAAATATACATGACCCTCAACTTGGCTTTTAGGCTAAGGATTTCCCTCACATATGATTGTAACCCTTGTTGTGTAGGGTACCCTATTTTCCATAAAACCTTAAATAAAAGTTTTTAAATATTTTCATATGTAATAAAGATTATAAAACCTTAATTTTTTTATTTTATTTACTTTTGGTCATCAATTTCACCACTTTTCTAAAAACTATCATCTTCATGTATGAGAAAACTGCCCTTATTCTGAGACAAAATAAAGAGGGTTTTCCCTATTAACCTTGGAAATTTGATAATTTTAGAGTTTATTATGGTTCCAAAGGATTATTTTTACCAATTTTAATCTTCCAAATCATCCATTTTACCCTCCAACTCTTGACATTTTCTAAGAAGACTTATGAATAAGGCAAACTATGAGGATAGGCAAGGTCTAGGTTGTATTTTGGAAGTCTTATGGATTACCTTAATATTTTTAATGAAATTTGTGGATAATTAATTAATAAAATTATTTATTATAAACATATTCTATCCTATTTTACCCTCAACCACCTTCCACACTTTTGGAATCATAAATTAGGTCTCTGACTGCTTAGAAGGGGATCATTATTTAATATGTTAGCTATAGGTTATTTTGAGCTTAGTTTATGATTTAAGGACATAATAAAAACCTACCTGATGTTATTAAGATAATATTAGTGATAATATACCATTTTTAAAATTTTAATTTAAACCCCCTTGCACTAGTTCATCTCTTATTCCTAGGATTAGGCCACTGCTTGTTGAGGACTCAGACACCCTTAAAATCCTACTTGTGGATGATGGTTTGAGCTTTGTTTTGTGAGTGTGGACCTTATATTAATGTTTATTAGGTAATTATATTATATAAATGATTTTAATTCAATTTTAAACCTTAAATCCATATAAATTCCATGCTTAGGTCCTCAACTAGGATACCCTTACCTTGACTGTAACAGTCATTGTTTTACCCCTGTATGGTGCATCTTGGCAAGAATTAGGCATTGTGGATGTTTCATAGGGGTTATTCATTCTTTATAATATCATTATTTTTTATTTTAGATCCATTTTTTTGGAAGACCTTATACCTTCACCTAAGCCTCCTTTTCATCTCAATGTTTGTCTCAGCTATAGGTGGCAATTTACATGCATATAGGTGCATATATGGAGTCTCTAGCCTTTAGTTTTGATGTAATAGGACCTATTGGAATACCTCTAATATAAAATTAATTGATTTTAACCAAAATTAGTACCTTTAAACCTTTAAAACACCATGTATAAGTCAAATTATATCACTATTTAAAATATTGGTTGTAGGTGTTTGTTCTAGGCCTATTGTATGGACAGGGGGGTCACGTAGGAGGTCTCAAAACATCAAATTCTACCTTGTCTCTGTCATCTTGGATTAGGATTTCCTTTTTAACCATTTTTTATGACTTCAATTTTATTTCATAGTTTATAATTATCAAATTGAAGTGCAATGTCACTTTTCAATCAACACCCTGTAGACTCACTACCCTTTTTCAGTGGTTTTTTGGCCATTTTTAGACCTTAAAAACTCCCATCTCCACTCATATTTTTCTCCTAAAAATTGGAATAATTATTTTATGTGGATAGGGATACAAGGAGAACATATTATAATCCTTTAAAACCACCATATATCATTGTGTGAAAACCATAAAAACACCTAGGAGATTTATTTTGTCCATTTAGGAACTGTGAGCCCAATATAGTCCATTGCCTTCCCAAGTTGGTTTTAGAATTTTTATGATACCTTGACACATTAAAAAATATTGTCATGTTACCTTGTTCATTATAAGGCTTAAAATGGATCCCATCATGTGTTTCATCATTCATACCTCCATACAAGCCTCTTGGAGCTCCTGTATAAGGTAGTTGTAAGTGTTATTCTACAAATAAGGCAGCGAACATGAGAAAGAGGACAATTTTCCTTGAATATTATGTTAATATGATATTATCATAGGATAATTCAAACAAAAAAATTTTAAAACATTAATCCAAGCACACTAAACATCCCATGGAGCTCCTTATATGTTGAAATAACACATATTACCCATCCATGGCTGTAAACTTGAGAAACAAGAATAATCGGGAAATATCCTTCAAGGAAATTAAGAAAGGAAGTGTTAGATGATGATAAAACCATGGATAGGTCCTATTCCAACCTGAAAAACACTCCATAAAAATCATAAATCTCCATGAATCTCTAAAAATAAGAAATAGATGCAAACCTATACCCCTCTTGAATGCAAATTCATAAAACGCTACTTGGAGTGTAAGTGATTTTTCATGAAGGAGGAGACAAAAATATGAGAGTTATTTTTATTTATGTGAATTAAATTTATATTACTTATCCACCCACAAGTCCATTCTTCCTGACTCCACTTTATGACCCATATCAAGTGATTGAATTTACTCCTTTTTAACTTGCCAAGTGAAAATGGAGGAAAATAAGTTGAAGATGGAATTTTTTATTCAATATATTAAAAAAAAACATGTAAATTTCCTATTTGGAGGTGAAGATTCATAACACCCACGTTTTTAGCTACAAGTGAACTCAAGGAGTTTATACAAGTGCCCAAAGAGGCCTATTTTTCAGGGAAAACTATCATTTCCTATATATAACTAAATTTTAACTACCACATGACTGATATTGACACAATATTACCTTATACACGTTTATATCCACCTTAGTGACAAATATTTTAAATTGAAAGTCCTTAGAAGTCATTAAATTGAGCCATAAATTAGCCAAATGACCCTTTTTGCACATGAGACCTAGAAAGTAGCCAACTTATGAATTGAAGTCACCTTGAAACATATAAAAGACCATTTTAGGACATTTAAAAAATAAATTGAGCTTTTGTATAATTTTTACCATATTTGACAAACATTGACTTTGGTTGACTAGGCCAGTACAAGGAAAGTGGTCTTCAATAAGGACTAAGGGAAGGATAAGTGAGACATATAGGACAATAGGAGACCTCATAAGACACATGAAAAATTATTCAAAATTTAAAAAAAAGTATGTGTTAAACCAATTTTACTAGAAGTCAAATTTGGTTAACACTTTTTGTAACTCCCAAGGGTAACATGCTTGACTATGTTAAAGACTGGTAGCCTCATCCTATCCATTGGACCATGGAATTCCTCTAAAACTTGATTAAAACTAAAATTAATTTTAAGGACACACCAAAACAAATTAAAACACACAAAAAAGACACACTTCAATGGAAACACATATGCGTTCAATAAGAACACTTAGGGAACACAACCAAGGCATGAAAAGCACACACCTAAGCTACTATTTACAAAATAGACCTCACAAAGACTAATGGCAGAGCTTTAGATGTATCCCATTCATAGGGATATGAAAATATTATCCATTAATTTTTGTTTACTAAAAAGAACTGCTTTACTTGCACTTGCTAATGATGTAAGGACCATTCCATAAGGCATCAAACTTTGTATGTCTACTTGGTTTTGATCTATCCTCATCCTATTTTAGAACTAAGTAACCTTATTTGAACACTTTTATACTTGATCACTTGTCAAAATACTTCTTCATGAGCACTTGGTGGTGTTCCATAGTCTTATGTGCATTGTCCCTTGCTTTTTTTAGTTACATTAGTTCTATCAATCTGACTTCCATTGGAGTATTATTGAGTAGCTCCAACTAATGTGCAAGTTCTAGAGCAGGTATTTCTTGAGATATGAATAATATAACTTCTCTTACATATACAAGCATAAAATTAGAATTTACAATTGACCTCTTGGGAGGGATCTTATCAGCCCATAGGTCTATCTTCAACTTGATGTGCCATGGCCTTTGATTGTTCTCCAATATCCTTTTGATAATCTTGATGAGATTCTTATTGGTAGACTCAGCATATCCATTACCTTGAAGGTAATAGTTATATGAAGTGCTCAAGTAAAATCCATTTCTATTTTCACAATAAAAGGCTTTAGTACTCATGAAAGTAAGTGCATTATCAAAAATGATAGTGTAGGGAACTCCAAACCTTGTTATGATGCTCTCATAGAATTCCAAAATAGTATTTTCACTTGCCTCTTTTAACACAATAGCCTCTACCCACCTTGTGAAGTATTCAATTATAGTCAATATCCACTTATGTCCAACATTTGATGGAGGGTTAATCATACCAATGAAATCAAGGCCCTGTTATATGAATGGCTGTTCTACTTAGATAGGATTCAACAGAAGGGCTACAAGATTTTGTTTGCCTATAAAGAAGGCACATTGAGGACACATCTTAGCCCAATTGTATCAATCCTTGAAAAGTATAGGCTAATAATATCCAGCCCTCATTATCTTTACAACTATTGTTTTAGGGGAGAAATGACCTCCATTTACACCATTGTGATACTTTTTTAACAACTTACCAAACTGATCATTGTTAACACACCTTAATATCACACCATTCACATATTTTTAGAAGAGAATACCATATAAAAGATAATAAATAATGGTTTAAAGTCTAAAATAACTTCTTTAAGACTTGTTCAATCCATTGGGACACTCACCATTTTGTAGGAAGCTAATGATGTCTTGTGTCTAACTTTGAATTGGTATGTGGTCACCTGATTGGGGATGAGATTGATTTACCAAGAATTCTTCTTTTGGGCCTTTAAGGTCTGAAGCTAAGTGCTCACATAACTCATTCCCTCTCACCAATTTTGTTACCTTGATATCAACATCATACTCCATTACCTTTGTAATCCACCTAGCTTTCTTTTCATTGAGATCTTTGCTTAGAAGAAATTCCTTGGTTCTAGGATGAGAGACCATGACATGCATATTTTTATTTGAAGCCATGTACCAATTTTTTTTCAATCCTCTTTTCATAGATATAAATTTTTTCTCAACAAATGTATACTTGACCTCATAGTCTTCCAATCCTTGGATAAATAATGCAATTGGTTGCTCTATTTCTTCATCACTATTTTGCATAAGCATAGCTGAGATTATATCAAGATTATCAAAGGTATATAGTATGAAATATTTGGAAAAGTTTGGGTTTAAGAGAGTAGGAGATTGTGTAATTTCTTGTTTGATTTCCTCAAAGCTATTCTTACCTTCCCTTGTCCAAGCAAAATCTTGGTTCTTCTTAAGCATGGTCCTGATAGGTTTCACCAAAGTTGCAAAAATTGGAATAAACCTCTTTAAAAAGTTTATTTTACCCAAGAAACTTTGTATTCCTTTATTGTGTAGAGGTAAAGATAAGCCTAATATTGATAAACCTTCTTTTAAAACAAACCTTTTAGGTCAATATAAAAACCTTGTTTTGAAACAAATGACCCAATAGCTTACCTTCATGGACAACAAATATTAAATTCTTTGGATTAAGAGACACTCCATACTCCTTACACTTCTCAAACACTTTCCTTATATGTTTCATATGATCATTATCCTCTTTTGAGAAACTGATTATATCATCAAATTACACAAGCAACATCTCATTGATCAAACCTTTAAAAGCCATGTCCATTGCCCTTTAAAAGGTAGCTCTAGAATTAGACAAACCAAAAGGCATATTTTTATAGGAAAAATTTCCCCATTTTGTAGTAAAATCTATCTTAAACTGATCCTCTTCATTCACCAATATTTTTTTATAACCTAAATATCCATCAATAAGTGAAAAGTGTTGAGAACCTAAAACAAATTATGAAATTTGTTCCTTGGAAGGTAGTGGATAATGATCCTTGAGAGACACCTTATTAAGGTCTCTAAAATCCACACAAAGTCTAATCTCTCCACTCTTCTTTCAGATAGGTACAAGATTATCTATCCAAATTGAGTGATTGATAGGAAAGATAATCCTAGACTCAATCAATTTGATAAGCTCTTTTTTCATGAGTTCCTCTATCTTGGGATTGATAAGACTTTATTTTTGCCTAACTAGTTTAGCTCTAGGTTCTAACTCAATTTTTTGATGAGATATAATTAGATCAAAATATTTCATATACTTGTATTCCCAAGCAAATATATCATGAAAATATTTACACAATTCAATAAAGGCATGCATTTCAGATGGAGAACATATCTTACCAATTTTCAGAAGCTTATCCGTGAAGATCATGACTCTTTCATAGTTCTCTTCTTTTGTGGACATTCTCACCCTTTCCTTCCTCCTTTGATCATTTTAATTGAAAACACTCTCCAAAGTGACCAGACCTTTAGGTATTTTTTTTGTGTTTAGTTGAATGACTTGCTCCTCATATTGATTGTGGAACTTCTTTTGGTTCTTTGAAGAAAAATTTTCCTCATTTTGCAAGAAAAGTACAACGTGTTTATCACTTTCAAACACTTTCCATGACACCTCATTTTATATAATATAAGGTCTAAAAATGACCTTGATATGATATTGATCCTTCTCTCTACTTACATCATCAACTATGCCAAAGTGTGCTATTATGATAGCCAACTTATCAACATGTTTATTTGAATCTTCTGGTATAGGTTGTATGTTGAAAGAATCAAACTCTTCAAGTAGATAACATACCCTATGATTTTAAGATTTAATCAAAATATTATTGGTTGTATCCTGGATTCTCACTTGGTTTATGACCAACTCATTATCCCCACAAACCTTCTAATTCTTGATTCCTCTTTTCTTTGCCCATTAGAAGCCATGAACTAAGCCTTCATATTCTGCCACATTGCAAGAATAATTGAAATGGAATCTATATAAAGAGTAGTATTTGTTGTTTTATGGAGAGAATAACATGACACTAGACCCTAAACCTACTTTTCTTCTTGAGCCATCAAAAAACATTTCCCATATCCCTTCAATTTTATGATCTTCATTAGTGAGTGAAGGTATAGAAGTATTTTCTTCATGCATACAATAGACTCCCAAATCAGTCTCTTAGATGAATGTATAGGGATCATTATAATATTTTTAAGTACCATACTCATCAATTAAAATATCATAAATACCTTGAAGGGGAGAGGATGTTTCACCACTCATGACACCTTCTTCTTCCTCACTAATCACATAATTCTGATTTGAATTTGTCTCCACATATGGTTCAATTGAAACCTCACCAAGGGTTGTGTTATTATGGTCACCTTAGATCCATATATTATTATAAAATATATATAATAATAATCAGTAGAAAGGTACCCTCATATTTATCCATGAAGTCTCTTGACAAGTAAATATCAAAATGAGCTAGAAGGTCTACTACCACAATGTCTTGTATAATGGGGAAACTTGGACAATCATGTAGAAAGACTTTCAATCCTCTAACTAACCCCATTATCTTGGTTGGAGTTCCATCAAGTTAAAACATGCCTTTGCTATGTGGTTCATACTTTAACCCCAAATTATCAGCAACTGCCTTAGGCATAATCATGGTACTAGCTCCACTATCCACAATGCAATTGTGAACCAACTTATCTCCCAAAATGAGTGTGAGATAGAAAGGTCAAGGTTTTCAAGATTTGGTGGAAGGTTCTAAGACATAATTTGGTTTATTGGTAGGTGATACACTATTGTGTCTTATATCTTGAGGGGCTACATGGATGTTTGAAATTTGCTCTTATAGGAGTTCCTTTTGACCAAGCATATGCAAGAATTCCCAAAGAGATATGATTGTATTGGTATTCTTCAAAGAATAAATAATGTTTAGAGGGGAAGTATTCACCTTTTCTTTTATTCTTGAAGGTAGTGAGGGAGTTTTAATTTGATTAATTATAGGCTTGACAACCTTGCTCACATTCTGACTTTAATGGGGAGTGTAACTAGTAGAGGGTATTACACTAGAACTCACACTTTGTGGCCTTGGATAAAAAAATATTTGGAATCACATGTGCTTTTGGAACATATCCCAAAGCTCTCTTTTTGGCTCTTGTGTTGGATATAATGGATTTACTTTAGTTATCTTCCTCTTGAAAGTTCATAACACTAGTACTTTGGTTGCTACCCTCTCCATGAGTATCCCTTTGCATGGGATTTGATTCTTCAGATATAAGAAGAGGACTAGCTCCTTCTTGTGCCACTAAGGCTTGAAAAATTTCTCCACCATCATACACAAATTGAACTTGAGATTATCCCCATTGATCCAAATGTTCCTCTCCTTAAACTAAGTTAGTATGGACTAGAACAACAACCCTTGTGGATGGAATGGAATTAGGATTATAGGCATTAAGGTTCCTATTGAAACCTTTTTGACCTTGTCCTCTTCCATGGTAGTTGTATTAGGGCGGAGGTCTATAAGTTATTGGAGGATAATATTTGGGATTTGATGGATCACTTACATGAAATTGAGATTATTTGAGTTGGGCTTGTAATGACCGAATCATTTCATATTTATCTATAGCATTATCCACCTTCTTGGGGATGGTTATAGACTTGGCATTGACATTGGGAACTTGTGTTATACTTAGAGTTTCAATTGAAATATGAGACAAAAAAGCAATAAAAAATCTTGGGGGTATTTTCCTAGCTTGTATCAAAGTATTATCAACTTCAATAGCTATCTCATATGCATTAGGTAGAGTAAATCCTCCCATTAATTATAATATTACTATCAAATTAGTGTCAATAGCCTTAAGATAAGTGGGTAATACAAATCTTGGAGGAGGCCTCATGATAGGTGGCAACCTATTGCATGTCCTTTGAAACCTTTCATTAAAATCTCCAATGGATTCATTAGGACCTCTCTTTATAACATTTAGCTGGTGAATTAGTTAAGTATGTTCACTATTATTCTCCAACATATTCACTAAAAAATCCCCAAATTCATCCCAATTAGTAATGCAACCACCTTCCAAAGTTCTATACAAATCAAGTGCCTTACCCTTTAGAGACATGGCAAGTAGTCTAATAGCTATGTTAGCTTGAGTGATATTGTGGAAATTACAAAAAAATGAAATGTCCCTAATGTTATTAGATGGGGTAATAGGGCCTTCTCTATTGAAGTTAGGGAGACATTCAGTAGCATTAGGATGAATAGGATCATATGCAGGAAGATTAACTAGATTTTGGGTGTTGAAGGCTAGGAAAGGATGGTACCTAGCCATCTCTTCTTCTTCATCTTAATCTCTTATCTCCTCAACTTATTCTTCTTCTTCTTCAAAACTTTATTATTTTGGATATTTTAATGTTAATAATGGTTCAAGATGTTATTCTTCAAGAGGAGTTTCAAGTAGAGGGACTTGGTTGAATGCTCTACTAGAAGATGACCTAGTGAAGACCATGAAGTATAATGTGAAGAACTTGATCTAATACTAGATAATAAGACCTTTTTGAGTTGCCAAATTTTGTATTATAAATAATTCTACAACCTTGGGCTTGTCAAGACCAACATTCACCTTGACATGGAAACAATTAGGACCAGCTATACGACTAGGCATGCTAGAACTATTGGCATCAAATTGTGCACCCTAGGACACTCTATTAAGCTCCTAAATTTTGATGAAACATTGAATCATATCTTAAGTTAGGAACTTGTAAGAGAGATGAATCATATCTTAAGTTATCTCCCTAGATTCTTATTTGAATGCCTATATCCTAATCTAATGCTTATTCATGGGAAATAGTTAGAAGCTTTGCATAAATTATAAAACTAAACAAAAGAAGTGATCCACCAAGATATATACCATATAATATCAAAATTATACTAAGCACAAAGCTTTCCAAGAATAATTCTAGGGATAGAAGGATTCTAACATAATTGCTTCAATGTGAAGGTAGCATACATGGGATAATAAACAAGATAACTAGCCTAGGGTCAAATTACACACCATGGAGATAATTGATTACTTGAAGAAAGGCATAGTACAATCAACACACTTCACATGACCTATTAAAATTAGAACTCTTGCTTCAACATGAAGGATAAAGGGAGTAAGGATGATACTATCACTTAACACACTTAGACAAAATGTTCACAATTTATAATTAGACTTGTATTCAATGTTCAAAGACAAAGTGTGATGTCATTTTATTAGGGATTCACCATATGAACTATGATATCTCTTTTAATAGCCAAAATGTTTTACATTTATAGAACTTGGAAGAAGAGAGAGAAAAGAGAAGTTGAAGAGGCACAAGGACAAGTGTCCAAAGGTGAAAGTTAGTTAATATGCATGAAAGTAAGGTGAAAAAGGAGTCATGAAACTGATTTACACATCATTCCTTCCAAGATTAACCTCTTCTCCAAATGTGATGTAGAAATCTTCTCAATCACTCTCTCTTATGAAACTAACTTCATCATGGGATTTCTTGAGCATTCCAAAGCAAATTATGGACAAGTGTCTCATGTGTGTTGATGAGAGTAAGTTAAAAAATGGCCTCCACCTATATTGGGAGTTTTTCTAATCATGGATATTCTCTTACACAAGCACCATTATCACCTTGCAACCATGATAACTCTCCCATAAGCTTTACTTGATAATTGGCATTAGCATCTTTCAATTCTTCCCAAATATTCCATACTATGGGTCTCATGACACATGGTGGGGAACTTCATACACTTGGCACCATCACACATACCTTAAAAGGCCTTCAAACTTAAGTTTTTATGCTTTTCACTATATCACTTGAGATGTCACTTTAGACTGGCTGAAGTGAGAGACATAACTGGACATTTTTGAGTATTTACAAGCTCTAAAAATGGTATGAATATTTGTTTCAAGTCCCAAGTTACCCTCCCAAGTGATTGGTATCCCATGATCATCTTTAGGACCTAAAAAATAGAACAAAATGTCAAATAAACCTACTTTTTACTTCACTTGTATGGATTCCATACAATATAATTCCATGGAATTTATCTTCACATAGTTTTATACAACTTCTCTTTGATATTCATGGTTAAATTCATCCATTTGGAGGCACTTTTAGTTTCATTGTTTACATCAGGTCCTAAAATAGGGGTTTTTAAGGTTTTGAGTGAATTAGCCCTTAAAGGATTGTTCATAAATATGTCACATTATAATTTCATAAAAATTACACTTAGGTATCCTTAGGAACCCTCTCCATCTTCCATAAACACCTCCAGGTCCCATGCTTAAGCTCATGAAAGTGAGATTTTCAACTTGACCCCTCGAGCCATTTTGATTTATTTTGTGAGTTTAGGAGCTTGTAATTAAAAATATGTATTTATGATGATTATATTGTCAAATTTAGGTTAAAAAAGTTTTATATTCATCCCAAACACATGTTACCATCATTTGTATAGCTCCTCAAGAGCTAAAGATGAAACCTGACCCCTGTTTGGCATTAGGCTTAGACCTTACCAATAGGTCTGCCTGCCACTTGAGACTTCACCTGACCAGAAAATATTTTAATTTGAATATTTATGGATTAAAAATATCTAATATACCAATAAAATCATGAATTAGTCAAGTGGAAATCATGGACAAGGTTAAAAATATACATGACCCTCAACTTGGCTTCTAGGCCTAAGGATTTCCCTCACATATGATTGTAACACTTGTTGTGTAGGGTACTTTATTTTACCTAAAACATTATATAAAGGTTTTTAAAGATTTTTTAGGTTTCTTCCATCTTATACAACCTTCATTTAGTCTTTTATTTCCTTCTAGTCATCAATTTCACCACTTTTCTCAAAATTGTCATCTTCATGCATGAGAAAACTACCCTTGCTCTGAGATAAAATAGAGAGGTTTTTACGTATTATCCTTGAAAATTTTATAATTTTATAGTGTATTATGGGTCCCAAGGATTATTTTTACCAAATTTTATCTTTCAAATCATCCATTTTCCCCTCTAACTCTTGACATTTGCTAGGCAGACTTATGAATAAGTCAAGCTATGAGGATAGGCAGGGTATAAGTTATATTTTAGAGGTTTTATGGATTTAATTAGTATTTCACATGAAATTTAGGGAAAATTAATTATTTTAATTATTTATTGAAACCATATTATATACGATTTCCCATTAACCACCTTCCATGCTTTTGGAATTATGAATTAGGTCTATGATTGCTTAGAAGGGGATCATTATTTAATATGTTAGTTGTAGGTTATTTTTAGCTTATTTTATGATTTAATGAAAGAATTAAAAACTAAATGATCTTATTAATATATTATTAGTGATCATATACCATTTTTACATGTTTAATATTAACCCCCTTGCACTAGTTCATCTCTTATTCCCAGGACTAGGCCATTGCTTGTTTAGGACTGAGACACCCTTAAAATACCACCTATAGGTGATGATCTGAGATTTTTTTTGTGATTTTGGAACTTATATTAATTTTTATTATGTCATGATGTTATCCCATTATTTTAATTAACTTTGAACTTCAATCCATATCAATTCCATGCTTAGGTCGTCAATTAGGATACCCTTGCCTTGACTGTAACAATCATTATTTTACCCCTATATGGTGCATCTTGGAAAGAATTAGTCATTTTTGTGTTTCATATGGGTTAATAATTATTTCAAAGATCATTATTTTTTATTTTATATCCATTTGTTTTCTTTTGAAGACCTTATACCTCCACTTAAGCCTCCTTTTCATCTCAATGTTTGTCTTAGTTGTAGGTGGCAATTTATCTGCATGTAGGTGAATATATGGAGTCTATATCCTTTATTTTTTATGTAATAAGACCTATTATATTACCTTTAATATCACATGACTTTATTTTAACCAACATTCTTACCTTGGAACCTTAAAAAAAACATGTAGAATTCAAATTAGATCATTGTCTAAAAAATTGGCTGTAGGTGTTTGTTCTAGGCCTATTGTACAGATAAGGGGGTTGATTATAAGATATTAAAAAATAAAATTTTACCTTTTATATATAATATTGGCTCAATATTACCTTTTTAATCATTTGGGATGATTTCCATTTGATGTAATAGTTTATACTTATCGAATTTAAGTGTAATATCACTTTTCAGTCAATACCTTGTAGACTTCACTACCCCTTTTTCAGTGTTTTTTAAAGATGTGTTAGGTGTAATAAATATTATACAACCTTAATTTGGAATTTTCTTTCCTTCTAGTATCAATTTCACCACTTTTCTCAAAATTGTCATCTTCATGCATACAAAAACCGCCCTTGTTCTGAGACAAAATAGAGAGGGTTTACCTATTAGCCTTTGAAAATTGATCATTTTAGAGTGTATTATGGGTCCAAAGTATTATTTTTAACAAATTTTATCTTTCAAATCATCAATTTTACCCTCCAACTTTTGACATTTGCTAGGCAGACTTATGAATAAGGCAAACTATGAGGGTAGGCAGGGTATAGGTTGTATTTTAGAGGTTTTATGGATTTACTTAAGTTTGTTCATGACATATAAGGATAATTAATTCATAAAATGGTGTATAAAAACCATATTATATCATATTCACCGCTAAAACACCTTCCATGGTTTTGGAATCATAGATTAGGTCTATCATTACTTAGAAAGGGATCATTGTTCAATATGTTGGTTGTAGGTTATTTTGAGATTGGTTTATGCTTTAATGACATAATACAAACCTCCATGATTTTATTAATATAATATTATTGATAATATACCATATTTACATGTTTAATTTCAACCCCCTTGCACTAGTTCATCTCTTATTCCTAGGACTAGACCATTGCTTATTGAAGACTGAGACACCCTTAAAATCTTTCCTGTAGGTGATGATCTGAGATTTGTTTTATGAGTGTAGACCTTATCTTCATGTTCATTAGGGCATGATATTATCCCCATGATTTTAATTAACTTTTAAACCTTCAATCCTTATCAATTACATGCTTAGGTCCTCAACTAGGATAACCCTACCTTGACTGTAACAGTCATTATTTTACCCCTATATGGTGCATCTTGGAAATAATTAGGCCTTGTGGATGTTGCATATGGGTTGATCATGATTTAAAATATAATGATTTTTTGTTTTAGATCCATTCTTTTAATTTTTAAGACCTTATACCTCCATGTAATCCTCCTTTTCATCTAAATGTTTGTCTCAGTTATTGGTGGCAATTTACATGCCTGTAGGTGCCTATATGGAGTCTCTAGCCTTTAGTTTTGATGTAATAGGACCTATTATAATAAATTTAAGATCACATGACTTTATTTAAACCAAAATTATTACCTTTTAACCTTAAAAAAATCATGTAGTATTCAAATTAGATCGATGTTTAAAATATTGGCTGTAGGTGTTGGTTTTAGGCCTGTTGTATGGACAAGGGGGTTGCTTAGGAGGTCTCAAAACATCAAATTCTTCCTTATCTCTATCATCTTGGATCATGATTGCCTTTTTAACCATTTTGGATTATTTTAATTTGATTTAATATTTTATAATTATCAAATTTAAGTGTAATGTCACTTTTCAATCAACACCCTGTATACTTCGCTACCCTTTTTAGTGGTTTTTTGGCCATTTTTAGACCTTGAAAACTCCCATCTCCACTCTTATTTTGATCTTAAAAATTGTAATAGTTTTTTTATTTGGATAGGGATACAAGGTGAACATATGATAATCCTTAAAAAGCACCATGATCTCACTATGTGAAAACCACAAAAACACCTAGGAGCTCTATTTTGTCCATTTAGGAACTATGAGTCCAATAGAGTCCATTGCCTTCCCAAGTTGGTTTTAGAATTTTTATGATACATTTACACCTTAAACAATATTTTAATGTTACCTTGTTAATTATAGGTCTTAAAAATGGATCTGATCATGTGTTTCATCATTCATACCTCTGTACAAACCTCTTGGAGCTCTTATATAAGGTAGTTGTAAGTGTTATTTTACAGACAAGGTAGTGAACAAGAGAAAGAGGATAATTTGACTTGAAGAGTATGTTGATATGATATTATCATAGGATAATTCAAATAAAAAAACTTTTAAAACATTAATCCAAGTACACTAAACATCCCATGGAGCTCCTTCTATGTTGAAATAACACAGATTACCCATCCATGGCTGTAAACTTGAGAAACAAGAATAATTGGGAAATATCCTTCAAGGAAATTAAGAGAGGAAGAGTTGGGTGATGATAAAACCATGTATATGTCTTCCAACTTGAAAAATACTCCATAAAATCATATAGCTCCATGAATCTCTAAAAACAAGAAATAGATGCAAACCTATACCCCTCTTGAATGCAATTTCATAAAAAACTACCTAGAGTGTAAGTGATTGTTCATGAAGGATGAGCCACCAATATGATATTTATTTTTATGTATGTGAAGTAAATTTAGATTAATTATCGACCCCCAAGACTATTCTTCCTGAATCCACTTGTACAACCCATAACAAGTGCTTGAATTTGCTCCTTTTTAGCTTGCCAAGTGAAAATGGAGGAAAATAAGTTACAGATGGAATTTTTTATGAAATATATACAAAAAAATGTAAATTTCCTATGGGGAGGTGAATAGTCACAACACCCACGTTTTTAGCTACAAGTGAACTCAAGGAGTTCATATAAGTGCCCAAAGAGGCCTATTTTTAAGGGAAAACTATCATTTCATACATATAACTAACTTTTAAATACCACCTTACTCATCCTAACATAATTTGACCTTATACACGTTTATATCCACCTTAGAGACAAATATTTTAACTTGAAATTCCTTAGAAGTCATTTAATTGAGCAATAAATTGGCCATGTGACCCTTTTTGCACATGAGACCTAGCAAGTGGCCAATTTATGACTTGAAGACACCTTAAGACCTATCAAATACCATTTTAGGACATTTTAAAAATAAATTGAGCCTTTGAATAAGTTTGACCATGGTTTACCAATGTTGACTTTGGTTGACTATGCGAGTATAAGGGAAGTGGTTTTCAACAAGGACTAGGGGAAGGATAAGTGAGACATATAGGACAATAGGAGACCTCATAAGACACATGAAAACTTCTTAAAAATTGCAAAAAATAGTATAGGTTGACCCAATTTTACTATAAGTCAAATTTGGTCAATACCTACTTTTACCATCACCTCTATTTTTAGTTAGGGACATCCGTAGATGATACATCCATGAAGTAATGATTCAAAAAATTTCCATTGACTGGGTATTTCATCTCATTGCCTTGGAGGTCCCTCAAACAAAAATAATTTTTACCCAAGATCTTTGAAATATTATAAAGTCCAACTCATAATGGGGTAAACTTGTCATGATGTCCTTTATTTTCATGGGCATTGTCCCATAGAAGCATTAGGTTAGATATTCTGAATGCTATGATTTTTTATCTTTTATCAAACCATATCTTCACTATATCATGATTTTTACTAAAATTTTATAAGGCATAAGTCCTTGAGTCTTCCATTTATATTATGTCTAGTAATTGAGACTCTACTTTCTCACTTGGTTTTATGTACTCCTACATAAACTGATATGTTTGAAATTTAAATATATTTAGGAAAATAGGTTGTCTCCCATAGAATAGTAAGTAAGGAGAGGCCTTGAGTGCCTATTTTTATCTTTTTCAATCAACCCACAATACATATTTTAGTAGATTATGCTAATATCTAGGTTTATCTACTGTAAACTTTTTAATAGCATCAATTAGGTTCTTATTTGTTGATTTAGCTAATCGATTTCCTTGTGGGTAATGGTTAGATAATAACTTGATGGTGATTCAATTGTCATGAGCCCATTTAGTGAATTTAACTAATTGTAATGCCAACTTGTTGTCAAAAACTAGAGAGATAGGAGTACCAAATCTAATTATGATATTTTCCTCTAGAAATTTGATTACATCTTGTGCTCTTGAATGCTTTTGTGCTATAGATTCAGTCTATTATGTGTAGTAGTCTATAGTAGTGAGTAAAAATTTATGTCTAGCTAAATTATTGGGATTAATGACCCCAATGGAGTCCAAACCCCACTAATTTAATGGTCTTCCTTCAATAACAAGTTATAGAGGCATTATTATGGGTACTTCTCTTTTCACTAGGATTTGACATTCATGGCATGTTATAATGTGAACATATGGATCCTTGAAGATGGTTATCTAGTAATAACCCATCCTAAGTATTTTATTGGCTATGGTGTTTTCGAAGGGATGTCCACTGCCTATATTTTAGTGCATATTTTTTTATAATTTCATGATCTTCCTTTCATAATATGCATCTTAGGTAGATTCCTTAATAATTACTTATATATAAGATCCAATTTTTGATAATGTAATGAGTCAATTTAATTCTTAATATCTCCTATGTTCTCTTTTGAGTTATGGGGAGTAGGTACCTATGATAAAGTATTGAATAATGTTAGTTTACCAATCTCCTTTAGATACTTGTTTTTCACAAACCTCTTTAATGGTGATGTGTGGGTTAGGCTCAGTCATGAGATAAATGATGCCCTAACCTCTAACGATCTTAGTAGGTTTGATTTATATGCCAAACTCCTATATTTTTTCCATTTATTTTCCTCTGCATTCTCATAATTCATTTTGTGCTAAAGTGAGCTTAACAGCAATATCTAATATAATGTCAATGGTATTGTTCCTTAAGATGTAATTTAAAAATTTATTTACCAATTTGACAAGGGAAAATATTTACTTTTCTATCATGTAATACCTAAGTTATACTTATTTCAAGATTGTGCTCATGAACACGATAGGATTCTCACTTTCATATTTATTCTAGGTAAGCACAGTGGCAATAGTATGTTCTAAGGTGAATGAATATAAGAAGTATTTAGTGAAGTATAGAATTATCAGTATAGGGGCTTGAGATATTGCATATTTAATGTCTTGAAAATAATTTTGAGCCTCTATTATCCATTCCACTTTTGCATCTTTCTTGATCATTACATTTATAGGTCTAAATATTTCTACAAAGCCTAATATAAACTTTCTCACAAATTTTATCTTCCCAAATAAAGATTTGGGTTCCTTCTTGCTATTTTGGAAGGCAATTTTTGATATCCCTTGAATTATATCTAGGTCAATGGTAATTATGTCTCTGAATGATGATGTGACCCAAGATATTTCCTTATGTGACACCAAATACATTCTTTTTTGGGTTTAGTAAAATGTTAAACCTTCTAATCTTTAAAATATTGATTGTAGGTGACCTACATGATTAGACCTTGCTTTTGAGAAAAATGTGAGGTTATCCATGTAAATAATTATACATTTACCTATCATCCCCTAAAAGGCATGGTCCATAACTTGCTAAGACATGACACCTATGTTAATTAGGTTAAATGGCATCTTCTTATATGCATAAGTACCCCACTTAATGGTGAATACTATCTTCATTTTGTCTTTTGATTCTACTAGCACCTGGTTATATCCTAAAAATCTATCCAAGAAGTATATCATTCTTGAATCAATCACTATTTAGATGACCTCATCTAGGGAAGGAAATAGATAATTATTTTTCTCAAAAGATTTATTTAAGTTTATGAAATCAACATAGATCTTAATTTCCCCACTCTTCTTCCTAACTAGAACTAACTTAACCACCCAAGTATAATTTTTGATAGGAAAACTATTTTTACACTCAACAAATTTTCCACTTCTTTTTGAATAAGGGGTTATAGGATACGATTTACCAGTATTTGCCTTTGCCTAAATTGTTTTTGTTCCAAATTTAACAATATTGTATAGGTGATGACCCTGGGTTAAAAACCTTCAGGTCTTCATATATCGATGCAATAATATCCTTAAATTGAGAGAGTAAACTCTTCACCCTTTGCCTTTCCTCTAGAGTGCATCTGAGACTAATGTTAACATAGAATGGGTCATACTCATCTCCTAGATTACCCCTTTTGAATTCAAATTCATTTACTTTTGGTTGTATTTTTTGATGATCTTGAGTAGCTAAATCAAATATCCATTCTAAGGAAACCATTCCCAAAGGGAGGCGGTTTTCCTTTAACTCAATGATTCCTTCTTCCCCCAAATCCTCTTATCATAAGTAACTAATTTCCTTATCATCAATTATTTGAGACTCAAATTAGTCTGAGTTAGTCAAGAAATAGAAAATCTATTTGTCATCATCAAAGACTTGGAAATTTTCCATGTTGTCTAGAACTCATGGACAAGGTACTAACTCAATAGAGAATCTTTGTTCCCTAGATTCCTATAGGGGTTCCCAATTAGTAATTGAAGGAGGTAATGAATTAGTAGCTTGATTTTGTTTTTTAGGAAAATAAAATATGTTGAAGGCTTTAAAAGACTCAATCAAATCCTAAGCTCTATGTTTGTATCTTTTAGATATGATAGATTGCATTGGTATTTTTTCTTGACCTAATTGACTACTAGTTCTAAATTTCCATAAATTAATAGTTTATGGACATTATTTTTTAGAGAAAAATGTAATCCTAAAATTAATGACCCATATTATCTCTATTATTGGTGAAAGGGAACCATAATATATATATTTCCAAGTATTTATTACCTTATGTGTCCACTAATTCAATTCCAATTCTTGATCCTTGCTTGGATCTTGTGTCATCAAGTGGAGAGTCTAAAATTGGGAAGGTCCCTAGACTTCTAGTTTTTGCACCTCATGTTTTGGAGTAAAGGTATATATCCTAAGATTAGGATAATTATACCTTACTTATTCATTATTTTTATTGTATTAATTAATCAATTGTTTCATTATTGGCTCTTGATCTATTCAAATCTAGTTTAGAATACCTCTCCATAATAACCAAATACAAGAGAAATTTATTGCTATATACCCATTCAACATTTTTAGCTAATATCTATTGAGGAGTGTGTATCCTTCCATAATATCCACTACCAATATGTCAATCATAATTTTTACTCATGGTTCAAATGCTATTTGGATGCATATATTGTTGAACTCTCCTTTTACAGGGACCATGGACTTATCCAACTATTAAACCATTATCTTTCATGGGTTTGGAGTCAACCAATTTTTGGTAAATTTTAGGCATCATCACAATTGAAGCTATAGAATCAACTAAAAAAATTTTGATGTTCTTTCCAAATGCTCTAATAGTCAATAATAAAGGTGAAAATTTTGGTTTGCTTTTATATGTGACATTGGTATGTGTATAGACATAATATTTTCAAATTTTATCTATTACTGATGCTTTCTATCTTACAAGAACCCATCAAGTCTTAATTTCTCTAAGTGTATACCCTAAAGGGTGCATCAGGAAAGGGGTGGGTAGACCATTGGTTCTTCTTAGAATTGTTTTCCCTTTTTTCCACTTACTTTCTCCACACTTGTCTCCTAAAAACCATTCTCATAAGATTTACCTCCTATTTTTCACCCTATTTTAGTCATTTACCATATTAATTATCCCTTTCCCTAACCTAACACCTTTTTGGAAGTTTACATGACATATTCAGCAACATCAACCCTATATTATTATTTATAAAGCTTACTAAGAAATAAGTCATTCATGGCTGACATAGTACATAACCTAGTTAGTTTTTACCAATTTTAATACTAGGTTAATCAGGTTAACCTTGTTAGCCTAATTTTTTGAAAGGTTTAGGGTTAGATCTATTGGGTGAATATTTTGTCACCAGCTAATTGATGGGCAAAATAGGTCACCTCAACCATAGCATAGGGAGATTGGTTGGCCGAATGTGCAGGTTTACCACATCAAAAGGGGACAAATCTCTCTTCTCATCAAGGGGAGGTTCCCTATAACTATAAGGTGCTATATACTATATATATAAGTAGAAAATAATAGTCAGGGGTAAGACAACACCATCCATCTCTCTTTTTTTTATAGATGATGTTCACAAATCAAAGGAGTAATCTAGGTGAAATGACAGAAGACACTTCTCTTCTTTCAGAAGTGGTCTGTAGCAAACAACAGGGATTCTTTCTAGAAAGTAATAGTAACTAGATGTAGTAACAAGTAGAATGAGGTGTAGCATAAAGTCTCCCCCTCAATTTCCAAAGAGTGAAATATAGAGGATAATGGGGGCACAAAGTCATCCCAAGGTCTTTTAAACAAAAATAGAAAATAAACACACTAAAGACAACTATGGCAACACAAAGTCTCATTAGCTTTAGGACACCTTCTTGGTTACTTCCACTAATTCTACTTATTTAATTAAATGGACAAGAATGCATTCAAGAAAAAGACATAAGAACAATCCCCTAAATAACATAAGTTATTATAGAACAAAGTCTGAAAGTAACCTGCTTTCTCATTCATATAACAAAATATGATTAACAATCTGAGCTCAAAGTCTCAGTAAATGCCTTTCAATTTAGATAGATTTTCACTTTTGATAATAGAGAGATCCCCCTTTAAAACAATAAAATAGATTACAATATATAGTAGCCAAGAAAGACTTGGCGCTTTGTTTCATGGAATGGCCCATGCTGTGCCTTCAATGTCTTGAGTACATTTTTAGTTCTGTCAGGGGGCCATGCTAGAACAGGGTGTCAGCCTTAACTGTGGTGTGTCAATTCATCTCAAATGTCTTCTCCTCAGCCTGGGTCATCTGGTCTATTTTATAGACAAGTATGTGGCTATCAACTCACTTTTATTCCAAGGGAGACAAATAGGTCATGTCTTCAATGTTTAAGGGCTCAAAAATCTACCTTGCAGACTGTTCTACCTACTAGAATAACTAATACATAGATATTTTGGCCTTTCCCTCTTTCTGCTATGACTTGAGCCCTTGGGCTATCTTTTCTCATTTTTGTTTCTTTTGGTTTCTCCTCTCAGTGGTTCTTCCTTTCGCCCTGAAGGTCTTTGAATGCCTTCGGGTCCGTATTTAAGTTTGTAAAGATAAACAGATACTTTATTGCCACAAATTTGACGTGTTCAGGTCCATCATCATTTAAAAGCCAATGGCTAGTTGGTTTCCCTAAATTTGATGGCTATGGGGACATCATCAAAAATGTAGATCCTAATAGTTAGTTCACGATGCTTAACTTTGAGGTCTGTGGGCCCATCGTCTTCTTTAATAATTCCTTCAGCTTTAGGTAGTCTTTGGGTTCTAATTCCTTTAGAAAAAATGTCTGAACGAAATCCTATAGACATTTTGTCTGAAGGAAATGTTCCTTTGTGTCTTTCCCGCTTGCTTTGGTCATTTTCCATCAGGCTTCATCCTTTTTATTGTGTTTTTGTATTGGGAGTGCTCCATCTTTGACATCTGTCACAGTCCACTACTTTAAAACTTTATCAACTTACAAAAAATGGGACCCAAAACCCTTCTTCTCGAGCAGCTTCAAAAGGGGAATGGGGATAGGCAACACTTTCCACTGATCTTAACAAGTGACACATGGCATTTCCCATTGTGAAACAAGTGAGAACACTTGGTAGCATCCACTTTACTTATAGAAGCTTTAGATACCTTTTGAGAGTCTTATAAAAGATGACACATGGGAACTTCTACTGAGCTTTAAAAAAACTATAGAAAAATTTGGGACTCATTTGGATTCACATGGATGATGACACTTGGCATGCTCTACTTATTTTAGCAACTCACTTGGGGCCCACCATAGTCCTTACTCAATAATGAAAGAAATGGAAGAAACTATGGATGTTGACACTTGGCGGCTTCCACTAAGCTTTAGAAGGGACATTGGTGACTTCCACTACATTTATAAAAACATATTAAAACCTTCCATAGTTGCCACTTGGCACCCTCCATGAGACTCTAAGAGAAGCTTATTGAAAGAAGCTTTGAAACTTATAAGAAACTTGAAACGTGGATGGAGACACTTGTCTTACTCTATTGAGTTATAACGAGACACATGGCACATTCCACTATTTTTAGAAACAAGTTATAATGTGTCTCAGTAGATGACACTTGGTAGCTTTCATTTGACTTTGAGACTTAGACAAAACTTTAGGCAAAATGAAAAACCCATGCAAAATGAAAAACCCGCACTCTGTGTCATAACCCTTACTGCCTCGAAACTAAAACACACAAGGAAAAAAACTTGGAGCACACAATTGAAACTCAAAATAAAATGTAGTATATTTTACTCTATAAAGGGAAGAGATAATTTTGGTCTGTTGAACCAAAATAGTTCACATGTTGTCCCAAAAATGAGTGATAGACTTTAGGAACAACAGCTGGCTCCAGTTGGGGAACTTCCTTCAGTTGAAATTTTGGAAAACTGAGGGGAGTAGAGACCAAAATCTCTAGTGCCTTAAAGTGTGCCATTGGGCTATGGAGTCATGCTAACCAACAAGAAATCAAGGTGCCAAAAATGAAAATGAAAAGGAAAAGCACAAAATAGAACTAAAGAATATATAAAAATACATATGTACAGATTATCTTATCTGATACTTCAAGAGTTAAAGTGTTTTAGATGTTGCCTATCGTGAGGTAGAGAAAAGGGCATGCCATATTGATACTTCAATAAGAAACTATTTTCACCATTGAGCTCATGGATAGTGAATGGGCCTCTCTATAGGGAATCAAATTTCCCATGCATTCCCTTTGGTTCTCTTCTCTTGTCGCATAAAAGACTTGATCTCTAATCTATAAATCCTAAGTTTTTGCTTTCTAGTCGAAGAGCTTCTTCACCAGACTTTGATGCACTGTAATTTGGTCTACCACCATAGTTCGCTACTCCTCCAGCTCAATCAGACACATGATCCTCTTATCAATGGAGCTTTCATAAGTTTGATCCTTAATTGCCTTGGCTAATTTTAATGCTAGAAATTCTAGGGTGATGAGTATTTTAGCATTGAAACCATAAAGAAGTTGGAAAGGTGACATACCAATTGCTCTCTTTGGTGTAATCTTGTCTACCCACAAATCATCAACCAATGCTTTATGCCATGTTCGTTGGTTGTCATCTACCAGCTTCCTAATGATGGTCACCAAGTTCTTGTTGCTTGATTCAACTTGACCATTTCCTTGTGGAAAATAATCAGAGGAGTGGGAGAGGGTAATCGCATAGTAAAAATAAAATTGAGTGATCTCATGAGAAGAGAAATAGGTAGCATTATCCATCATAATCTTGGTTGGGACCCCAAACCTAGAAATGATGTTCTCCTTAAGGAAATCACATACTACTTCTAAAGTAGCATGTTTGGTTGGAATTGCTTCCACCCATTTGGTGAAGTAATCTATGGCTGTGAGGACATAATCATGTCCAATACTTGAAGATGGGTTTACAAGACCAATGAAATTGATTCCCCATTTTTGAAATGGCTCTTTTATGACTACTAGCTTGAGAGGTAGAGCATCTAGCTTATGTCTTCCCATGAACTATTGGCATAGTTCACACCTTCATACCCATTTGTATGCATCTTGAAACAAAGTAGGCCAGTAATACCTAGCTCTAAGAATCTTGTGGGTAGTCACAAGAGTATAAAAATGTCCTCCATAGGCCAGATTGTGGAAGGACCTCAAAAGTTGGTTCTGCTACTCTTTATCCATGCAACAAAGGAACATTCCATCAAGGCTCCTCTTGTACAGGTAGTTTTCCCAAAGGACAAAATTGGTAGCTTTCAGCTTGATAGTCATTCTTTCTTTATAAGACAGGTGAGCAGGACACTCACTATAAGTAAGGAAATGAGAAATACCTAAATACCACTCATTCATGGTGGAGATAAAGAGGACTATTGGCATTTCTTCTACTTCTTTTTCTTCATGCCCTACTTCTTTGGGTCTATTATCAGCAATCAATTAACAAAGGCCCTTTTCCTGCACCAAATTTATTAGCTTGATGATTAGATCAAACTCCTAGATTTTATAAATCCAATTCCCTCTTTTGGTTCCAAACTCCTACTGAGTTAATATAGATTTGACTGTGGTATCAGGAACCAAGGTAGTAACATATGAATTCAGGATGTAAAATCAGAAATGGTTCACTACCTTTAACACTACATAAGCATGCATCTTCATGTTTGAATACTTTAGCTCATGAGCTTTGAGAGGATAGCTCATGAAAGAAATAAGAGATTCCACACCTTCTTTGTTTTGTTGAATCAAAATTACTAAAAGTGTGTGCTCAGAAGCATAACTATACATGGTGAAATCCTTGTTATAACCCAGACAAACTAGAACTGGGACGTGAGCAATAGCTATCTTAATATCTTGGAATGCCAATTTGCCTTCTTCAGTCCAACTGAATGTGGCCTTTCCCTTCATCATGTTTACAATATGGCAAGTCTTCTCATCAAACTCAGGGATGAACCTTCTTAGGAAATTCACCTTTCTAAAGAAAGAGTGAACTGCAGTCTTACTTGTGGGAAAAGTAAGCTCTTGGATGGACTTAACTCTATCTAATTCAATCTTTATGCCTCCTTTAGACATAATGTGTTTGAGAAGCTTTCCTTTAGTTAGCCCAAAAATAGACTTTTTGGGGTTTAAGGAAATGCCATTCTAACGGCAACATTCCAACACTTGTTACAAGTGGCACACATGATCCGAATGATGCTTAGAAAAGACTATTAAATCATTAAGATAAACTATAATGAACTTACCTATTTCATCCTTGATGTAAGGTCCATTGCTCTTTAAAAAGTGGTGCTAGCATTAATAAGGCTGAATGGCATTCTTCGATAAGCAAAGGTGCCCAAAGGTGTGGTGAAGGTAGTCTTGTGCTAGTCTACTTCACCAACTTCAACTTGATTGTATCCTAAGAAGCCATCAAATATTATAAAAATTTATGAACCAGTCACTGTCTGAAGCACTTGGTCCGTGATGGGCAAAGGATAGTTATCCTTTAAGGATGATTGATTTAAATTTCTAAAATCCACGTAGAGGTGTATTTCACCATTCTTCTTCCTTACATGCACTATGTTTGCAATCCATGTGGAATGATGGATTGGGAAAATGATTCTAGCATTTAACATTTTTTGTATTTTAGATAGAATAGTATCTGATATCTTTGAATTGTACTGCCTAGATTTTTGCCTATAAGGTTTTGAATCACTTTTGAGAGGAATGTCATGGCAAATTTCTTTAGGCCTAAGTGACTTCAAATCATCATAAGAGTATGCTAAAACATCCATGTACTGGTTGATCAAAGTAGTGAACTTGAACCTCTCCTCAGGAGTGCAACATTTTCTAATGTTCACCATCTTGGGATCTTCTTTGGTACCTAGATTTACCTAATTAAACTCCTGGGAGGAGCTTGAATTTGTTTTCTACTATTTGATGAACCTATCATGTTTATCAAATAGCTTCTCAAGGGAAACCAAATCTTTTGGGATTTTGTTTCCTTTTAGCTATAAGAATTCTTCACCTATGTCTAAATTTGATTCAGGGGCTATTTCACTATCTTCAAAGTGGAGTTGTTCAAAGCTACCTTTTTGTTCTAGGAAGGCAATGATTTGATTGTCATTGTTAAACACATGCCAATGACTGGCATTATCAGGCACACTTGGTCAAAATACCAATTCAATAGTGTATTTATCTCCTTTGAAGTTTGGGTGAAGAATCAAGAGAGTTTCTAAAATAGCCAAAGCATCAGCCCAGTCATTGAATTCCCTTAGTATGGTAGAGATGTTGAAAGCATCAAAGTTTTTAATTTGATCCCAGACTAAATTATGGTAGTGGTGTAATCTCTCATTTTTGGTTTGATACAGGTTTTTTACCTAAAAAGCCACTAATTTAGCATCTCCTTTGTCATGAAGGAGCTTGATGCCTTTGTCTTGAGTAGCCCTCAATCCAAGCAATAGAGATTCATACTCAATTACATTATTAGTGTTGCTAAACTACAACTTGTAAGATGAAGGAAAAATATCTCCTTGAAGAGATATCAGTACAAACCCAGCTCTTGAACTGGTAGAGGAGTAGCTGCCATTGAATTCTAGAATCCATACCTCATCAGACACTAATTTTTCTTTGTATTCTTCTTTGTTTAGATAAGGGGATTCTTTTGTACTTACATTGAGCTCCATCAATTCTTCTATTGTTCTTTTCAAAACAATTTTCATGTTGTCACCTTCAGGAGCTTCATTAGGTGCCTCATGAACTTCCCTAATGGATAGAAAGTAGTTACCCATGCCTGAGACTCAAATAGAATTTGAGCTTCAGGCACTAATGTTTGGGTGACCACATATTTTGCTTCCTTTTTAGGAAGTAATCTTTGCATAATGCCTTTGACTGGGATTCTTGCCTCAGACAAATCTATGCTTAATTTTTCACCAACATCTTTGTAGAAATTTCGGCCAAGAAGGATGCCATATGATGCTGGGAAGTCAACCATCAAGACAGTCATCTTGATTCTTTTATCTAGGAACATTGCAAATGCAAATTGGGCATCTTTGATTTGTCCCAGTAGTGGTACTTGTTTGTTCTCTATGGAGAAACATCTCCCAAATGTCTTTTTCAGTGTGAGACCAAGGGATTCTGCCACTTTGGTAGGCATGACATTATCTAAAGCTCCAAAATTAATGATGCAATTGCTCAGCTTGTGACCATTTATCAATAGGGAAACATATAAAGGCTCTATTTTCCCAAGGGTAGAAAGAGGAGTAATGACAATTTTTTTTGGATAGACATGTTCCTTGGGGGATCATGAGTTACCTTCTTAACTTCTTGTCTTGTCAGGATGGTTTGGTTCTTCACACATTGAGCCAACTTGCCCAATTGCTCAAATGTCTGGAAAGAGATAGGAGCAGAGGATGGGAGTTCATCCTTTTAATTTTTAGAATGGGAGGGATTGGTCTATGAATTTGAAAGTAGAGGTGAAAGTGCAATTGAGGTACTCACCTTTTTAGCAGTCACTGGGTCTTTTGGCTGGAAAGGTAGAGTGGTTCCACACTTAGAAATCAAAATTATTGGTTGAGGTCACTTCTCTATCTTCTTTTTATCAACTTTTTGGGCTGATTGATTCTTAGACTGGGTGAACACAACATAGGATCCTTCATCTATTTTACCTTCACTTTTGGGTTCATATTAGTAATTCAAGAAACTAATATTGGAGTCATCGATTGATTCTTCTTGGTCTTCCATAAAGAGATCAACGTCATTTTCTTGATCAAACTCAAGTTGGAAAGAGGAATCATGTTTTATTTCTAGATATCCAACTACTAAACTGGTTAGAGGTGCTTTAAGGGCAAGGTTCCTCTATGGAGGAGGAAGATGATTTACTTGCCCTTGGTTTTTGGTAGCATTGCCTTGGTAAGACTAATTAGGGAATGTCCTTCTTGGTGCATCTCTATATGAAGGAGTAGATGACATCCCTTGTGCCATTTGTTTTATGAGAGCCAACAACTCATTCACTAGCTTTTGCACTATTGGATCAGTGGTGGCTGTAGGTGAGTATTTAAAGGAAGAAGAAGATTTACCTCTGTTTGGATCTCTCCTTATCTTTCCTACCAATATAATGTCATCTTATACCTTAGTAGCCAAGTCTTGAGTAGCCTCAAGGTCTATGTGGCCAGCACATCTTAGCAAAAGACTCACTTCAGGTAGCTATGAGTTGATGAAGAAGCATTTGAGGTATTTAGGTGTTGGCTAAGCAATTATAGGAATCCTGTTCCTTAGCTTGTCAAACTTTGCAATGAAATCCCTCATAGATTCATGAGGTTCCTTCTTCATCTATGTGAGCTAGGCCAGTAAGGCATGTGCATCTTTTGTAGGCTTGAACCTAGCTTCAAATTTAGCTTTGAGTGTGTCCTAGTCAGTCACTGATCTATCCTACAGATGGTAGAACCAGTCTGTAGTAGCACCTTGTAGTGTTTCCATGAAAAGCCTGACTACCACGTCCTCAAATTCCATGCCTATCACACCATAGGCTATGCTGAAAGCTACAATGTGTTCATCAAGATGAACTCTCCCATCACCAAAGAATTTGGAGAAATTCTTTTTTGAGCTATGTGGAAGTTCATTTAGAGGTGGAGTAGGATTTAGTGGACCAAAAGAGTTACCCTAGGGGCCTTGAACTACCATGATTGGATTATGGAAAAGGGGAACAAAAAATATAGGTGGAGTATGTATAGGCAAAGCTTTGCTAACAATAGAAAAGGAAGCTCTACCTTGCGTTGGTGTCTTGGTACAGGTAGGAGGAACACTCCTAGATCATTGAACTTGAAGTTAGAGAGGGAACAAGTCAAAATTACCCTACTACACCAACTCAAAAATAGGGTCAACAACACCTTGGACTCTTTGGCTTCTTGTATAACATGGATTTGTAAGATCATAGGATAAAAATGGATAAAGAACTGATCTTGCTTCAACGTGAAGCTTGAGGCTTTAAACTGCATGTTATTTCCCCATCAGAGTTGCCAAAAACTGTTGGGTGAATATTTTGTCACTAGCTAGCTGATGGGAAAAATATGTCACTTTAACCATAGCATAAGGAGATTGGTCAGCTGAATGTGCAGATTTAGCACATTAAAAGGCAAAAAATCTCTCCTCTCATCAAGGGGAGGTTCCCTATAACTATAAAGTCTATATATTATATATATAAGTAGAAAATAACACTCAAGGGTAGGAAAACACCATCCATCTCTCTTTTTTTAGAGATGATGTTCATAAATCAAAGGATAAATCCTAGTAAAATGAAAGAAGACACTTCTCTTCTTTTAGAAGTGGTCTATAGCAAACAACAGGGATTCTTTTTGGAAAGTAATAGTAACTGGACATAGTAACAAGCATAATGAGGTGTAGCACAAAGTCTCCCCCTCGACTTATAAAGAATGAAATATAGAGGATAATGGGGGCACAAAGTCATCCCAAGATCCTTTAAATGGAAATAGAAAATAAACACACTAAAGACCACTGTGGCAGCACAAAGTCTCTCCATAGTCAGCTTCAGGACACCTTCTTAGTTACTTCCACTAATTCTACTTATTTAATTAAATGGAAAAGAATGCATTCAAGAAATAGACATAAGAACAATCCCCTAAATAATATAAGTTATTACAGCACAAAGTCTGAAAGTAACCTACTTTCTCATTCATATAACAATATATGATTAACAATCTAAGCTCAAAGTCTCAGTAAATGCCTTTCAATTTGGGTAGAGTTTCACTTCTGATAATATAGAGATCCCCCTTTAAAATAATAAAAGAGATTACAATATATATCATCCAAGAAATACTTGGTGCTTTGTTTCATGGAATGCCCCATGATATGCATTCAATGCCTTGAATGCATTTTTAGTTTTATCAGGGGGCCATGCTGGAATAAGGCGTCAGCCTTAATTGTGGCATGTCAATTCATCTCAAATGTCTTCTCCTCAACTTGGGTCATTTGGTCTATTTTCTAGACAAGTACATGGCTATCCACTCACTTTTATTCCAAGGGAGACAAACAAGCTATGTCTTCAATGTTTAAGGGCTCAAAAATCTACCTTGTGGACTATTCTACCTACTGGAATAACTACTACATAGATATTTTGGCCTTTCCCTCTTTTTGCTATGATTTGAGCCCTTGATCTATCTTTTCCCCTTTCTAGTTCTTTTGGTTTCTCCTCTCGGCAATTCTTCCTTTTGACCTAAAGGTCTTTGAATGCCTTCGAGTCCACATTTAAGCCTACAAAGATAAACAGATACTTTATTGCCACAAATTTGATGTCTTCGGGTCTATCATCATTTGAAAGCCAATAACTAGTTGGTTTCCCTAAATTTGATGGTTGTGAGGACATCATCAGATGTCTATATCCCAATGGTTAGTTCACGATGCTCAACTTTGATGTCTGCAGGCTTGTCATCTTCTTTGGCAATTCCTTTAGCTTCAGGCGGTCTTTGGGTTATAATTCCTTCAGACAAAATTTTCAAAGGAAATCCTTTGGACATTTTGTCTAAAGGAAATGTTCCTTCATGTCTTTCCCACTTGCTTTGGTCATTTTCCATTAGGCTTTATCCTTTTTACTGTCTTTGTATTGGGAGTGCTCCATCTTTGACATCTATCACAGTCTGTTACTTTGAAACTTTATCAACTTACAGAAAATGGGACCCACAACACTTCTTACCTGAGTAGCTTCAAAAGGTGAATGGGGATAGGTGGCAGTTTCCATTGATATAAACAAGTGACACATGATGTTTCCCACTGTGAAACAGGTGATGACACTTGGCAGCATTCACTTAACTTATCACAACTTTAGATACCTTTTGAGAGTCCTACAAAAGATGACACATGGCAACTTCTACTGAGCTTTAAAAACACTATAGAAACATTTAAGACTCATTTGGATTCACACAGATGATGACACTTGGCATGCTCTACTTATTTTAGTAACTCACCTAGGGCCCACCATAGTCCTTACTTAGTAACAAAACAAAAGGAAGAAATTGTAGATGTTGACACTTGGCAACTTCCACCAAGCTTTACAAGGGACATATGGTGACTTCCACTGCATTTATAAAAACATATTAAAACCTTCTATAGTTGCCACTTGGCACCCTCCACGAGACTCTGAGAGAAGCTTATTGAAAGAAGCTTTGAAACTTATAAGAAACTTGAAATGTGGATGCATACACTTGTCACACTCTACTGAGTTATAATGGGACATGTGGCATGTTCTGCTATTTTTAGAAACAAACTATAATGTGTCTTGGCAGATGACACTTGGCAGCTTCTGATTGACTTTGAGACTCAAACAAAACTTTAGGCAAAATGAAAAAATCATGTAAAATGAAAAACCCGTGCTCTATGTCATAACCCTTACTTCCTCAAAACTGAAACGTGTAGGGAGAAATACTTGGAGTGCACAACTAAAACTCAAAATAAAATGTAGAGTATTTTACTCTACAAGGGGAAGAGAGAATTTTGGTTTGTTGAACCAAAATAGTTCACATGTTGTCCCAAAAATGAGTGACAGACTTTGGGAACAATAAGATCCACCTAAATAAACATATTAATTTTGCCATTTATAAGAGAGGAGAAGAATAAGTAAGATATATTGTACATCGAATTATCCACCATTCTACTTGAGGAGAAAGCTTAGGATTTCATACTTTATCTAAAGATACAGATCTTATCTTATGGAGAAGTCTTTTAGATGCATTGATAGCTTATGTATCCTAGAAATGATTTATCCTTATCATCCTTATATACCAAAACAACCTCTTGCAAAACACCTTGGCTAAGGGTGAGATTGATGCTTGATGGGTTCATCTTAAAAGGTAAGTACTCTAACTTTGATCCTCCTTTGTAAAAGTAGATAGATATGCATTTACACTTCTCTTCCATGCATTAAGATTTTGTATACATTGGGATAAGTATATGTCTTTTATGTATGTTTAATTTTAGTGTTTTTTACTCCCCCCCACTTTATGACATAAAATTCGGTGAGAACTAGATTAGATTTTGCTTTACTTGTTATTAGTTTAGTGAATATGAAAATATAGGACCTAGTTAGGGTTATTGCATAGTTTTTCTTGATTGGAGGTTTTACAACCCTCCATAGTATTATTATTATGGTAAGATATCCTTTGGATAGGTCTAGTAGATCCATATTGGTCATGATCCTAATTATCTATGTATCCCCAATTGAAAGTGTAAGTAAGATTTACCTTCTTCAAGTTAGGATTAATTTATAGATCTAATGCATTTCCCATTACATACATTCTATTGAACTTGATGTGATTATAACCCTTGAAATTTTTATTTCACTCTTTCATTTATATCATTATATTATTTTTCTATATCTATGATACTATGTTGACCACACTAGTATAGTTCTAACGTATGTGTGCAGGTTTAACACACATTCATATCAAAATGACTATGTTCTTTCTATGGAAGTATTCATTAGATACAGGTTTCTAAATTAGATAGGTTAATATGGTAATTTTATTCAATCCTAGATAAAAAATTATGTCGGATAGGTTGACTTAGTCTTTTATTCATCATTTAGATCAATAAACTAAGTTGGGTTGGTCAACTTAGTCTTTTAGTTAGCATATAGATCAACAAACTAAGTCAAATAGGTTTTTTAGAACTAGGATGAACCAATCAACTTTATTTTACAAACTTGAAAGAATCATTCAAGGAAATTCAAGAGAAAATTTATAATCCTCATCATCCTCCAACCCACCAAGGTTCCTCTCTTTCTCTCTCTATCAATTAAGTACTTCATTATAGTTCTATTTTGTGCATGTTTACAATCCTTAAAACTACAATCCTATAAAAAAATAAGTTGACCTTGTTGGATATTTGTCAATTATGTCTCCAAAATGAACAAATATATTGATGAGGTGTCATATGTGCTATAATGACAATGACAAAGTGTGCTTCAATGTGATTCAATGTTCTTGCATAGTTATTTAGTGTTTGACTTAGATAGGTAGATGGTGGATGTTATTGATGTTGTAGTCATGTTGTAAAGACCATACAGAGTGTTATGAGTGCTTGGTTCACTTATTGAAGTGAAAGGAATTCATTATATAAGTCATATGTATGAGTAGGTTCTTCTAATCATCCTAGTAATTTAGGGTGAGTGAGTAGATTGATGACATCATATTTCACACATGTGAAGGTTTTAAGAGAATTTTGATATATGGATGGATTCCCCTATGACAGTCGATCATGTGGTTCAATGCACATATCAAAATTTATTAATTTAAAAAGTTTGTTTCTCAGGTAGAGTTCATTAAGTTCCCATACTTAGCCAAATTTGCATTATTAAATATTTATGGTGAGCATTTCATTAGGTAATGAATATCTATGGTGAGTAATAAATCTAACTAGATAAGGATATAATAAAGTGCATGATATTCTTAGATAGTGATCTAATTGTGAGTATTAAGTCAATATGTCAAAGGATGCTTAAAAGGCATGTAGGGTTGCTAAGTGGCACAAACATGTTGATTAAATGAAGTAGGGTACATAGAAGGCACACAGAGCTACCAAGTGGCATAATCTCAGAATCAAAGATCAAAGATCAATAGGGAGTTAAATATAGAAAGCTCATGAGGAGATTGATGGAGCGTATTTTTTCAAATTTTCTAGGGGACATGAGATTAAAACATGTGTCTAAAGATTTTTGCTTTACACAATGACTGTAGGAATTTAAATATTCAAATTTATGAAAGAAAAATAGTGATGGGTTTTTGATATATATATATTAAGCATATGGAAGGATTTGATGGTGGTTTAAATGGAAAATTTGTAGATTATTTCAAGAGCTATCCATAAAAATTGGCTTGGAGGTTTAACTATCTATATAGATGCATTCATTATAGTTGGAATTTGACTATTTGTTTGTTCATAGTACATAATAATGTTTGAGTAAGTTGTGCATTTACAGGCTATTTTTTGGTGGGAGTAATCACCAAAAGATGTCATAAGGGTCATGTAAAGCGTAACTATGCATTTTAAATTAATATTATATTCTTAATTTTATTTTTGATGTGTTAAATGGGTAATAGGTCTCCATGAGACCTATAAGGGCTATTAATGCCTAGTTAAAAGATGTAGATGCTTAAGTGTGACCCATGGATACTATGTCTAACATATAAGGATGGTATTGAGATATGTGTTAGAATGATATAAGTCTTAAGGGTTAAGATAATTATGTCTAACCTAGAGGTTGATATTCATGAAGACTCTATAAAGAGTGAATACCAAGGTAATGGTTTCTAGACTGGAATGTGGATGTGTTGAGAGAGTATAAGATATAGATGAATGAAAGAGATTAGAGGGAGTGTGTTCAGTGGATGGACTAAAGTAAAAAGTAGATTTAGGATGAGAGAGGAAGACTAGAGTGATCCAAAAGGGGTGTTTGGATGTATTTCTTGTATGAGCAAGTTTGAAAGTGTGTGATGAGTTAAAAGAGAGTGTAGAGTTGAGGAAGTGTGGAATTGAGTAAAGGAGAGAACCTTTGGAAAAGACTGTATAGGTTAGTGAAGACCATCATAGTGTGACAAATATCATACATGTTTATCTGATCAATTTGATAAATATGAACATAGGTCATTAGACCTAATAATCCTAGAAGAGGTTAATTAAGAGAGTAAGCCCTAGAGGCTATTTGAGAGAGATAGAAGGGTGAAGAAGAGTGAAAGAAAAATAAGTCCATCATCATGTGTATAAGTCATTAGATTAGAGGTGGATATAAAATCAAGGTAGCTAAGTGGGTGCTTGGTTGTTAGGGGGTTGGTTCCTCCTTGTGGGATGGGTATTCCTTGATCAGTTGGTGTTGGTCTACATTTGGATCTTGTTATTATATGACTATATTATATTTTTTTATTTCTAGTGGGTTTTATTCCTTAATAAGTTTTCCCATGTAGATCTTGTGTTATGGGTGTGATCTTGCTTATCTTTCTTATTAATTACTATAAATGATGCATATGCTTCATGAGTGATAATGTTATTTGGGTAAGGGTTTGAAATGATTGGAATTGAAGTTTGGATTATCTAGCATTATTTATTCACCCCCAATGATTGTATCTCTAACAATTGGTAATAGAGAAGGACCTTAGTTTTAAGTTTAACCACTTAAAAGTGATCCAAGGTATAATATGCCAAGTTAATAGATGTAGGGTTTTTATATAAATCAATCACCAATGTACAATGTGTCTAATTATGTTTTTTAGAGTGTAAATATGAATACCTACATCATGTCAATAGGGTTTGACATTTTTAAATCTATTATGGATGGATATTTAGCCCTCCCAACCCCTCTAACTAGTGCAGATGATAAAAAATTATGTGAGATCAATTCTAAGGCAATTAATTCCATCACATATGTTCTTTAAAAGATTGAGTACACCAAGTTAGTTCATTGTAAATATGCAAAAGATATATGGGATAAATTTTAAATCATTTATGAAGGAGATTCAAAGGTTAATTTGGCCAAATTGTAGACTCATTGAACATAATTTGAGAGTCTCAAGATGGAGGAAGAAGATTTGGTGACATCTTTTTTGTAGAGATTTGATGATATTGTGAAGATTATCAAATGTCTTAGAGAGAATCTTAAAGAATATACTATAGTATAAAAGTTATTAAGGTCTCTCTCCCTCAACTTTGATTGTAAAGTGTTTATTGTAGAAGAAAGTCATGATCTTACTTAGATGAAGATGAATGAATTGTATGGCATCCTTACTTCCTATGAGATGAGAGTTAATGATGATAAACTACCAAAGGAAGAAGTAAAATTCAAGATAGAAATGAATTCAAATAAAAAAATAACTCAAAGTAAGGAATTCAAGTATGATGATATATCTAATAATGAACTAATAGCTCTGTTTACAAGTAAATTGAAAATAGGATCAGGGAAGTATAAGGGTAAGCTACCCTTCAAATTTTTCAATTGTGGATAAGTAAGACACTTTACTAATAAGTTCCCTCATAATCTTAATAATAATTATGATGAAGATCATGGTGAAATCCAAGATTAAGGAAAGAAGACATTCAAGTCTGATAAGAGGAAGAAAATAGTCAGAGAGTTTGACAACAAGAAGAAGTCCTTCAAGAACAAGAAGAGTCTTCACAACAATAAATATTATAGCTCATTAGATGAGATTGAAGACAATTATAGTGAGAATTAATTCCACTACATGGATGAAGAAGGAAGTTACTCATATAAAAAAATATTCTATTTGGAGTGATATAGATAATGAAGAAGATAAGGAGGACTATGAGACTGAATTGAGGAATACTCATGAAGAACTAAAGATTGAGAAGAAGATTAACAAGAAGATGAAGTCTTAAAAAAAGTACTATGAAGATCAATTCAATGTATTTGAGGAAATAATGATTGAAGATACCAAGGAACGTGAATATATAGTCAAGCATCTCAGTTGTCAATTGGAAAATCTATCTACAAGCCTAAAAGCTAAAGAAGATGAATATATAAGGTATCTGATTGAAAATGAGTAATTGAAAGATAAGTAAGAAAAGACATCTTATAATTGAAGTCATTTTTGAAGTTTGAAAAGAGTTCAAGTGATCTAGACAACATTCCAAATAGTCAAAATCATGTCAGTGATAGAACTAGACATAGTTACAAAGAAGAACAAAAGAATGTAACTCAAGACAAGGTGAAGATTAATGTGAACAAAGACAATCTAACCTTGTGGGTAAATAATAAATCATGGAATAAAAATGCTGATAAAATGAAGATAAATCAGATCAAACAACCAAATACCATGAGTTATGCCAAATTAAATGGTTATTATTACAGTTGAAATCAATTTGGTTATAAGGCTAGAGAGTGTAGAAGACTTGCTAAGAATGAGTGGAATTATCAGTCAAGTGGTGTAATCAAGGTTGACTACTTAAACTATCATGATGTGGGACACTTTGCCAAATGTTATCCAAATAAATTAAGGCAAGTTGAGTTTCCTTCGAAAAGAGTGGTTTGCTACAACTCTAAGAAGATTGGTCACATTGCTAGGTTCCATGAGCAAAGGTTATCAAGTCAAAATAGGTTTAATCAGTCTCCTAGAGTATAAGGAAGAAGGTTAGTTAACTCATAAAAACTAAAAGTGGAAAGTGTGAGTCATGGTGAGTCTGCAGGTCTAAGTGGTTTATTTGTTATGGTGGAGAATGCTACAAAAGTTGAAGAATACCAAGATCTCTCATTATCCTATCATGTTGTGAATGAAGAGAACAAGCTCAAGGAGAAGACCAAAATGCTATTTGAGGCTATTCTTGAGGTGTGTATAGATCCAAGTGAACATCCTACTATTTTTAAATAAGTTTAATGTAAAGAACATCAATAGTTAATGTCTAGTGATGAGGTATGTCATGAATATTTATTGTCTCCATGTACTGTCAATTCAATCTTAGAAGAGAAGGAGAATTTTGTATTAGATGAGAAAGTTTTTTATCTTAATCCTAAGAATAAAAATAAGAACAATCAGTTCTATAGCTATGAGATGTCTAGGAAGAAGAAGGAATATGATAAGTTGTGGGAAACTCCTAGATTCACATTGTTCTAGGACATTGTGGGTTAGGGTGTCTCTACCTATGCTTCTTAGGACACATCTTTCTTATGGAAAAGAAAGTATGTTTGTTGAATGTGTATTTAGGTATTTTAGTCTTGAAGGTCTGTATGTAGAGTATGGAGGTTTCTAGGTGTCAAAATAGAATTGGTTAAGAAGACTTGTTAAAGATATCATTTTCTAGATAGAGCATGGAGTTAGGGGGAACTAACTTAGTTTGAAAGGATTAAAGAGCTATGCATAATGTGAGGGGGATCATATGTGAGATTTTATAGTCATGGTGGAGATATGGATAGGTCTACTATAGTTGTGAATTCAAGAAGATTGATATGATGACTTGATCAAACCAAGTCATATGTTTGAATCTTCATGCATGAGTAAAGGGAACTTGTGAGTTCTATAGGTAGACAAGTCCAAGTAATAGATAAACCCAAGTTTAGATTGGTGTATGTTAAAGAACATATGAAAAGATATGGAATAGGATGTTAGGGGGAGATTTTTAATCTCTATGATTAGTTTATCATGTTCCTCAAGATTAGAGGATGAGCCCACTTTGTCATTGTGTCAAAGGGAGATAAAATACTTGAAGAGAGAGATAAATTATGAGCATAAGCTTTATATTAGTGTTTGACATAAATGTTAAAGGGATATATTTTTGGATTTTTATCAATGATGTCTCTAAGGTGACAAAGGATGTTGATAAGGTGTCATGTGTGCTATAATGATAATGACAAAGTGTGCTTCAATGTTATTGCATAGTTCTTCAGTGTTTGACTTGGATAGGGAGATGGTGGATTTATTGATGGTGTGTTCATGTTATATAGACCCTATGGAGTGTTATGAGTGATTGAGGAACTTATGGAAGTGAAAGAAATTTATTAGAGCAGTCATATGTATGATTAGGTTCTTTTAGTCATCTTGGCAATTTAAGTTGAGTGAGTAGATTTATGACATCATATTTCATATGTGTGAAGGTTTCATGAGAATTTTGATACATGGATGGATTTCCATATGAGAGGTGATCATGTGGTTCAATTTTTAGGTCTAGACATGGAACGCAGTAAAAGTTATTAAGGTTTAATGTTGGCTTCTCAAGCAGAGTTCACTAAGTTCCCATACTTAGCCAAATTTGTATTATCAAAGATCTATGATGACCGTTTAATAAGGAAATGAAGATATATGAAAATAAATTAATAGGAATAGATAAGGATGTAATGGAGTGCATGATCTTGTTAGATAGTGATCTAATGGTGAGTATTAAGTCAATATGTCAAAAGATGCTCAGAAGGCATGTGGGGTTGCCAAGTGGCACAAACACATTGATTGAATGGAGCATGGTACACAAAAGGCACACAGAGTGAAAAAATGGCACAATATCATAAAAAAGGATTGAATATCAATGGGATCATTAAAGAGTTAAAGATAATAAGCTCATATATTTATGAAGCACATTTGTTCAAAGTTTATAGGGGACATGAGTTAAAGACATGTGTTTGAAGCTTTTTGATTTACATAGTGATAGTTGGAAATTAAATATTCAAATTTGTGAAAGAAAACTAGTGATGTGTTTTTGATCTATATCTTAATCATATGACAAAATTTTATGGTGGTGTACAAGGCTGTATAAGATTTCAAGAGCTATCTAGAAAAATTAGTTTGGAGGCTTGATTATCCATATAGATGCATTAATTACAGTTGAATGCTGACTATTTGTTCATTCATAATACAAAACAATGTTTGAGTAAATTATGCATTTATATAAGAGTGTTTTGGTGGATTTAATCACTTGAATATGTCATAAGGGTCATGTAAAGTGGACCCATCCATTTGAAACTATTCTTATATTATTAATTTGCTTGTTGAAGTGTTAAAGGGGTAATAGGTCACCATAAGAGATATAAAGGTTATAAATGTCTAATTTAAAGACATAACTACTTAAGTATGACCCATAGATGCTATGGACGACCTATAAGGATGGTATTGAGATATGTGCTAGAATAATTAAAGTCTTAAGGGTTAAGATAAGTATTATGGCTAACCTAGAAGTTGATATTCATGAAGACTCTATAAAGAGTGAAGACCAAGGTAATGGTTTCTAGACTGAGATGTGGATGTGTTGACAGATTAGAAGATATAGATGAAGGAAAGAGATCATAGGGAGTGTGCTCAATGGATGGACTAAAATATAAAGTAGATTGAGGATGAGTGAAGAAAACTAGAGTGATCCAAAAGGGGTGTTTGGATGCATTTATTATATAAACAAGTTTGAGGGTGTGTGATGAGTTGAAGGAGTGAGTAGAGTTGAGCAAGTGTGGAATTGATCAAAGGAGAGAAACTTTGGAAGAGAAGTTGTAGGTCAATGAGGACCATCAAAGTGTGATAAAGATTAGACATGTTTATCTAATCAAGATGATAAAGATGAACACATAGGTCATTAGACCTAATAAGCCTAGAAGAGGTTGATTGAGTAATCCTTAAAGGTTGTTTGAGAGAGATATAAGGGTGAAAAAGAGTGCAAGCAAGATAATTCCATCATCAGGTGTAGACATTAGATCAGAGGTGGAGATCAGATCAAGTTAGCTGAGTGGGTGCTTGGTTCCTCTTTGTGGGATGGGTGTCTCACTAAATTAAGGAATGGGTGTTCCTTGACCAGTTGGTGTTGGTCTAAATTTGGATCTTTTTATTATAGTATTGTATTCCATTTTTTAGGTTCTACTGAGTTTTATTCCCTAATAGAGTTTCCTATGTAGATCTTGTGTTATGTGTGTGATCTTTCTTATCTTTTTTATTCATTATTATACATGATGTGTATGCTTCATGAATGATAATGTTATTTGGCTAAGGTTTTAAACATATTATAATTTAAGTTTAGATTATCTAGAATCACTGATTCACCCCCTCTTAGTGATTGTACCTCTAATAGTCCTGGTTAACTTAGTTATGTAGTCTATCTTCTGTCTAAAATCCTAAGTCAACCTAGTTGACTTTGCTCTTAATTTTTTGTGATTTTATAGAATATTAGCAACCAAGTCGACTCTATTCTTTACTTTTTTCATACAGTGTCATTTGAATTGACTCTATAACATTCTTAATTTGGGAATTAATAACTATTTGATAGTAATTAATTCACACATTCATTTTTAGTTGTTTGTATGCTTAGAGTATCTCACATAGTCTAATTAGGTGGTTTTTCGAAATTCCATTTAACAAATCACATAATATTCAAAATACATTTAACATTTTTCTTCCTAAGGCCTACCTACTTAGATTTCATCACAAATGGGGAAGCCAACTAGGTTTTTTGGCCAAGTATAAACATGTGGTTAATGGTATATATTGGTAAAGCACTTGACACCCTTATTACCATTAGATTGTTAAGTGAGGGGGTAAACCCTGATACTAAGCCAAAACCATTGCCAACACATATACCTTTTATCATAAACATCCTAAAACCAACCATAGATTGATTTATAGTTCCTTATTTTCAACCAACTTCCCTATCACACTTTATAATAATCTAACAAAACTCAAGATGACCACTTAATTTTCATGTAATTTTTAGATGACTGCTTACTCTCTAATCATTATGTGTTGTATTGTAAAAACTTACATTGAACAATGTGGATGCAAGGTTTTGTTCTATGTGCCCAAATTGAATCATTCTCATTGATCCAATTGTTTATGTGTTTACTTCTATTTCTTTCTTCAATTACATTACAAAAAATTTATTACTTTTAGTGCACTATCATTCTATTTGACACAGTCTCTTATAGACTATGATTTTCCCTATCTATAGTACTAAGTTGACTTGGTCAACCCTATACTCTATCTTATTAGTCAGTTTATAGTACTAAGTCAACTTGATCAACCCTATATCCTTATCAAACTTTGTTTTTCCCTATCTATAGTACTAAGTCGACTTGGTTAACCCTATACTCTTTTTTGCTAGTCTGGTTATAATACTAAATCCACGTGGTCAACCCTATATCCTTATTTTCTCAATTTCATACCCTATTTTTAGTAATAATTCAACTAGATTATCCTTGTACTCATATCTATTCCTTTTATTAAACAACACAGTCAACCTGGTCAACTCTATATCATTCCTATCTCTTTGATTTTATATTAGATTCATCTTCCTTACTCTTTTTCCCTCATTATGAATTTCTTATTTGAAGAAAACAATGATTCAAATTCCATAGATATGATTATATTTACCAATCCCATTAGGTTCTCCCCTAAGCAACTTATGGCTCTTACCCTAGATGAAAGTAATGTGCATGTAGCCACTCACACTAAAAACTATGGGACCCTTCCTCATTTTTCTTAATTTCAAAACACTCTCTTATCATTTGAATATCTAATTGAATTAGAGTATACCCCATAAATTCTCTTCTTCATCAATGATTTTCCTCAACATCAAGGAAAATATCCTTTTAATATTTACCATTTCATGATATGTGGTCAAGTTGAGGAGCCTAATTTACCTTCTCCCACATTCTCACAAGGATTTGGGGATAATAGATTTTTTGCCTCTCAGTCTCTTCCCTCTATTTTTACCCCTTATCATACCATGGCATCTTACTCTTTGATTTCCTCCACCTCCATGCCTAGTATCTCTACTAACATGGAAGGTTCTACATCTACTCATTCAAGACCCACTCTTATCGATTCTTCCATTAGTGAACCATTTACTATCCATGGTAATCATGCTACTAGTGCCTCACTTACCAAAAATTCTTCTCAAGATACTATTAATACCCATAGTGGTACCCAAGCCACTAATAACAATTCTAATTCTTCAAATAATGACCATAATACCACTCAAAACCATCAAATTATATTACAAACTCTTAATCAAATGAATGGTTTCCAAACTAACAATGCCAATCAAATTATGCAAATTTGAAATTATCTTATCCATCTTCATAACCACCCTCAACATATTTCATAGGGAATACATAACTAAAATGATGCCCCAGCTACGCTTTGGGATTCCCATGGTAATCTTATCCCTCAACCTCCTCTTGTTAAAAAAATCAATCACCTTCAAAATTATCCTCTTACACCTTAAATTATTGATATCTATGTAGGAGGCATCACCCCTACCATTACCTATAATGGGTAAACCGATCCCACTCTTCACTTAAAAACATTTAGATATCTATATAAAGATTGGGTCAAGTTAAATATTTTTTTCCACTACTAAGCTATTAGAAAAACACTATCAGGGTGATTCTTTAGATTGTTACAACCAATTAAAATTTCATTCCATCACTAGTTTGGAATATTTAGTCAATGCTCTAGTCTAATAATTTTAAACTAGTGATTTCCCTAAAAATACCTTGGCCTATTTTATCAATTGTAATCAACTTGAGACTAAAAATAAATAATATTTCATAAAATGATGGAATATCTTGTCTAAAAAATGTGAACATAATATGTCAAATGACAACCTATTTCATCTATTTACCAATGCTCTTTTTCCCAAGTTGTAATATCAGGTCTAGACACTCTCACCAGGAACTTTAGAAGAAGCCATTGACTAAGAAAATCATCAAAATTTCCTCATGCAACAATTTTAGACATCCCAACCTTCTATGGGTACTCACATGTGAATAAAAAATAAGAATATTCAAGATACAAATGATGGTATCACCGATTCCTATGATAACATTCATATTATTCAAGCTATCATTTCCAACCAAGCTCTGAAATAAGGTTTTCCTCACAACCACATCACTAACCCTCATTTATCTTCCACAAAGCACACCAATGTTCATAAACCTTTAGCCTTAGTAGAATTACAAAAATGTCTACCAAAGCCTCTTTTATGAGAATTTGATCCCACTCATCGCATGAAATCTTGGTATAATCCCATTAAATTTTTTTAGTTTCACACTAGTTGAGGTCATTCTCATGAGAATTGTAGATAAATTCATAGTTTAGATATGAATTTCCTTCTCGATACCAATTTTTTACCATGATTCTATCATTTGTAAACATCATCAATCCTATGAAATTTCCTTTAAATCCCATGAAACACAAACTAAATCTCAAGCTTTGAACTAGGCTAATGCTCATTTGGCCATCTACAAATATCCTCTTCTGAATCACCAAGATAACCCATAAAAACCTACCCCTTCTACCAATAATGTTGATATAATCTTCTTGACCCAAATCCTAAAGATAATATGGTAAATATGACTAATATGTTAAGGGTGGTTTCCTTCATTGATACTCATCCCATCACACTGCTTAATTGTCTCACACTTTTTGTGGTATCATAGACTCTTCTCCAAATCATTTAATAGAGTTGGGGTAAGAAGACCTTATATATTTTGATGAACTAATTCCAACACCTCCCTTAGATAACACTTCTCATACCATTTATATTATTTCTCCAATCTCTTTACCCATCACTAGTGATACTCAAACTTCTATCAACACTTATTCTCAAACAAAACTTGCATCAACTACCCCATATTCTTAAGATAATAAACAAAATTGTCCTCCAATTAAACCTTCCACATACATGCACCTTATCTCTTCATTATATAGGCTTCCTTAAACACTACGCACCTCTTTCTATCAATCCCCTTATGGGTTATGATGAATGGGATCTTATCACAAAACTTACTAATCTCCCATCTCAAATCCCATTTCTTGAACTTATGCAAACCTCTAAATATCATCATAATCATCTTATGAATCTTTATTTTGAAATGAAAATCCCTCATCCTCCCTTAGTAGGATGCAAATCCCGCTTATCTAGATTAGAAGATATCATTTTACAAGAGTGTGAAGATATTTCCATACATGTTGATGAAATAATGGACACTTCTCTTTCCCTTAAATTCCCCATTACTTATATGATCCTCAATGAGATTTTGATTCATGTCGATGATCCTCCCCATTTTATTAGTCTCTAAATTAGTGATATCCAAGTCAAGCATGCCTTTATTGATGAGGGTTCCAAAACATGCATTTCCCTTCTCAATTTTATCAAAACCCTTGGATATTTTGAATGTAATATTAAATCCACATGCATCATGTGTCAAGGCTATGACTAAAGTTAAATGCCTCCCTTATGCTATGTATGGCTCCCTATCAGAATCCCACCTATCACCATTCACATAAAGGTGATGATATTCAAATTTACTCTATCTTATAATAGTTTACTTGGTAAGCCATGGACTCATCTCATGAGAGTAGTGGTCTCTTCCACTTGCCAATGTGTCAAATTTCCTCACAATGGATCAATAAATAGGATTCAATGTGACACTAACCCTTAGAATTTTGATCAATTCTAAGACCATGGTGTATTCAATATTACCACCCTTGAACCCTTTGCAAGTGTTCCCTTTTGTGAATCTTAATGGTTCAAATTTCCTATTAACTCTACTTGAGGTTATAATGGTCACCCTAAAATCAATAGGAATATACCCCCTAACCTCTTAGATTTTGATGATGATGAGCCTAATAAGATCAATATCAATATTAAAGCCTTAGATCTCTCACCTCGTCTCATTTCTTAGCTTCCCCTTTCTTTGCAACCTCATTCTTATCAACTACTTAGTGATGATATACCCATTATCTTAACTAAGACTCAACATTCAATTCATTACACCTATGTCATAGATCTTCATACACCTAATTATGATCATGGATATACCTTAGATGATCCATTTTTAGGAAGTATTCTTCAGGCTTGAGATGTTGAAATTATTCATTATCATTCCTCTTTACTTTAGTCTTTCAGTATTTCTTCTAACATTCCATCTTATATTCATAATTTTAGTATTTTTCCTCTTGATCATAGGGTAGAAATGGTACACACACATCTATTTTTAGAATAACATCATAGGAGTATGTTTATGGATCATGTTATGACTAATCCCTATCACTTTGTTAGATAACAAGACCCCTTTAGTTGACTTATCCCTAAGATGCTTACGATTGTCTTTTAGCCTTTTATGCATCCTACCCCTCCCCCAATAGATCCCAATTCAGATGTTATTCCCATTATCTCTCTAGTTAATTCTCTTCCTTTTTTTATATCCTATTACTCCTTTAGTGAAGCCTTTCCCAATCTCTCCACTAGCCTCACCTTTGGTGATGGTCTACTCCCTTTATTGTCACTTGCTCTTTTATCTACCAAATGTGTTGATCAGCCATATTACGATATTCATAAATTTATCAGTAATTAGAATAGAGATTTTTCAATATACCAATCTTCCTTAGATTCCATTTTCACTCCTCTTATTAGTACACCTACAAAGTCTACTAAAAAGTTTATATGTTACTTCCATAACACATATAATCATTCATTAACACATTATCATAAACTATGATAATACATTGGCACCTTGCATCCCACTACTCCTCAACCCACACACAAGGCTATACCTACATCGAGAGTATTAAATGAATATATTCCCAAATATGGAGAGGTATATTTTCTCTAGAACCAATGCACAACCCATCATATTGATCATTGTTGTATCCTTTAATAGTATTTCATGGATCACCTCATGACCATTCCTATGCCTACTACCCTTCCTCCCATAGGCCGCCCTTGTAATAAGGCTTCCATTTCTTCCCCCATGGCTCCACCACTTTCAGTCCCTTCTCCACCTATCATTTTTCCACCCATGATTCCCTCACCCATGGATAACACTCCACTAGTGACCCCTTCATCTCTCATAGAGTCCACTCCCATTCCTTTCCCTAAGAATTATCTACATGATATCCCTAATCTACATGATCCTTTAAACTTTCCTACATTTTTTGTTGAAGAAATTTGACACAAAGTGTTCTCTCAATTTTCCCTAAAGATTGATGAGAATCTAGCTATAGTCTAAGTTCATCTTCATAGGGACTTATTAGATGTTATGGATAATGTGTGTAGACAAATATATCAGTACTTATGAATACAAGCATGGTGTTCTTTCATTTCTTACATTATTTAGATTAGACGTGTGCTCCAACTTTAATTTTATCTATCTTATATCATTTTACATTATGTCACTTTTTTATCTATCTTATATAATGAACTTTGTCTTGCATTATATGTTGATTATGATATTCTCTTATGGATTATTTTTTATGATCACATATTTATTATTCATGATTTCATTTTCTATGGTTATCCTATTTTATTTCATGATTGTTTGCTATCTTATCTCTATAAACATGAATAATTGTTATTGTGACTTATTTAAACACACCTTACTCCCTTTAGTCATTCCTCATTTACCATGTGATCAGTTACCAAATAATTCATCTAATTACAATTTACTTTTAGTTGTCCACCTCAGATATCCCCTTATTCCCCTTTATTACCTTTTGAAAACTAAGCATACACATGGTTGAGACTTGTAATAACTTTATGGTTCATAGTTGAGCTTGAGTGTTCTAGTTAGTCATGTCTTTGGATACTTAGCTTATTTTATTCTATGCCTAAATATCATTTGTTTGTATCACTTTATCTCTCATGATTGGTCATTCTAAGCTTGTATAGAAGAGGAATTTTAAAATCCATAAACATTCAAAATCCAAATCATTTAAAAGGTAACATTCAACATTTTCAAAAGTTAAATCATACTAAAAGATGCGATTCTAAGCACATGTACTTTTTCTAATTGAATATTAAAATCCAAGGTTGGCATCATTATAGATTCAAGTCCATTAGGGTGTGGTAGGATAGTATTTTAGAAGAGGAGAATTAAAAAATATTTTAGTACTACATACTTTATCACACAAGTACCCAATATTCACAGTAGATTGACATCTCTATAAGGGTATTGAAGAATGGGGAGCACATCATGGGAATGTAGGTGCATTTTAATTTTCCTATTCAAAGGAACAAACATGAGTTGATCTTAGTACCACACTTATTTTGCCTATACAGATTTGTGCCTATAGTAAATAGGTATCCCATATATATTTATCATCACTAGTCATATATTATCATTTAATGTCCTTAATGTGTGTCATGTCTCCTAAGGTCTTCCTGTTAGATGCCTAAACTATGCTTATTACATTCCATTTTTCACCCCTAATATTTCCCCTTGATAAATATTATTTTATTCACTAATCACTCCACCTAGGGATTCCATTTGTGAGTTACAGTGTAAGAGCAGGAAAGGACTAGATCTTCCTCAAAAATTAACAATTTTTCACATTACCATTCCCAACAGACCTTTTTTACCATATTTTAACATTGTTTCTACCTCATTGGTGTTCAATTTGTGAGTTATAGTGTAAGACCATGGATAAAACCTAACTTTCCTCACAAAATTTTCTAACACCCAAATGAAATTATGTGTATCAAATATAAGATAAGATGTGAGTGATTATGAGTTACACATCACTAGTATGTTTCCCATCTTGATTTAGTATGTTTTATGCTTAATTTACTAATCTTTCACTTTTATCTCCTTATTTTCTAATTGTATGTAAGACTCCAACCACTTTTCTTAATTTTTTCATACTTCCCAATTTAAATTACTATGATTAATTTAAAACCATTTTGCTAATTTTATCTCTCTTTTATACTTCCCAACATGATTTAGTATGATTGATTGACTTAAATATTTTGGATTTAATACATTTGACTTTCACATGATAGCTATGTTATTACATTATTTTTATACTTTCAACATGATTTAGTGTGATTTTACTTGTTTTAATTTGGTGACAATACTTTTCATGGTTTAAAAACATTTTTTCCTCTTGTTTACCACTTTTTGGTTTGTTATAATTAGTCAAATTTTGTTATTACACATTCCCCATCATGAAATAGTGTGTAGTGCATTTTTTATAATTACTTATATTTTTTCAAAATCTGTTTGCCTATTTATTTTTAACCATGCATGTGTAATACATAAATTTAGAAAATAAAACACCCCACATATATTTCCTATAGCATATACAAAAAAGTAAAATACATGTGCTAAAAATATTATATCCATGTATTAATAACCATGACCAAAATATAACTCATAAGATCAACATCCAAATGTCAAAACAATCTAACTCTATATATCATTTTTTTATACAAAAAAATACAAATACATCACTCCAAATCTATGGCTAGGCTATATCATGTTTATCTCATGGCCTAAACATGCTTCCCATAGATGCCTTATGCTATCCCCTCTACATGGTGCACTATAATGAGGCTATCCAAGATATCAACCCTATTACCTATCCCTATAGGTTATCCACCTGGGCCTATACTTATCCCAACTAGATCATGGTATCCATATGTCCATAACTCTCCTACTCTAGGGCCTTCCAAGCTTATGCCTCTTTTGCTCCCACCCCTACTAGTGGATGAAATCCATCCTTGCATTCTTATAGATACATCATGGCCTCCCCAACTAGTCTAAACTAGCCCACCTGAGCTATGGTAGATGGTACCACAAGATCATCTAGCATGGTGGGGTCATATGGCATCAACACCCCATCCAAAATGTCATGGTGTATTTTCATGACTAGGGATTACCATCTAACCTCCTCATCCATAATATATATAAAATTCAAACTAGATAGATATCATATCACATATACATCTCAAATCTATTTATTTACCTACAATCATATAAAAAATAGTATTTTTATATCAAAGACTATGAATTACAACATTTATTACCTATCTCAATGTCACCAACCACTATCTCCCTATTTCCTCATTCATCAAGCATGATCTCTATATCAACCCATCCCTTGATCAACTCATCCATGGTATGACTCCATATCAAAGAAAAACTTAGAGTCACCACCCATGCACATCTTAATCCTCTCTTCAGTGGTGCCTATATTAACTAGCTCTACCCTAGGCTAACTATCGAGTCATCCTATATCACCACCCTTTGTTATTAATCTCAATGATAGAATCTACATCAAGGTGCCCTTGAAGTGGTCACTATCCCTCTTGATGTGTTGCTTACTATGGTGCTTACCAAACCCTTGCATCTATATCCATGCCCTTTCCTCCTTTAGTTGTTAGTTATCATACTTAACTAGTCCATGGTTTCACACATTGTGACTTGATCTCTAATTTATCAACTGATGTTCCTCCTCCTCTCCCCCTTGGATCTCTCATATGTCATGCCAAAAATGTGGGCACTACTATAATATCCACTAGGTGTAGGAGTTTTAACTATCCTAACAAGCATGACATTGGCTATGGCTCTACCCACTAGATATAATGGCTTGTGATCCATAATCAAGCTAACCATATCACTACATTCACCCAACTTAGCCAAATAATATTAATATGTGCATAGGTATGCCATATAATCTCTCCTCATGTGACTATCTATAGTGTTGACATGTGGGGTATGGCCCATGCTACCTAGTCATGTCTCCATCTCACAATCCAAGGTAACCTATCATCAACCACATGGGGTAACCCAGTTGGATGATATATTAAAAACCTTTCATATATCTAGGCACTCAACAATACCACCAAATCCATAGTCTTCTTCCCTCTAGACAACAACCCATACATATCATATATGAGGTGGACCCAAATGATAGAACCAAAATCATAGAGAGCCCCTTGATCTAAAATGGACTAGCACAAGGCTATCACATACAATAGTATCTTGTCATTAGACTTGTGACATAACACTTATGATATCACAAGTCCAATCATATCCTTCCATATATCTAGAATATATGTAATATATACATTGAATAAGCTTACCCTCAACCCTAAATAGATCTTATTTAAGTACATCACCCACTTGGCTAGTGATAATCTCTCATCTAGATCATTTGGTGTCCCTATGATCATTAATTTCCCCTATAGGTAGTCCAAGCAATGCATAAACATCCTCTAATGTGATACCTACCTCTATGGTATCCCCATCCACCACCCATCAAAAAGTGTTTGTAACCATTCCCATGCTCTGAAGAACATGACAATAATATAAACACTTAGTTGGATTCATATCATCTCCATGATGCTTCTTAGGCCCAATGTAACTAATATATCTCTATCCACATCCATTAGGCACTCTAGCAAATTGGGTAATCATGAGTCATCAATCAATTGCCAAAATCTCTAGCATCTCTACAAAATATCAAAAATAAAGGATGTATTAAATCTCCATATCACTCATAATCAAAATACATTTGTAAAAAATTCATAAAAATAAATTGGTTTGATTTAGTTTATTCATTTTTCTACCAAGATTGACCTATTAGAAACTACATTGGCCTTTTCAGTACTAAGTTGACCACTATGTGGCTTAACAATACTATATCAACCCCTTTTAGCCTTTATAATACTAATTAAACCATACTTAAAGACTAAGTTATCCCTTTAGTACTATATTAGCCCCTTTTAGCCTCTATAGTACTAATTTGATCACTTACTTAAAGACTAAGTCAACCCATTAGTACTATAAGATCCCCTTTCACCCTTTATAGTTCTAAGTCGCCCACTTACTACTAAGTCATCCCACTTAATTTTTATCCTTTGCCAACCAAGTCAACTTGGTCAAACTTTTTAATTTATTAAAATAACTTTTTGAATAATTGTCATAAATACCTTGGGCATTTATTGGTCCAACTCCTTCCTACCCAATATCCTGTTTGACTCCTAGTGTCCCTAAAAATTCCCTAGGGTTCATTCTGGTATCTAGATTTTGCTTAATTTTCAAATTCCTAAAAATCACTCAATTTCAAATACAAATTATCAAAAATCTAAAGTTTTCAGTTGCTTACCTATGTTTCACTCACTATAGTCACTATCTATCCCCCCCATCTTAGTTGTCATCTCCTTACCATTCTAGCTCTCTAAGATCTCACTAGGTCTCTTAGAGCTCTATTTTTTTAGAATAGTAAATAATACCAAATGAATTATTTTTCACCTTATTTATATTTACTATTCAAAATTATTTACCCTTCAAATATTTACTATTAATTTCTTATTTTGATCATATCTTTGTCTCTATTAACTCTCTTTTCCAAACCATAAAATGTTATGAAATCTTGACATCATATAAAATATTTTCCACTATTATATGACTATATTGATTTTTTTGCTCATTTTTGCTAATACATATAGGTTTGCTTAATGTTCCTCATATTAGAAGACTTCACATTTATCACATCTCCTTATTTATATACATCATTAAGGTAATTAAAGGTATGCATTTTTCAATTCTTTCCTTTCGTTTATCTTATTTTTCTCTTTACTACTTTTTATTCAACTTCAGCATTATGTGTCACTATGTTCTTTTCTTGAAGCACCATCCCCTATTAGCACACATGAATATGATTATATTTGAGTGGGGAATATGTATACACATAATATTTTCAAAATTTATCAATTATTGATGCTTTATATCTTGAAGGAACCTGTCAAGTCTCACTCTCTCTGAGTACATGCCCTTAGGGGTGCACCAAGAAAGGGGTGGGTAAACCATTGTTGATTTGTAGGATTGTTTACCATTTTTTCCACTTGATATCTACACACTTGTATCCTAAAAACCATTCCCTTAAGATTTGCCTCCTATTTTTACCCTCTTATAGTCATTTACCATCTTTATTATCCCTTTCCCTAACCTAAACCCTTTTTTGGTAGTTTACATGACATAGTCAGCCATATCGACCTTGTATTATTATTTAAAAATCTTACTAAGAACTAGGTCGACCATGGTTGACATAGTTCATAACCTAATTAGTTTTTGCCAATTTCAATACTAGGTTAACTAGGTTGACATTGTCAGCCTAAATTTTTAAAAATGGTTAGGGTTAGATTCATCTATATAAACACATTAATTTCACCATTTCTAAGAGAAGAGAAGAAGTAATATATATGTCACATCTGATTATCCACCATTCTACTTTAGCAATAAGCTTAGGGTTTCATAGTTTCTCTAAAGATATACATATTTTTTTATGGAGATGTATTTTAGATGTATTGATAGGTTGTGTGGCCTAGATGTGATTTATTATTATCATCTTCACATACCAAAAGAACCTATTATGATGTACCTTGGCCAAGGGAGATATTGAGGCTCAGTGGGGTCATCTTCAAAGGCAAGTATTCCTAATTTTTTTCCTTCTTTGTAAGACTAGATAAATATGCATTTGTACTTCTCTTCCATACATTAGAATTTCTTATACATTGATGTGAGTATATGTATTATATGCATGTTTAATTTTAGTGTTTATTACCACCCATTTTGTGCCAAAATATTTTGTGATAACTATATTATATTTTTATTTACATGTTATTAGTTTAGTGAATAAGAAAACATAGGACCTAGTTAGGGTTATTGCATAGTTTTGCTTGACTAAAAGCTTTGGAACCCTCCCTAGTGATATTATTATAGTAAGATATCCCTTGGATAGGTATAAAAAATACTTATTGGTCATGACCCTAATTATCTAATGTATCTCCAATAAAAAATGTAAGTAGTATTTATCTTCTCTAAGATAGGATTGATTTATAGATCTGTTGCATTTATCATTGCATACAATATGAGCAGCCTTTATCTTCTTGGTAGTTGCCTTCTATGTAATAAACCTCCATAGGAGATCATTTTGTTTAGTAATATGATCTAATTTATGAGGATTAATTTTGGATTTGATCTTTTTCATGTCTTCAATAATGTTATACCTTTTTTTTCATTATTCTTCTTTATTATGGAGCTATTCATTTCCTTTTAGGGGAAGTGGATTTTTGTTAGCTCTTGGATTCAATGGAATAATAGTGTTATTAGAAAGAGTGGATGTCGTAAAGGGTTTTTTATTACTCATATTATAATTGATATTTTGATATTGTTGGAAAGTCTATGCTTCATTAGAGTTACCGTTTGGTTCATTTCCATCTTTTTCTAGGAAAAAAGACTCGTGTTTAAAATACATTACAATGTTTGAAGATCTAGATTCTAGATGGAACTCTGATGGATTATTAATCAATTCTTTCCTTACCATCTACCTCTAAAATATCTCAAATGCTACACATAATTCCATACATTCAATTTTATCATACTATGATTTATTATGGACTCTACACCAATTGGTTAGAGCCATTTCTACTATTTTGATCTCTAGTAACTTATTAGGATGTTGCTTTGTATCATTCATAGGATATGAAAAGGCCTTTTATATCTTTGAAACCAAGAATTATATTTATTATTTTTACCAATAATGTTTCCCATCTTCCTCTACATGTTCTAAAAATCATTGCTTAATTTTTGTACCATTATTTGAATTAAATCCATCTCTACTTTGGTATAATCAGTTCCTTGTGTACTACAACATTAGAGGGCATTGAATTTTAATTATGTTGATGACTATTCATATTTAATTGGTTATTCATATATCCATAATTTTGATTGTACATTTGATGCACTAGAGGAGGCAGTGCATATAGTTGATTCTAGTTGAAAGCAAAGACATTTTGATTAACATGAGGAACTAGATCTAGGGTTGGAAAACTAGCATTGATGTTAGGAGTACCAAGTATTTGAGGGTTTGTTTGTATATAAATTTTTATAGCCTCTTCATATGCTAAACCAAGAGTGGTGGTATCAGCATTTCTTTGTAGGAACACTAAAATGATTAGGTCTAGGGCATATCTATACATTTCTAATGCCAATAGCCCATCTAGTCTATATTCTGGATTATGCCAAGTGTACATATTATGAAACCTAGCATTAAAATCCTGAGTTGGATCATTAATCTCCCTCTTCATGCTATTACAATGTTGATAATTTAATCCATAGCTAGTAACTTATCCAAATTGGGAAAGAAATGTGCTCTAACATGCATTCCAAGAAGTGATTAAGTTCTCTATAAGGTTGAGGTACAACCAATAGGTAACATCATGAAAGGAAAATAGTAAAATAATTCATGAAACATATTCATTAGTAACATTAATTAATCATAAATAAACTTTAAAATACTTAATGTGCTCCCTTGTATTTCTTCTTCCCAAATGGGGTGAAGAAGTTAGATATTTCTCTACATTCCTAGGAAAATTGTGCACGTCCCATAAGATGGTAATAACAGATCCAAATAACTAAGGTTGTTATTGGGATATATAATAATTGATGGGATGGATATTTATTATTGAATATGGTGTTATAGCTCTAGGTATATTGGGTATAACTGGTACATATCTAGGCCTTTGATGTGTTGATAAGGGTAAAACCAAAAGATTGGTTTGGGCCCTAGACTTGGTAACTCTCTTGGGTATCTCTAGTGTAATTCAACATAGGAAATAACCTCTTACTATGGAAAGCACATAATTTTCCCTTCTTCTAACACCATATTTCTTTATATTGATGTGGTTCTTGTGCATGTCCCAAAATTTAAATGAGATAGCCTATAACATTTTAGGATCTCATAGAGGTAAAATCCACTCCAGGGTATGAGTTGTAGGTACATACAACCTTATGGTGGAATGGTAAATAGAGCATGTAGGTTATTAACTAATATTTTTTTAGTGAAATGAATCCAAGTAAAAATATCAAACCTAAGTGAGTGGGATGGATGGGTGGTATATAATCTAGAGTGGGTAGAACGCAATCAAATGAACTTCAAAGGAGGGAAGGGTTAAGTAGAAAAGAATGTTTTGTGATATCAAATGGTAACTTAATAGGATATTTTTTAGGTGGATAAGTGTTTTTTTAACTTATGCTTGTTGCTTGTAGATACTACAAACTCATAAGTGAACATAGTTAGATAGTCTAGGGAAATGGTATAGGAAATTAAATGGTCTTAATTGAAGGTTTCTCCCTTTATATTTGTTATTACACACCCTTAGTTGGGAGATTGCATATGGAACTAGGAATGCATATAAGGAAGCTATTACACATGATTATAAAAATATACCATAGAGAAAACACTCCTACACACTAATATTATTAACACAATTTTAACCAATTACTCAATACTTAATGAAATTCACTAGCTTGAAATAGTTTTTGCATATCTATGAGTAGGAGATCACAAATATCAAAAAATTTCACCTACTAGAGACAAAATGTGAATCTTGGAGCTCTATAATGGGGAGACTAAGATTCATCCTCCATTAATCATGCTTCAAGTCTTCTCCTTGGAGCTCACCTTGGTCACCTTTTCTTCATTGGTTCCTATTATTTCTATCTTTCTTTGTGGTAGAGGTGGTCTCTAATTTTATTGTGTTTTTTTGTTTTTTGTTTTTTATTTCTTTGATATTTTTTATGTTATCTTTGGGGTTGTCTATGTTACCTTGGCTAAACTATACTTCTGACATGCATGTCTTTTCCTTGGACTTTGATCCTAAACCCTTTGGAATTGATAAAAGGCATGTATGTAGTAATTGGAAGGTATGGAAAATATCATATTTGATTTTCAATAGCATGCAAAGAGGGAGAATCATGGTGGTCTTAATGAAGCACATAATGTTGAGAGGGATGATATGGGTGGCTTTAATTTATACAGTGACCATTACTTAGCTCAAAAGGAAACTAAAGTATTTGGACCTCTAACATGATTCTTTAGCAAAGTTATATGGTTAGAAGAAGTGGATAGGCATTTAGAAGGATAAGATTTCATGGTGAGAAAGGAAAATAATGATGAGTACTAGTGTAGGGAGGACCATGTCGGTAAGTCCTCTAGCCTCCCTAAAACCCTGACTATCACTCCAAATTTTTCCATGGAACTTTACCTTTAGCAAGGAAACTAGAATTCAAAATTAAAAAATTTTCTTTATTTATTTAAATAAAAAGGCTCTCCCATCTAGGATTTTTTTGATAATTGGCTAACCTCAATGTGGGGAAAAAATTTGGATTTTATATTAGTTTTTGTAGGATGCTATAGACAAGGGCCTTCATGATCCTATTTAAAAACTCTAATATGTATCACAAGGATATCAATAAGCCCTTGTGAAATGTTGGTCAATTAATTTTTTAGGCTATCCCTTGGTCTCCTAAAATGGACTACAATGACCTTGTCTTCAAGACTTCCCCCAGATGGGTTGAAATAGAAGAGGTGATAATTCATCTCTAGAATTTTATCCCATAGGCACTAAAACCCCTCAACGAAGTCTTGACTATTAAGGATACTAGAAAGTCCCTTGTTCATATGAATAATAGGGTTTTAACATCACTAGAACCCTTGGATTTTTTCCTAGAAGCTTTTAATTTCAAAATAAAAGGGAAGACTCACACTTGTGCCCTTAGAGCTCTAGGTGGTTTGAATGCATGTTTCTTTTGTAAAAAATATGACCACCTTAGGAAAAAAATTTCTCTATTGGCCAATAAAATCAATTTTATGAGTAAACAACTAGGAAAGGATAATATAAAAGATGAGACTATCTTGAATAACTTTCAAGTGTTTGAGAATCCTCTATTCTCTAGTGTACCATTGAAAGATAATTCACCCACCAATGAGGCTACTAACATGCTTGAGCCTAGTGCTTGAGAATAGTGTGGCATACAAGTCCCTCTTGTTGACTCTCAATTTTAGGATGATCTATACACTATGGATGAAAAGCCTCTACATGATCTAGATGATTGCCTCTTTGAAGACTTGGATGACACTGTTTTGGAGCAAAAACCCTTCAATGATTATTCTTCTAAATAATATGTGTTAATTCTTATTGAGGCCCCTAAAGTGAACATTATCTCAATAATTGATTCTATTAGAATTAATTTTGATAAGTATTATAGTATTGTTATACCGATGTCTATTTCCCTAGAGAAAGAAGTGATAGGGCCCCAAATCAATGTGGTGGAGATTCTAGATGGAGTGCCAATTGAAAACAAGCCCCATGTAGGGGTGGACAATTGGTTCTCCAAAGGTAATGGAAAAAGGATTAAAATAGACCTTAGTCTAGCCCAAAATGAGCACACCATGCTCAAGGATAAAAAGAGAGTGAGTAAGGAGGGACAACATAACTTCTAAGAACCCCCTTCTAAAAAAATGTAAGGATAATAAAGTCCTAAACTACTTCATCAAGTTGTATAATGGTGGAACCAAGCCCCATGGTCAATTAAATTGACCTCTACCACTTCCCCCTTATTTTTCATGTGGATTATCAGTTGGAATGTTAGAGGGTTGGAATATTTAGATATAAAATTGGTGGTAAGATAGTTTATATTCTCAAGGGATAATCTTGACTTTCTTTTCTTACAAGAAGTTAAGGCTATTGGCACATAGCTAGCTATGGTTTAAAATTTTATCTGGACCAATGATACTCAATTATATTATAATAATTTTAAAGGTAAAGTGGGGCCACTATCTTGGTTATCCCCATGTGGAAAGAATGCATTTTCACCCATGGTAGTTCTCCATATAATAGGGTTGTCTGGGTTTTGATAAAATACCAAAATTAGACTTTGGGATTGTGTAATATTTATGCTCGAAAAGATTATAGAGAATGTTCTGAATTATAGAATTGGTTAGCTACTAATATTAAAAATGTTCCCTATATTTTTGGTGGCAACTTCAACATGTCAGAGGATAAGGAGGATAAAATTAGAGGGGACCACTGTGCATGGAGGGGAAATGAGATATTTTTCTGGTTCAAGTTCAAATGAGTACATAGAATTGAAGATCCTCTCCTAAAAGGGAAGAGTTGTAGTAGAGGCATATGGTATACTTGGTATAATAATTATAGTAATAATAGGAGGCTATATTCAAGGCTAGATAGATTCTACTTGAACATTGAGTCTGTAGCAGTTGATGTAGTCATGAGTGGTAATGTTATAACTATGTTACCATATACTATGTTAGATCACCACCATATTGAAATGACTTTCTCACTATTTGGGGATGAGAAGAAGGTTTCTTCTAACCTCAGAGGGATTTATACATTTAATGTATCACATATTTTAGATAAGGTGTATACAGAAGGTATGAAAGTGTCATGGAGTGTTGGAAAAGTTATCTGTACTTCTAATTTAAAAATTGATCTATGGAAATCCAATATGATTACCACAAAAAACATTACAAGAACCCATGGTCAGAGTAAAGCTAGGAAGTATAAAAAACTTTCTAGGGATACTTAAGAAAAGCTTATTTGAGTAGAAGGCTTGTTGTAGCTTGATCTAACAAATGGAGTTCTTCTTGAAGAACTTAATTCCTTGAATCACTAAGTTCTCTAGGTTCTATAATACACTTCTAAAGGGGCACAAATTTGATCTAGGCTTACGTGTCTTAAATTTGGTGATAGAGGCTCTAAACATTTCTTCAAATTCTTGTGAATTAAACATGCCAAAATCCATATTAAGGAAATTAAATTCAATGGGAATAATGTTCAAGAAGCTGATAGTATTAAAGGGGCTTTGTTTGATTTCTATTCTAAATTTTTTTGGTCTAATGGATCAAGTGAATATATTGAATAAAATAGAACCTTATCCAAGGCTTGTATCCCCAAGAAAATCTCACAATCTTAAGCCTCATATTTGAAGGCTGTCATCTCACTTGATGAGGTCAAAAACACTATTGACTTATTAAAATATGATAAGGCTGCAAAATTTGGATGGATTCCTTGTGGAATTATACAAATTTAACAAGGATTGGATCACAAAAGAATGTTTGGAAGTTATTAATGATGCATTTTCCTCTAGCACTCTTAACCTAGACATAAATCAAGGGGTGATCAATCTTATACCGAAGGATGTTAATTTATCTTTGGTTAAGAATTGGAGACCAATTACCCTTCTTAATGTCTCCTACAAGATATTAGTAAAAAACTTGTCAAGGAGGGTCTCCTTAATCCTGGCCTCTATTATCTCAAAAACATAGATTAGATTTATGGAAGGAAGATACATTCTAGATGATATCATCACTAGTTGGGAGGGCATGTATTGAGAAAAAAACTCAATCCAATAGGTTGGAATGATGTTTCTTGATTTTGAGAAAGCATATGATATAATTGAGTGGTCATTCATTGAAAGAATTCTAAGAGCTTTCAGGTTCTAAGATAGATTTTGTAGAATGATTAATGTACTATTCAAGGATGCCTCAATGGTCATTGAAGTCAATGGTGAACTTAAAGACTCCATTATCCTTCAACATTCCATAAATCAAGGTTGTCCATTAGCTCTATCTCTATTTGTATTAGCTAAAGAGGTTCTACACTACCTTGGATTCTCAAACATTATATATGTGATTAAAGGTATTTTATTCCCAAACAAAGAATCTCTTATTGATGTCTTATTTACTAATGATACTTCTATTCTTATTACCCTAAAAAAGAGTAATCTTGAACAACTTTAAAAAAGGCTTAATATTTACTATTCTACCTTAGGGTCTAAAGTTGTAATGCATAAATCATTCATTCTAGGGTGGAATTAATGGCCACCAAATTGGTTGATCAATTTTGGTTGGACTTGAAAAGGACCTAATGAGATGGTTAGATATCTAGAGATCCTATTTTCATTAACCCCTTCTTTTAAGAATATGTGGGATTGGATATTTGATAAAATCAATAAGAAAATTAGCAAATGACAAGGCCACTTGCTCTCACTTCCAATTAGAATCCAAATTTTCTAGAAAGTGTTGTCTTACTATAGCATTTACTATGCCTCATGTTGGTTATTTGGAAAAACACAAGCCACCATGCTTCATATAATCATAAGATATTTCTTGTGGTCAGATGGCAAAGGGGGCAAGAAAAGGCATGTGGTCTCATGGTAGTTCTACTCAAAACCTAACAACATTAAAGGACTGGGGTTAAAGAACCTTCAACTATAAGGGATAACCTTAGCTATGAAATGGATTGTTAGAGATTTAATTGGGAATGAGCCATGGAAAGTGTTGGTAAGGCATAATATCATGCAAGGATTTACTAAAGGGAAGCCAAATTGGAAGGGATTACATATTGATAATATTTTTGTTAGATCTTTCTCTTCAAAAGTGATCAGCTCTCTAATTGTTGCATCCATTTGGAATGCATGGGACTTTGCCAAACTATTCAAGATAGGTTTTCAATTGGCATGGGAGTACATGTCAAGGCTATATATCTATTTGGTGGAACTTGAGTGTCAATAAGACTGTTATGGCTCCCACTAGGGAATGTTAATTCTTTGATTGGTACACTAAAGGTTTGATAATATTTAAGGATATATTCATTCATGGGTGATGGGCCTCATGGTCAGAGCTTAAGATCATATTTTAGTTCATGGAATCCCAAAAAAGAACATTCTTGCTGATTTAAATAGCTCTCAAAGGGTGTAAGAAGGTTATTTTTAAGGAAGATAAGGATGAATTCTAGGGTAGTTTGAAGTGGAAAAAAGGACCACCTCTTCTTAAATACTCGACACAGATGTTGCATAAGAAAATTTCCTTTTATAATGTCCCCTACCTTACCCTTAATCATATTTGGTTTGTGCTTGATCCTTTGCATGCATGGCATTTTAGGTTTTTAGTTATTTGGTCCTCTTATCTTGAGCCTAATAAGTCATGTTTTCATTAGTTAATTTTCTACAAAAAACTAGTTATGGGTGCTATTTTGAATAATTGTGGTTTTACTAATCCTTTTTGTGTCTTTTGTAGTGATTTTGAATCGGTTGAGCATGTATTATATTCATGACTTTTGCATCTAACTTGTGGAAAATATGTCTTAAACCTTGGAAAATTGTATTTAGATATGATATTGGATGGTTAAATATTTATTTTGGTTATGATTACCCCAAAGTTAAAGTTTATCCTTTTTTCCATAAATTCTAGCCTATTTTTTGTACTAAAATTCTTTGGTTTTTGTGGAAACAAAGGAACCTAGAGGTCTTTCAAGGTAAGGCTAGAGTTCTTACTGAATTCACATTTGAAGTCATTCTTCAAATTTTTTCCTTGTAGATTTTTATTCAACTAAAGATTATATAGGATTAGATTGAAAGATTCCTCAGAATAAGGCTACATAAGGTGACTTCAGATTATTTGTTTGACACAAGATGATACCCAAGACTGAACCCACACCCAGACTAGGTTGTCTCCCACCCAACAACTATGGAGGTTAAGGTTTTTGAGTTTGAATAGGAATACATCAATGATGCATAATTTGACTAGGTGGATAATCTTGTGATGGAATGGATCACTCCTTTCAAATCAAATAAAAATGGTATTGGTGAGTGGCTGGTGGCAAATGAAAGTGTTGTTTAGGATCTCTAAAATTAAGAACATGATGGGTACCTCATTAAGGAGGCCAAAGAAATTTCAAAATCATTTGACTTGAAAATTTATCCTAAATATGGTGAGGAAAATCTATTGGCTAGCCCCTCATCTTGGACTCCCTTTCCTAATACTCCTCTTCAGGGAACAAAGGTAAAAATTTGGTAATGGGTTGATGACAATATAAGTAACTTCTTTGGTAAGATAGAGAAACTAATTGAGGATGGTGACTTAGAGGATGTGGAGGACATATTAATTTTTTTAAGATATAATAATATGAAAGGCCTCTTGGACCAATTTGAAAACTACCCAATTCAGATGCTTCCTAGACATTAGATGAGGGGGAACGTTAGTGACAAATGCTCCTCAAAAGGGAATGCCTTGATTGCTTCTGATGGTAGCCATGATGGGGATGGCACTACTTATAGAAGGGCACTAGACCTAAAACTATGATTCTACCACCTTTGGGTGGCCTTGTGTTTTCTCCTACTAAACTTCTATGTCTTTTTTCTTTGGTTGACTATGGTATTTGGTTGAACTGACTATTCTATTTGGTTGGCTACTTGGTTGGTGCCTTTTAATTTGCTACTGCTCATTTCTCTATTTTTTTTTTGGTCTACCTCTTTGGAGCCATCTTTATATTAAACTATCATTTATCTAGACTGCTAATGGGGGATGCCCTACCTACGCTTTTTGATCTACATGGTACTGTGTATTTATTTTGGCATCTTTGATGCTTATATTGGTAAAAAATTTATAATATATATATATATATATATATATATATATATATATATATAAACATCTATGAGTAACATACATCAATGAAAACAATCAAAATTATCCATAGCTTTTATAAACTTAATTTTTTTTTGTCTTAACACAACCAAGAAAACAAAACCTTAAAAACATAAAAATAGGAGAGAACATCAACATAGTTACATGACAATTAAAAACTCTTTTTTTTCGTATTAATAAACTTCCAACCCTTTATAATGTGTAATTACATAAATATATAGACTTGGGGAGGGGATTCCTCATCCTCTAAGTGCATGCCAACTTATGGTTACATTATGCAATTGGAACCTTAGTTCTATTTTCAGCCTCAAAATTTCATGTGTGCATGCTCATGGCTAACTATAACTATGTTAAGATTAGTTGGACTGTATAATATAATGCAATTCATGCATGCATGATTATAAATAATTTAGGAAAATTTACATTTATGCTCTAAGTAAAAGTAAACTATAAGTGAAAAAAAAGTATTATCTACATGTGTACATACAAAATAAGCCTTTAACTCAAGGTTGACTAGATGCTTTCATGCAACTAGAGGTTGTTAAAGGTGTTGAAGTAGATTCTTGTGTTGAACTAGGAGTTAAAGAATCATCATTATTTTTTTCTTCCAAAATTTGATAGTGATTATAGATAGTGTCATACTGGTACTTGATTATGTCCATATTAAGTAATAGAGGTCTATGTACTATATTTACCTATTCAGGGAGCTTTTTATGCGTAGTTTTTGTTTTTTGAAGTTAGTTATGAAGATCTCAACCTTCATGACCTTTTGTCTAGAAAAATTGATCTCAAATTCTATTTCTTATAACATCTTTCCATGTATATTCTTTTTTAACCTTGTTAAAACCTGCTATAAGAGTTTGTTGAAATTGGCCTTATTGATAATCCTATTTATGGAATCCTTGGCTTGTGAAAGCTTTAGTTCATCCAAAATCTACCAAATGAGAGTTTCACATTCCAAGTATTTAGGCATTACTTCATTAGCTCTTTTGATCCACTCTATAGCCTCATATGTCCTGATGACCACAAAATTAAGGGCATTAGTATCCTTTAATGGTGGAATTAGATTTAGGTGTGCATATAATTTGCAAGTTGTGAAAAGAATAAAAAATTTAAATTTATTCTCATCTACTTTCAAATAATTAAACAATTTAGTAGTTTTTAATATGTGAGGTTCCAATTCTTCCCTCATTTCACCAATAGATTCCAAGATATTATACAACCTATATACAAAATTCTAGACATCTATCTCTATTTGTAATAAAACATGCATATTTTGTTGTTTTTCCCTTATTTGTTCCATCTCTTTCTCTAGCTCTCTTCTTGCCATCTCAATTACTTCATGTATTTCCACTAGAACATATTTATAAGTTTCAATATAGGATTTAAAATCCTTTATGTATGGAGACTACCCCAATTTTTTGTCTTTCCTCTTTGACAAGGTAAATATTTCTTGTCTCTCCTCCACTATGACTCCTCTCTCAATCTCATATTTTATCTTCCTCTTTTTGACCCTCTACACACTCCTAGTATATTTTTAGAATACAAAACTTACAATGGAAAATTATATGGTTACTAGATTAGGCCTCTTAGAAGCCTATGATTGTATGTTTATTTCCCACTGTGGGAAGACTAGCTAGGTTGGATCCATGGGTTGAGTGTCTCAAACTATAGTCTCACCCAATATCTCTCTTAATGTCTTCCTCAAAGTTTCCTCTAGTAACGGATCAAGAAGTGAAGTCCAAATGATTTTAAACTAATCTACTCCACCATATTGAGGTAGTGGGTGAACTATGTAAATTGGATTCTTCTTCTCAGCCTTATTTATAGTTATCACCATAGTATTCTAAGAAGAAATGAGAGAAGGCACTGGTAGAATCATCTCAGTAGATGACACATAGATTAGAGGGATTGTTACTACTCCCTTGGCCTTATTTTTTGAATTTTTATTTATTTTTATAGGGGATAGGGTAGTAGTGTAAGGAATAATAGTAGGAATGGATACAAAAGATGCAACTAGGGGAAGACTAACTAGGGAGGTAGGAAGAACAAGGGTAGAGGAAGGATCCTCTACCTTTATAACTAGAAATGTTGGTTGATAAATTGGTTGTGTAGCATCAACCTTTACCTCGAGGATGAAGAAGGGAGGGGGACTAGTAGGACTAAATTAAATAGACTAAAAGTTACTAATAGTAGAAAGAGAAACATAAGATATACTAGGGGTAATGTAAATTGGAGGGGCAAATTGATCGCCTGATGCTTTCTCATGAATTAGTGATTCCCCCTTTGTGTATTTGAGTCCCAATATATTATCTCTCTAAAGTTATTCATCATCATTAGTGGACTCTCCTCTAATTGTCTCTTGTTTGGATACCTATATTTAAGGTGCTTCAATGGTTGGTCACTGTGGAGTGTCCTGATCCCTTAGATTTATCACATAATAAATGGTTACCTTTTTAGATGTATAATGTGATTATTGTGTAGATATGGTTGATGTAACCATAATAGAAACCTTTTGGACTGATGTAACACCTAGTTGGGTAGGGCCCTTAGAATTTGAAGAGTTAAGATAAATAGGTACATCTTACTTTTTCACGAGTGAGGTATCAGGCACCCCTGGTTCCTTATATATAGCTTTAAGTGTCATATAGGGTGTCTAGGAGGGTTTATCTTGATATTTTGATGGATTATAGGGTCTATTAACCTAGAATTTTGATTAATCCCATCTTCCAACTGGTTGGAGTCTGGTATGTACATCTACCATAGAAATAAAAGACTACATTTAAATAATTTTTAAGAGGTCTTATTTCAAGTTGATAGTTTGTGCCCTTTCCTTGAATTTGTAATCATTATTATAATTAATTAATAATAAATAATTCTCATAGGTCTCATGATGATAATTGATTCTAAGTCCATTGATATGTTTTTGCACCTAACCATGGGGATCCTAGTCCCTATGTTGTAATGTGGCCGATGAATAGTATTCTTTATACCTACCTACTTCATAAAAGTGATTTTAGTTTATGTAGCACATCCTTACAATAATAAGGTGGGACCCATTAAATTAATGTTTCTTGCTCTTATAAATATTTTAATCAATATTGAACCATAACTGCTAGGTAATTTATTACTTTGCTAATTTATCAGGGACATACTTAGGGAGGCATATAGGTGCTATCTTATGGACTATAACCATGATAATAATGTAATACACAAAAAAAAATAGTCTCCCCTAGTAAAAAAATCTAAATATAAAATGCTCTTTGATATCATAGGTATGGGGGGACTCATGGATAACCATCCATACTATGGGGTAAACATCCTCCAAAATATGCACAATGTTGGGAGTGTATGTGTATATGTGAAATAAATAATAATAATCACATATATGATTATTAATATAGTCTAGAGCATGGTTATAAAGTGACCCATTATGAATTTAAAATATGTTAAGTACTAAATCAAGGAGGTAAGACATCATGTAAAAATGACCTCCTAGAGGTCTCTTATCCTTGTGCAATATTTTCTCCCACAAATTTAAACCAATTACTTCACCTATAGAAATTTTCAACATCTATGTCATTAGTATATCAAGTAATATAACCCATTCTAGGTGGATGAATTTAATGCTTAGATATACAAATAACCTATTCAATAGGACCATCCCAATTTGGATTCTCATCTTGAATTTGGTCATTGGTGTTGGCTACTTATCCTTGAAGTTGATGGTTTCCCCAAGAAGCATCCAACTATTGAGTGTTTTATAAATTTATTTTTATTTCTTCCATGCTACTACTATATGTAAATAATAAGTGAATATTCAATAGGGAGGGAGAGGTACCTTTAAAATGTATCACTTGAGATACATGAGATGATTATTTTGTGCTCTAAATAGTGCAAGAATGCTCCTTTAGTTATCTTTCCAATGAATAATAAATATTGTAGGAGGCCAATGCAAGGTATTACCTATGAATTTTCTTCTATGAAATGTATCCCTTTGATTCTCGAATGGGAGGAGGTTTGTATCCAATTGGAGTTGAGATGGAGTCAAGTTTTATTCATCTGTATAGACATCAACCTGGTATATCACCTCCCACAATGTTGATTAATTATTATAATCATTATTGAATATTGCATGTTAAATGAACATATCCTTGTATTTAGTTTATTATTTTATATAAAACCATGAAGGGCATAGTGTTCCTTAAAATAGTCTAGATGAGGATGTCATTATTATTCAACTATGTTTTAACTGGTCTAGTTTGCAAGTAAACAACTCGGAGCTCTTGAGTATACTATTAGGTTGGAAATATTGGTAGCTAGGGCTTGATCATAGGGGATAAATTAAGTTTGAAATTTAGCTTGAGATCAATGGGCACATCATCATTTAAACTAATTTGATATATATTTTAGCATTCATTTCTAATTTATGTGATATTAATGTCTAATGTCTACAACTTTGATTTATTTATTTAATTTAAACTTTTCCACTTCATTTTATGGGTATTACATGTAGGAACTATTGATTCTTAGTATGAGTGCCACATAATTTCCTTCTCCAAATGTCATTTTGTCACTTTTTGGTTTTGGTTTATTATGTCATCGGGCTTTCATTAGTCAAGTGTCAGGATATAATAATTTTTGAAAGGCAGATGAGTATCTTGAGTAAAATTTATAAACACCTTTTTTGAAGACCAAAATGAGTTAGAGGAAAGCCCTAAATAATTTTGATGTAGATCTTGATGAGCCCAACACTTTTGTCAAAGACCAAAATGTGGTGTGTTCCCACCAAACCATTTTACCAAACAAAAGCATTAAAGAGAAAAATATGTTGGATAAATTTGTTCAATGAATTTTCTAAACATTTTAATCAAACATCCTTTTTAGTTAAGTATTTTTAATGATTATTTATGCTAAATTAATCCTATAAAGACCATGATAAGCTAAAGTGTAAAACTTTGAAAACCTAGTTCCTAAAGGACAAGTCCTAAAGATTAAATGGCAAAGTGATTTGATATAAGGTGAATAAAACTTCAGAGGTCCTATAAATAATAATTTAAAATAGATGTTATGAATAGTTCCTCTTCTAAAAAACTCTAAAGAGTATATTATTTTAGAGGTCTATATAAATGTGGAGCACTAAAAACTATCACATATAGGACTCCAAACAAAATTTTTGATGAACAAATTATGCTAAGCATAGTTCCGAATGAGTTCATTGAATGAATTCTATGAAAAAATTACCAAAGACTAGAATGAGTTAGATAAGTTTTCCAAATAAATGTTTAAAACATTTTTGCTGAAGACCCTTTCATTTTAAGTAGTTTCACTGAGACATTTTTCCAAAAATATGAGCCAAGACTTAAATATACACAACTTTCAAAAATAATTAATAGGTTAGTCCAAAAATAAAGAATGTTCATAGGTCTGAGGAATATCTAAGTTAGCAAAAATACCTAAAGATTTTCCATTTAGAGGATTTTCAAGATAGAACTAGACCAATTCTTAAAGATAGTGGGTCTCTATTCTAAAAAACATAATGGGGGTATGTTGGGTACAACACATAGTTATATCAAATTTATACATGATGGATATTCATATGCATTCCCAACTAATAACCAAACATTCATATCTTATAATATTACATAATCTACTATGAAGATTCAATCACAATTGGGGATGTAGACACTCCATTTTAATTACTTTTGTGTTAAAATTGCAAAATGGAGTGACTTCTCATAAATTGTACACAAACTAGTCTAATATCATATGTTCATCTTAATTTCCTCTATGCATCTAACCTATGAGTTTGAATTCACCTTTTGACATCCCTAAGAGGGATAATTCACTATATTAAATATGTTTAATTATCATTTTGATCATTTTCTCTAATCAATTCATCTTCTCTGACAAATTCATTGATTCTCCTTCTCTTATCAATTAATTTAAATATTTCCCCTTCTCTAATCATCTCCCTTAATCATTCTTCTAATAAATTATCTACATTATATTAATTAAATTTATCTTTGATTAATTTAATTAATCATTATACTAAGTTTAATTCTATGCAAATGGAATTATAATTCTCTTCCAATTATTAATTATTTCTTTTCTTTTGCTAAGAGGCATCTTCATTTAAAGAATCTTGAGATCCTATGGAATATTTTTTTATGAGCCCACCAATTGATAAATTAATTAATAATAAGGATTATTTTCCACCCTTAATCTTGGATAGAAGATGAAGGGCCCTTAATCAATATTGTGAGATATTTTAGGGAGCATTCTTAACCCTTCATAATGGAAATAAGATAAAGGATCCACATTGGTTATCCATGTGATTTATTAATAATTATTCTACTCCCTTCATCTTGGAAATAATATGAATGTCCCATATTAACTCTTACAAATATATTATGATAATAATTCTCCAACCTCCATCTTTCATGCAAAATGGAAGGCTCATATTAATCCCCCTTGGGGTATTTTGAATAAACTTCTTCTGTATTTCGTCTTGGACAAGATGAAGGGCTCATGTTGTCAATCTATGTGATAATTGATATGTCTTGTTGAGGATGCATTTGAAACCATTCATCTTGGAATCAAGATTAAGGGTCCTAATTGATTCAAAATTGATATAAATAGACCCCTTCCCTTTGAAATTTTTCATGCTCATACTCAATATAAAATCACTGTCAAGTTCTTAAGCTAACTAATGCATCAAATTCTATCACTTCAACTATTCAAGGTTTTCAAGAAGAGATGATATAAAAAATAACATTTATAAAGGCTTTTTGAAACTAAATCCAAGCCATATCCAATTTAGACAAGGTGAATTATCCTTGAAAAGGAAAGGTAATAGTGGTTTTTGTTTCTTTTCTTGATTTTAGTTTTGTTTAGCTTTACTTTAGCTAATTGAGAAAGAGATGTTAGAAATACACTAATTTTTTATTATATACTCATTTAACAAAGTTTCTAACCCATTTACATAATCCTAATCAATTCCCACATAAATAAATTTTTCCTTAATTGAGGGTAATTCCATTTCAATCAAGTCAATTTGACTCTACTTGGGGCCAAATCCAATCCAATCATTGCCCTTTCATGTGTCCTTACTTGGGGGCATCCTTTTATTGGTATTCTCTTACCTTTATATTTAGTTTTATGGAATTCACACTAGATCAAGATAGAGCCTTTGAATGTGTTTAACCCTAATTTGGATATGGATCCTCTTAGGTATATAAGGTTAAGGATATATAAAGGATAGGGCATAAGGGTGAATATCAGATTTAAAGAAATATAATAAAGTTCTAAACTTATATATATCATATATTGAATTTATTACACTAATATAAGTTATTAATGGAAAGAAAAACTATGATATTTATAGAATTGACAAAGAAATTATTTACATAGCTTGTTATAATGATAATTTAGATCTTGATATAAAACAAGCTAAAATTAGGTGGGAAGATAGTTCTAGAATAATTGTTATAATCTAGATCTAGTGCCTTTGGCTCTCTAGATAGTTGCATCATCCTTAGACATTTGCATATATGTTTCTATCTAAATCTAACACTGATGTATTATATATAATATATAGTGAAAAAATATATGACTAAATGGATGATTTTGGGTTTGGCTTCACCTTCACTCTAGTACATTTGGATCTAGGTCATGGACTGTCACTCCTTATAAAATGGAAATACCCTATATTTCCATATTCAATATGACCTTGTGGAAAATTGGGTTAGTGGGCATATAGTGTTGTGTTGAACCAAAATGACACCATTGTCAAAGGGTATTGCTTACATATCTAATACTCTAGAAGAGGACCTCAGACTCAAGTAGTTATCCCCTATGTGTTGGATTGTGTGTGAATCATATAATGTGTGTAAAGTAAGTACAATAGTGACCTATATTATAACCTATAAAATAATACCTTATGACTGATCCTTTAGTACTTCAAAACTATAGATGTGTTGTACCTATGACTGGTATGGAAATAGGGAATCTTTGATTAATTAAATTCTTGATAGAGTGCTTTTAATAAGTGCCTTGGTCCCTATGGTTGGAATATTAGGTGAATAATTAATGAGGATTGATATTGTATTTATACTGATCCTATCAAGAGAAAAATTGCATTAAAACATAAGGATGACCATTGAAATATGTTTCATTTTTAAATTGGATGACTTTAGGGCACTAAAAACTTGTGTCAGAGTAGGATAGTAATGTTGATGCTATTATCTATCCCACACATTATTGTCTAGGGAGTAGAAAAATAAGTATAATATCATTACTTGAAAAGGTGCAAGATAATTATAGTTTAAACATTCAAGGCAAGATAAGTTGTATGTGTCATAAATATAATATTGCTCAAAGTAAGACATAGGCCAAGGGGAAAAAGATAGAGTAGATGTGATTCTTGAGGAAGCAAGGCATGTGTATAAATAAGAGGAAAAAATAAGATATGAGTATTCCAAGTGTAAAATACTAAAGTTATACATAATCACAAAATATCATCTACATTTACCCCCTCCCCCCGTTCACCCTTTAATCTAGTAATGAAATTGCTAGTTTAAATGAAAGGAAAGAGTACATGGGTATGTATGCACACCTTGCCTTTGCTTGAGAAGAATTTGAGTTATTTTTTGGTAATTGATATGTAACTAAGATCATGTTACCATGTAAAACAAGTTCATATGTTCTAGGTTAAAATTAATTGAAATAGATTTGAAATTTAAAGAGAAAGGTTTAGGAGTACACTTATGTATTAATGTAACTACTTACCTATTAGTAAGTTATTTTACAAAAAATGTATCATTATAAGGATTTAAAATTAATATTAGGATAAATATAGATAAATATTTAAAGTTCATATATCCAAAGAGATAGAGAGGGAAATATTGGAAGTCACATGCCCTTAACCTTAGAGCAAAGGCAATTTGCCATTTGGCAGTTGATATTACCTTAACCTTGTAACCTAATAATACTTATGACCTAGTGAGGTTGGATAATATAATTAGATCCAACCTAAAAACTTCATAATTGAGTGATTTGATCACCTCAACCATACCAAAAATTAAACCAACTACTGAAGTCGATGGGTTCAATAAAATCTATAAAAGTTTGTGGGGTATCAGTATATGCAATGGTTTTGGAATCTAAAATTGATTTGGATTTTTGAATATTAGGCACATATTTCATAGCATATCCACCTTATATATGTCTCATGTTGAAACTATGTATAATAATGGTACCAATATATATAATTATATCACAACTATGAATCTTAATCATATAATTGTTGCCTTTGCCAATTCAAATAACTATGTAAGTGTGGAGGACATGATTCCAAAGCATGCCCCCAATATATATGGAGAAATATAAAAATTGATATAAGTACCAATGTGGAGGACATGTTTCTAAATCATGCCCCACTATAAAATGAATATTTTGAATATTGAATAGGTGTGTATAACATTCTTCCAAAGCATGCCCCCATTGAATTTGTGTGATATAAGTACCATGTTGAATGAGCTTAGAGAGAATGCTTCCAAAACATTCCCCCACTAAATTTGATAAATATGAATTTATGGAATCCATGTCCATATGACATGCCACCAATGAATATTTAAAATTATATAAGTACTAAATACGTAATGAGTGTGAAGAACATGCTTTCAAAGCATGCTCCCACTAAATTTGAAAACTATGAATGTGTAGAATCCATATCCCTATGGCATGCCTCCACCAAATCGAAAAAATATTCCATGTGTGGAAAACACATCTCTTTGACATGTCCCCACTAATATTCCTCCCTTTGAGGTGAGGGAAATATAGGAACTAGTAGTTATCTCACCTCAAAAGGGTAAGATTATTATATAGCCTGTGAATGTATCCATGTAACATATATAAGGAAACATGTCTAGGTAAATGTATCATTGAAGTGCATAGAACTAATGTGAGTACATGTAGGCCTAATATGAATGATAAAAATAATAGAAATGTCTAGATATTAATAATACAAGATAAATAATCAACTAATCATGCACATAAGAGCACTCAAAATCAAGTCAATAAACAAAGATATCAGGAGACCAAAAACAAGGGGCATGTTTAAATGCCAAAAAATTAAATGAACATAACTTATTCAAATGTCCATAAAAAATGAATGACATATTTAAATGTCTATACAACAAGCAATGACATTAAAATGTCAAAGAAGGCAAACATAAGCACAATATCTGCATGCAACAGATCATATTCAAATACTCAAACATGTAAGACAATATCAAAGAAAAACACTTAAATAAGTGTATAAATGAAAAGCATAATCAACCAACATAAACATATCATAGTATCTCATGGATCAAATGTGTTAGTAAAAAATGTCAAGTGCATAGCATAACAAGTATCATGTGTAAAATATAAGCATGGATAAAGCATTCGTAAGTAGATAAGAATCGAATCATGATAATTTTATGTCACCATAGAATGATATAAGATGTAATTATCAATATCATAGAAGATAGATTCCCCTAACATCTTAGAAATGTGAGTAGAGGTAAATCTCATTACCCATAAGTGTATAGAATCATGTGTTTATGTATGTCTATATCACACCCAATGTAGAAATATGACACATATATGTATGTATAAGTAAATTATATGATATCCCTCTACATGTAACTAACATATATATGCCAAAGAGCCAATAGAACATGTAGGTGATGATTTTTTTTTGGATTTTTTGGGTGTTTTTGAAGAGATAAGATCATCTTATTATCTCATTCAATGGATGATCAGAGGTCTCTCTCCACTCAAAACCTAGTGAAATAAATTAGTGGTACTAACAAGCAACATGCATAGGTGAAATTTATATCATTATAGTATATGTGATTCTTATCGTATGTATAATATGACTCTAAGATCATGAAGTACTAATAGAAGGAATAGGGGTTTATGGAACCTATATTTGTATACTCTATGGTCTCTTTAGAATAGAAATAGTAAGAACATAGGTGTTTTAGACATCAATGGTGCATATAAAATGAGGATTATATGGAACCCAATATATATCTCTGAGGTAAAGGTCTCTCAAGTATAGGTCACCTAGTAAAGGGGGATTGCATGTTACCATTTTATGGTGGATTATCCTGAACATACTTGATAATTAATTATCTAGGTATGAATTTATATTTTTCAAGAGGATTCTCATCTAGAACACAAAAAATTAAAATTACTTGATTGTTATAAATGTACTTAACATACTGATACATTGTATAAATAACCCTTAAAAGATTATGTATCTAAGGTCATCCTAACAACATGTCAAATACAATCATAAAAAGTATAACTTAAAAATTAGTAACCACATGTCTAGGAATGACCTATAAAGGTAGATAAATCTTTCCAAAAACCTTCTAGGAGGTCCCATAGAATGATCTAATTGACCTATTAGAATGGTGTAAATCATGATGAGTGTAGCCTAAATACATTAGTAATGCCATGGTGAAAACATTTTCACTTACACAATTATCAATCATAACACTACATATGGGTGTGTATCAAGGTATGCTTGAATGAATAGAGAATGAAGATCAGATTCCTCATCCTTAATTTCATTATCATCAAAGGAAATGGTAGGTTCTTAAACCATATGAGGTATATGTCTCATTTAAGTACCAATAACCCCATTTAATGGGTGTCCATAATGTGATGGAGGAGGATGTGCATTATATTCCATTTAGACTTTTGGTTCCCTCTTAGAATGATCTTGAAAAGTATTTTTTAATATCTTCTACTTATGGTGATCACCAGGTTGTGAATGTGATTCCTTTGGAGGATCATAAAATGTAATCCTTTGGTCATTTATGAGATCTTGGATTTTGTGATTCAAGGTAAAACATATGTTTGTATAATAACTAGGGCCTTGGTGATAGTCAAAATATGCATTTACATCATATCCTTTGGGTAGAGGTCTATTTATATCAACCTACATTTGAGGAGGGGGAGATATAAGATGACAATCTATCAATCATGGGATTAATGAATCAAGAGGCTAAGGTAAATATGAAAAATTCCTCCTTGGTGCATTAGATAAAATAAGTTGATTAGGTTTTTGTGCAATTATGTTAACCATGGTCGTTGTTTATTTTTTATCCTTAAGAGATTTAACATTATAACTTGGTCTAATTGTAAATTTTATACTAGATGTAGATTTATATTCATATAGTTTGTTTTCCACATACTTGATCTTATTAAATTAAATAAGCTTCATTTCATTATCTTGTACAACATGGCATAAGTTAATAAAAGATTGAAATTTCTTGAAAACAATGGACTCATGTAAATGAGAAAGTAAACTATGCTTGACTATGTCTTGTAACTCTTTATCTACCATAAGATTTATCTTTTTGTCTAGCATTGTCTTATATCTTAACATGTATTCATTGATAGGTTCATTGGTTCCTTTTTTGATCTTTGTAATTTGAGCATAGGAAACCTTTTTGTTAATGTTAATATGATAGTGTGTTAAAATTGGTCTACAATAGGTTTGAATGGTTTCATGGATTGAAGAGGTAAGTCATAAAACCACATCAAAGCATGGTCATTGAGGCTCCTTGGAAATAATTTTGTCAAAATTTTATCATTAGAGGCATAGTCAAGTCATGTTTCATAAAAGGTTCAAATATGTTTTTATGGATCACCCTTGCCATCATAAAATGTGAACTTAGGTGAAAAAAATCTAGTTGGAAAAGGGTGTAAATTTATCTCAATTGTTAGAGGGTTATTCAACACATCTTGTGAATCTATAGCATGAGGATATTTTAAATATTTTTGTTTAATATTTATAACTTTATCTTCTAATGTCTTTATTACTTGAAGGAGTGCTTGAATTGTAGACCTAGTGAGATTTAAATTACAAATTTGAGTAGTCACCAAAAGGGATAAAACATGTTTTGAGTATTAATAGGCATTGAATCTAGTACTTTAGTCAAAATCATGGTAATTCCATGTTAGATGTAGTGAAAGTAGATTCATGAAATAAAGGTTTAAACACATCATTCATGCCCTGATTAGATGTATTGAGTTTTAGTGTGTTCAATGGGAGGGATGTGTCCACTATTTTTTTTGAATTTTTAGCTTCAAGTAAAATTTTAAAGATCTTATCAAGTCATTTAGTTTTTTATCGAATTCACTCATGAAACATTGTAACTACATGCACTTGATCATGATTTACTTTCTCATTTTCATTTATTTCCTGATTTTAATTATTGGAATCTTATTATATGATAATTATATAATCATTATTTCATTGTAAACATGTGTATCATCATGATCTATGGTATGATATCCATAATTGGTTTGATACATCTTATATGGGTTGAGGGGAAGTTCAATATTTTCAATATACATACCCACCAATCTAAGGATATGCCTATGTTGCATGTAAAATAGTACCAATAGGAAATTAAGAAATACAACAATCTAAAAACCTAGATGGTTTAAAACCTTAGGAATCAAAAATAGTTACATTCAAATGAATCAGTTTCATAAAATATTTAACCCTATTTAGATGTATATGCTCTTGGGTAGATAGGGTTAAGGATATATAAATGATAGGGAACGAGGGTAAATTTTATATCTAAAGTAGGACAATTAAATGCTAAACTTAGTTATACCATATTTTAAATTTATTACACTCATATAAGTTATTGATGGAAAGTAAAACTATGATATATCTATAAATGAGAAAGAAATGATGTAATTATCTTGTTCTAATGTTAATGAATATCTAGATCTAGAATAGGTTGAATGCAAGTGGGAAGATAGTTTTGGAGTAATTGTCAGATTCTAGATCTAGTGCCTCTGGCTCTTTAGATAGTTGTGTCTTCCCTAGATAGTTATATCAACACTATTGTCTAAATCTGATGTTAGTGTCATGTATGAAATATCTAGTGAAATATGATTCAACCACCTAAATTCTTCAAGGTTTGGATTTACCTTCACTCTGGTGCATTTAGATATGGTTCATGGCCTATCATTCCTTTTGGAATAGAAAAACAATAACTTTCCATCTTTAATGTGACCTTGGGGAAAAATGGTTTAATTGGCATATAATTTTAGTATGACCCATAATGACCCCATTATCAAAGGGTGTTGCCTACATAGCCAATACACTAGAAGATGGCTCAGACTCATGTAGTTCTCCACTATATTTTAGCTTGTGTGTGAAAAATACCATAGTGACCTATCTTGTAACTAGGAAAATAAGACCTTATGTCTACTTATTTAGTACTTTAGACCTATATATATATATATATATATATATATATATATGTTGTACCTATGACTGGTATGGAAATATGGAATCTTTGATCAATTGAATGCTTGATAGAGTGATCTTGATAAGTGCTTTGGTCTCTTTGGTTTGATTTCTAAGTGAATAATGAATGAGGGTTGATATTGTATTTATACCAATCCTATTAGGACATAAATCAAATTGAAGAACTTAAGTTGACCATTATAATACATTTTATTTGTAAACTATATACTTTAGCATAATGGACACTTATGTCAAGGTAGTTAAATAACATTGACACTGGTATCTATCCTAGATGTTAGTATCTAGGGAGTAAAAAAATAGGTATAGGATCAAAACTTGCATAGGTGTAAGATAAGTACATTTTAAAAATTCTAGGAAAGGATTTTTTTGTCATCATTATAAGATTAGTTCAACTAGGAGATAGGCCAAGGGGCACAAGATTGAGTAGATTCTAGGATTATGGAAGCAATGCATGTGTAGAACTAAGATGAATAACCAAATCTTGAGTTTTCCAAGTGTACAAGATATAGGTGATACATAATCACAAAATATTATCTGTAGAATGATATTTTTTTATAAGTATGATCTCCTTTTATGAATATTAGAATTGGGTGTTCAAATTCCTATAGATTTTGATCCAATAAACATAGATTATATCCTAAGAAGGAATATTCACACCTTTTCAAAATGACATATATCAAACATATTGTCTATTAGTTACTCATTTGGTCATAATCATATTAGTAAAAGGGAACCTATTTTGGAACCTTTATCTAATGACTATTTAGATTTTGAGCCATAATAACCATGGTAAGCATTAAGTTCATGCCCATTTGTATGCTAAGATATTATATAACAACTCTTTTAGCTTAGCCAAAACCTATCTTAGTTTGCATATATTATTGTTCCAACCTTGGAGTCACATCAAATTATATCTTATCACTACTACTCCAAGGGCCATCATCTACTAAGGAGCCAAGTGTACCTAAGTTTGAGAATCACTTGCTCGGGATATGCCAAGATCATCTTATAAATCATAATTAGATTAATCTACTTCCAAATATAGATCAATACAAGTCACTCATATTCAATGAGTCACCATTTTACCATCCTCCTATCTTTGATGAGCATTATTTTGATGAACCTCACCATTAATATTCATTTATCTTTGACAAACCCTTCTTCTATAAACTCTTCTTTTAAGAACACATTATTGACAAACAATATAATTTTTATTCATTACACAACATTCCCCATTATTAAAAATCCTTACATCCTCAATCCTTCATTACTAAATAAAAAGTGAAAAAGGTACTTGTGGACAACTCAATATAGCAGGTCATCCATGTGTCAAAATTATAATCATGATCAACATCAGAATCAGAATCAAATTTATAATTAGAATCAAGATATTTACCATTATCATTAGAATCAGAATTAAAATTTACAATAAAAATTAGGATATTTACCATTAGTATTAGAATCAGAATCAAAACCAATATTAGCATCAAATTTAACATTGGAACAAATATCAAAATTAGGATACTATAATCTCATTTACACATCTCTTAAAGATCAATTTGAAACAATTAGTGATCCTTCTACAATTTTTGAGTAAGTTTCCTTTAGCATCAATGCAAGTTATCCTAGTATCCTTTATGTAGATGGTGCAACCTATTATCCTTCCATTATTATTCCCTATCCTTTTCATGTCAACTATCCAATCCATTACCCTAACATCTAGTTTCCTTCACCTCTCATGTGGGACTAACAAAATCACATATTATTGGAATTTTTTCATAGTCATATATCAGTGTCAAAAACTAGATTAGAAGCAAAGATCCCTATTGAACCCTTGTATGAATTGCTATGGAATAATTCAACAAATTAGAGTCTAAAATCAGCATCCTTTAGTGAAAACTTGTTTAAGACACTAAGCGATAATCAAAATGAATTATTAACATCCTTTAATGAAACCCTATTTAAGTCACTATAGGACAAGAAAAATTATAATAGTTAAGAAGACTAAATTAGTGAAAACCTCTTTGAGGCACAAATAAATGAGTAAATCAATTCTACATCACTTGATTAAGACATTATTGAATTAAACATTAGACCAATTGGTCTTGCAACATCCAAAATCATGTCAGATATATAATAAACTATGGTATGTGACTTAAACTCATAATTTCCTTTATAGTTATCTCTCCTTTTATGATCATATACTTAGGCTAAACCCCATATTCCCATGTTAAATCAAATCCTTTATCTAATGCTTATTATACTTTACCTACTCTAGAAATACTTTATTTCAAAGAGGCTATTAAGATGCCTTGTTTACAAGTTTTGAGTAAATTGAATCAACAATCAATAAAGATCACAACAACATCAGTACATCCTACATAAATTTATTTAATTATAACAAACAATCAATTCAAAATTGGTATGGGTTAAATAATCAAACATTAAAAATCATGCATCTTTTCATTCTCTTTTGAGTTGAGATACTTAAAATTAAAAAATTAAAATAATTTTAAAAATAAAAAGTTAAATAAATATTCTAATGGTGAAAACCATGCTTATGGAACTTTGGGCAAGTACCATGATGAAAACCAATTTTTAAACATCATGTGTAAATAACTTATTGTCTACAAGTACCTTAACACTTCAGGGCAACCTCAACTACATCAAAATACATTCCATTCTTATCATATTGACCATTTCATCCTTATTCTAAATCATCTTTTCCATCCTACCATGACCCAATTTTCACTCTTGTTTTGATCTTTAGAAGAAAGTGGAAGGTGTTATAAGAATTTTTTAGGAAAATATCTTAACATATCCTCTTAGAAACATTTTAATGACTGGACATTGTATTTTTGACATGACATGGGCCTTGGATATTCCTAATCTACTTATCATACATTATTATCCAATCTGATCATTATAATCCTACCATTTGCTATTAAATCCCATCTTGATGCTAGAACATGTTTGTCCATTTACTAATGATCCCTTACGAGTATAATGATCCAAACACTCTTAAACATTCCCATTTCACACTCTCTCAATTTTCTGGGTTAAACATTCTCCATCAATTCAATACAATCTCAATCATGATCATATTAATCACTTTTCATTCTTAATTCATACTTATGACATTCTAATATTAGTTTTGGTTGAACTATAGTGGTTTGATGTTTGTTTGAATTATGTAGGAAATGCTTAGTTTTATGAGGTCAGCTTGGCCACCCTTAAATTTACACTATCTCCATTTTGTGAGCCAAATCATTTTACATCTCATAATTTTCCATTGATTTTAGATGCTGAAAACTCAAAAACAATTCAAAATTTTCTAAAATCTTAAACATTCATAACATTAAAACCTCCTAGAAATTAGGAAAGGCCAAAATGTCTAAAAAATGATATACAACCATAAAATCCAAAAATGTTTGTCTTGTCTTAAGTCTAGTCAATAATCCTTGATCAATATTAATCCAATCAATTAAACCACCATTGGGATTTGTCCTTCCAAAATATACCCTTTTTGAGGTAAAGTCAAACCAAATCATTCTAATTCAAGCTCGTCACTTCCACTATGTTTAAGGTATGTTTAAGCATGCAACTTGTTTTAGGATGTTCTATTCCCATTTCTTCCCATATTAGGTATCCTTTTTTTGGGACATCCATTCCAACAATAATTATCATTGATCATATCATGTGGATTTTACCTTGATTAAATGATATTTTTTCTTCCTATTGCTTTTTGTTTTCATATTTGTGTGTTTGTTTGCTTGTTTGTTATTTTCTTAACTTAGTCCATTTTAAAGGTCATCATCATGGTATCCATTATCATTAACTTGTACTTGATTCCATCTGTTAATATACATAAACATTATCATAATGGTTTTTTTATCATTGGTGCATTATTGTCAATTGTCTATTGGATTCGAGGTTAGTCCTTATGCACATTGCATCTAGGTCATCACGATGTTTTGTACTGTGATGTATACTATTATGTGAAAAATAAAATCAAGTACCAAAGGTATTAAATCATAAAAATTTAGTGGTAGTATCTCCCCTCACATCATCATCTATTTTCCAATCGTTTTGGTCATCCTTGATCGCATCACATCATCCAATTTTTCATGATCAAAACACAAAAATTGTACATTATGGCTATATATATACTAATTAGGATGTGCATCTCCAAATAATCACATAAAAGAGAGTCATACACATTTATCAACCATTATTATTATTGTAATCATCTAGTCCATTCTTTATCATATTATCTCCCAATTTTTGAGATAATTACATGGCCTAGGGTATTTTTATATAATGTATGTAGTGCTTAGTACCAACTAGTATTTGAGGTCATCTCAACCAACCTTATTTTTTAATTATTAACATACATATTATTTTAATATGATCATGTCATTATTCAATCATTTTCTTATTTTTATATTCTTTAGTCTCTAATCACTTTGAACATTCTTGTATGCTTACTTTTTTTTGGATTTTTTCAAAAAAAATTATACCATTAGCACACACATTTATGTCAACTTATCAAATTTATATCCTTAATATAATCTTCAACCTATGCAAAAATTTAAATCCTTGGTCTATGATTGATAATCAATCAATTCAATCATTCAAATCACCCTTTTTGGGGCTCATCAATTATCCACCTTGTTTGGGGTGCATCATCATTCCAAGAATTTAATTTTCACTCTATTTGGGAAAAATAAGCATGTAGCTTCCTATTCAGTATATATCATGACTAATACCATAGATATCACCCTATTTGGGAAGATTAAATTTTTTCCACTTATTTAGTTATGTTTCCTTCCCAATTCTACCTTGTTTGGGGAAAATTAATTCATCATTATTATAACTCAAAGCATGTAAGTGTTAGCCCAAGTGGCATAATATTGTTCATACGCTAATATTATCTTAAATTCTAGCTTATTCCTCTCTCATTTAATAACCCATATGTATTATTTATCCATGCATTCCCTCTCAAGATGGAATCATCCACTCCATAATTAATTTCATTCAAATCATATCTTATCTTTCCATTTAATCTCCTACACCTAATGGTTGGGAATGATGAAATCACAACATTCATTATCTCATCATCTAATTTTTCATCCACTTATTTTAACACTTTTATCAGTATTTTAGAAAACATTACTTCCTCTACACCTCATAATACCTCTTCAAATAGGGACAAATGTAGACACTTCATTTTAATCACTTCTATGTCAAAATTGAAAAATGGAATGACTACGCAAAAATTATACAAAAACTAGTCTAATATCATCTATTCATCCTAGTTTACTCTATGTATATAATGTACAATTTTTAATTCACATTAGAAGTCCTTATGTGGGATAATTCACTATATTAGACTATTCAATTATTATTCTAATCATTTTCTATGATCAAGTAGTATTTTATGACCAATTTATTGATTTTCCTTATATAATTAATTAATTAAAATGTTTCCCCTTCTCTAATCATATCCCTTAATCATTCTTCTAATTAATTATCTGCATTTTATTAACTAAACTAATCTTTAATTAATTTAATTGATCATTCTTACTAACTATAATTCTATGCAAATGGAAATATAATTTGATTTCAACTATTAATTCTTCCTTTTCTCTTGATAAGAGGAATATTCATTTAGATAATCTTGAGATCCTATGGAATATCCTTTTGTGAGCCCACCAATTGATAAATTAATTAATATGAATGATTATTCTCCACCCTTCATCTTGGAAACAAGATGAAGGGCCCTTAATGTATATTTTGAGATATTTTAGGGATCATTCTCAACCCTTCATCTTGGAAATAAGATGAAGGACCCACATTGGTTATCCATGTGCTTTCTTAAGAATGATTCTCCACCCTTCATCTTTGAAACAAGATGAAGGGTCCATATTGACTCTTACAAAGGTATTTTGAGAAGAATTGTCCACCTTCCATATTGAATTCAAGATGGATGGATCATATTAATTCCCCTTTGGATATTTTTAAGAGGATTCCTCCACAATTCATCTTGTACAAGATTAAGGGTCCTCATTGATTTGAAAGTGTTATAAATGGACCCCTTCCCTTTGAATTTTTCCATACTCATGTTTAATATTGAAGTTTTGTTAATTTATTAAGTTAACTGATGCATCAACTTCTATCAATTCAACTATTCAAAATTTTTGAGAAGGGATAATATAAAATATAACATTTTTAAATTCTTATCAAAACTACATCTGAGCCACATCCACTTTTGATAAGGTAAATGATCCTAGAAAGGGAAGGTAATATTGTTTTTTTCTTTTCTTAATTTTGATTTTGTTTTAAATTTTCCATATCTCATATTGAATTGGGATAGAGGTGTTAGAAATACATTTATTTATTTTATTATATACTCATTTAACAAAGTTGTGAAACCCTTTACATAATCCTAATGACACAGGGGGCACCTTAATCCTCTATAATTCCACCACCACAGATCATACCTATAGATAAAATATACACATATGAGATTGGTGAGTCTATTACAAAAGATTAAAAATTATAATCTATATAAATCTTAGAACAATGAAAATCAAAGGTAGAACAATAAGAATGTATAGGAATTACCTTTATTAATCAATTCCTAAGATGTAAATTTCATATCTATCAAGGAAATTGATGATAATTTTTATGTTAGTCCTAATGATGATACAAATTTAATTCCAATGAACATTGATTATTATTTATGTGGTTAAATTTTACACCACTTGGTCCTAGTGCATAAATAGATGAGAAAGGAAATCATTCTAGTGAATACATATAAATTAAAAACAAACACTTCATATTTTGATAAAGGAAATGATATTTGTTGAAATATAACTACTACACAACACATAGTTCTTTTAGGTGTCCCATGGACTAAATTTTTTCTCAAATCTATCATTTATAGAGAGCATAAAGCATAATACATTGATAAATGTAATAAATTATGAAAAGGTTACCATTCATAATTTTAATAAATAATGTAGAACTCATTGATATAGATATAATACTTATATAAGTTAATAGTACATAGTATAGGCAACATGTGATTTTACAGATGTTACATGACATGGAATTATTTTTTTCAATGGTATGGCATATATCTACCATCAAGTTATCAAATCAATAGGGAAAATACTTTTTTAACTTCCATAGAATAATAGGGCATACTATAGATACATGTTCAAAATTATATCAAAAAATTCATAAATATAAGGATAAGGTCACCATTCAAATTATACACCCTACTAGGCCTAAAAAATAAGGTCACATATCAAGAAACTACAAGCATTTTAGAAGGAAGACTTTCAATATTTAGATTTTCATTGAGGATGAATATAGATAGCATGTGGAAATAGATGAGGACATAGAACCAAATTCATGCACACTTGTAATCCTTCATGACATATGGCATGATCAATATAATTTAAATATATATATATATATATTACCATTATTAGATAGGACATACTACAATATCATTTACATGTGGTCCCAAAATTGTGGATACACTACTCTTTGTTATGAACACAAAAAGTAAAGGAAGCATTGCGTTTGATAAGATAAAAAAATGGAATTTATAGTTGATATTCTATAGAAATGTCTTACATTAAACTTTGAGGATAGTACAATTTGTATTCTTCATGATGGTATCAATGACAATAAAAAATTCATAAGTGAGAGATAGGGCTTAAAGTTAGTTTATACAAAAAATGCAAATGAGTATTCTTACATAGTAAATTAACATGCCATATGTATCCATAGGATTCCAAAGAATGCTAAATATAAGGTTTATATAACATGAGTGGTATGATGACAATAGTGATGATGACCTATGGTAATTTGATAGGATTTAGTATCCAACACTCAATGATCTTCCACCAAATCCACCTTTTGAATACATACATCCCGTATATGTGTTTTTTGATATATTTATTATAATATTATTTCATATGTATAAAAATACCATTAAAAACATAAAATTCAAAAATTAGGACCCATGCATGATTTGTGTAGTTATTTACATCATTTTTTTGTGCTCAATATACTAAGTATTTCTCTTTATATCTAATTTTTATAAAAAATCATTCATAAAGTGTACATGAGTGAATTCTAAACATATAGGTTGCCATTAATAGACACATTTATAGGTAATTTAACTTTCACATACCCATAAATATTTAAAAAATAAAATTTATCTATCCAAATAATAATGCACTATACGACTGTTAGATTTTGTTGAACATGTCTTAATGAACATAGAGTATCAATTATCAGACTAAATCAAGTCACAATAATTATACAACTTGTTTATACATTAGCAAGTTCACTAGGTGCACCAATTTACACATGTTTATCATTATTTGGCTATTCATTATTGTTCATACCTCAGTTATCTATAACATGAAAAAAATATTGATATTTATCACTTACATTCACATTACTATCTTATTGGATATTTAACTTATTAATATACTATTATTTTCAATTACCTACTTTAATCAATTACATATATTTGTGTATGTTTTTCATGTTTGTTTTCTTACTTCATGTTTTATGGGTACTCATTATTTTTTGTTATGGACATTTGAGCATGTCCTTATGTTTGGATCTAAGACTTATTATCTAATTTTATGTATGTGAGTGAAATTTGAATATTTATTTGTATGTGTCCCCTTATCCTACTATTGCATGATTTGTGTGTTTTATGTGTACTCTTTGTATGTGTGTGTCATGGCCATGACACTTGTTTGCTCTTGTTTTTTTAGTTTTTGATTCCATGATAGATACCATGTATCTTATTTTTCCTTGATGTTATGATAAATACCATACATCCATCCTCAATTAGTCCTATTATAATTCTAATACTCTTTTTTGATCAATTTATCATTGCATTTTTCCTTGCTAACATCTATCTAGCCATGAAATTATATATGCCTAGATTTATACATGCATATTACATCATAAATATTTTTCTTAATTTACACATGATGATTCCATTCTCCTCCATGTTATCATTACTACTTATATTTACATATTTTGTATCATCTCTTTCATCACTTTTTTATTTTGAGTTTAGTTACTATGCAGGATCCATAATTCACCTCAAAAGAGAGGGCATACATAATGGCTTGTCTTTGTTAGGACTATGCACACATGTAAATAGAATTACATTAAAAACTTTGACATAATATTTTTAAAGGTAAAATATTTATTATTTGAATATTTAAAAAGGTTAATTTTAGAAATATTTATCGTTATTTATTTTAAAGGACTCTAACGAGTTCATCCACATCAATCTTTATAACTTCTTATTTACTATAGATATTATTACTTAACCTACTAATAAATAAAAGGTGTATGTCCCCATTAATTATAACTACCACACTAACATAAAAAATTATGACTTTGGATCAATTAACCCAATAAACCCAATATTAATCTAAAATGGGTATAGAAGATGATCTAAATATATGACTATGAAGTCATCATAAGCCTATATTGTACTTACAATTAGAACATTGTACATTATGATATTTATCAAATGATTCCACTTCTAATAACATTGCTACTCTATGAGTTGTGTCATGAATGATGAACATGATCAAGGCCTATTTATCCCCTATAACCATTTTATATCATGTTGTAGTAGAGAAAAATTAAGACCTATTCAACCACATCGATCTACATAATTTCTCACATATAAATTCATCCAAGTGATTATTCAATACTGTGTATGGCACATATCTATAATGCCAAATGATGATGATAAAAAATTCAAAAATATGGTGCTAGTAACTCTTTTTCTAACTTTTATAGTCACTGATTACTAATCAAATGACATGAAGTATCTTCCCCCCATTAAGGCAGAGGTGAGAAGTCCTTTTAGGAAAAAACCAAATCTAAAATATTTTGTTTCCTCCTCATCACCAATATTAATGAAATAAATAAAACCAAAACTAAAAGTAATAATAAAGTAAAAAAAAACACTACTATTACAAAAATTGTTTTTTGATCGTTTTACCCAAAATCCAAGTGAATAAATAACTGGATAAGGTAAATCATCCTCAAACCTCTAATAGATACACTAACCTCCATTTTGATGCTTAGAATTTTTCAATAAAAATGATCTTGATGGACATCAATTATTTGCTATTATAGTTAATTATTAATTGGTTAGCCTCATAAAGTCACTCTCAACATATCCTAGATATTGGATATTTTAGATAGAGTATGGTGGAATCCTTTGTAATTAGTGCATCTTGGGTCAGGTTCACTATTTATGATTGGGATAATTATAAATGAGAACCTAAAAATCAAGCATAATTACTTAATTGTACCTTTTTCCAGTCATTATCATGCTATGATTTTTTTTTTAATAGTAAGATTTGTGTTTGTCATATTTTTTGTAATATGGGTTAACAAATTTAAAATGTTTTTTAAATATGTGATTCCCAAAGGTATTCATATTTTATATTTAAATCCTCTCTAACAACATTAAACCTTATGATTATGACAATGAATGGACTAATGATCACACATGTATAATATATGATGTTTTTTTATAATAATGAGGAATATTATTGTGATATATATGACTATGATGATAAAAAACAAGATGATTGGTACAATAGTTGATGTAGGGGTTCCAGGAAGGTCTTGTTATTTACTTGGATTGTAGATGAAGAAAATTGTATAAATATCTTTATAGATAGGAAAAAATATTTAAAACCTCGTTAAACACTTTAAAACATCATCTCAATCTTCCATATGGACTTATACCTTTAACTCAACTTGAAATGAAAGAAATGAGAAAAAACAAGGTTTCTAACTTCTATAATTAGGCCTACTTGACTGAGTTTTTTCTACATATTACCATATAAGCGGTAAAATTAATCAAAATTTTTAAAAAAAACTTTAAAAAATAATAAGACACCTTTATACAATGTTTCATTCAATTTTTATGGGTCATTTTCGAGTTAGAGAGATTTTAGTGTTATTAGTGTTTTAAATAGGCCTTCTATCTAGGACTGTAGGTTTGAGTACTTGCCATAAATTGAGTTTTAAGTCTCAAAAACACTTGAAATTGGTTATAAAATATCATAAAAATATTGATACATATATATACTAATTTTTAAAATATTTTAAAGGTTTTTAAAAAAAAAAATAATTTATGAAGGTTTTAGTGCTCCCAAGGTTGTAATCACAGGATAACAATCTAACTTTTTTATAAAATTTAAGTGTTAAGACCTTTTTTAGAATATTTTAAGCTATAGGATACTCTTAAAACCTTCTTATATCTCTTTAAAACACTTTTATCACTTTAAAAATTAAAATAAGTGATAAAACACAACATTTTCTTATTGGAAAATATTTTTCTTGACTCTTGAAACCTTGTTTTCTATCTCTTAGACATGTATCATGAAGGTAACACCATTCCAAAGAATATAATATTATTAAAAATAAAAACTATTCACTTAAATGTAATATATAATTTAATTTTGATCATGAAACTAAAAAAAAGGCTTTATTTCATTCATCTAAGTACAAGATGTCATACATCAAACTATCAAGAACCTTGTTCTCACTATCAATACCCTGTTTTTATGTTTCTTTTTTGTCTTTTTCTTTAAAAAATGGAGTTATCAATACTTCATACCTTATATTTCATTATTATACATACTCTAATCCTTATTTATTATCCCATAACTCCTTTGCTTCATAGTTATCTCCAAGAATATATCCTTTTCTTACTCCAACATGTATATTTAATGTTTGATTCCCCTTAATTTAAGTACATATGGTTTATCATAGTTTAGGATTATGGAACCACCATAAAACAATTCATATGATCATATTATACCATCATATAAATATTTAGGACATTTTATTTCCCATAGAGATAAAAAAAACCTTCAAATAAACTTAACAAGATTCAAATATTTGAAAATACAGTTTTTGGCATGAAAATAAAAAATCAACTCTAGAGATCAAAATTTGTAAACCTACTAACTTGAACACAACCCCAAGGAATTAAAAATACATTCCATACCTATATATTAATACATAATCAATTTAATACAAAATTAAGCATGAAAAATCTTATTATTGACCAACCATGATTCTATAAACCTAAGACCAATATGTACAAAAATAAACTCCCTATGTAGTTGCACCTACATCAAATTACCTAAGTGAGAAATTTTGAGATCCATATCAAATTAAGATTATTCTTTGTACTTAAATTATTGTATTTCTTATCTACTTGTTTTCCTCTTTTACTTATCTACTTATTCATCTTCCCCTTCCATTCAGTTTCTCTCTTAGTTGCTTGTTGATCCTTTTTTTTGGTCTTCTCTAATGTTGAATTTCACATGTAACAAGTTTATTAAAGAAATCCAAAGCTCCAAAAGGAAATACTTAATCCACATATTCTTGTCTCCATGATATTTCATTTATCTCCATTACTTTGTTTGATATATATTCATGACTTATATTCACATGATGGACTCGAAAATGTCCATTCTCAACCCCTTCATATTAATCCTCTCTTCACTCCTATTCTCATGTTTACCTTTATCAACAACACCAAAAATATTGATTACATTCCATGGTAGTTTTTGATATAGTTATATACTTGTATTATTTTTTTGGTATTTTGATAAGTCTTTGTCCAACCAGTTGTTAGATCACTTATACCATCACATCTTCATGCTTGTAGTTCTACATATCTAACTTTCATCTCATCATAGACTATCCAAAGAATCATAATTGACTCCACATATACATGTGTTTCCAAATAATAACTCATAACCTAAAAAAATTTATCAAATATAGCTCTTACCATTTTATCATTCATTATTTGGATTGATATAATGGACAAACTTTTCATATTAGTTGAAACTTCTATTTTTATACCATTTGCTTATGTTATCAAAATAATTTCATACTTATAAAAGCCTTATCCAATATTATTTAGTCATACTAGATATAACTCCCCTTCATACAAATACAAAAACATAGCATTCACATGTAGATCTTCTTAAGAATCAACTTGTTCACCTAATTTACCATACCTACTTGTATCACAACTTCTTCCTATTGAATTTTCCATGTCTTTATCACACACTTCATGTTGATTTGTTCTTTTGGAAATGTTTTCCATGTGGTTTTCATGAATTAATCTATATTTCATTATATCCAATGCCTTTGTTATTTCTCTTTTGATTGTATAATGAGATTATTGGGTATCATCTTGCACTTTCTCCTTGACTGTGCATTCTTATTTCTTATCATGCTCTAGTAGTTTCTTAGAAACCTACTTTTCCTTTAATTTTTATATGTTTCCTTATTGATCTCCATTGGCTTTCTCATGATGATATCATGATTCCTTATGTTGAGTCTTGTCATAGACTCTTTCCTCGCATTGAATTATTACTCAACTTAGATTAAAGGGACATAATGTTTCTCCTTATTCTTCTCCTGTATTCTCTCAAAAAATTTATTTGTAATGTTTCTATTTAGATATATGAAATTATCATCTTTCCTTTGTTTACTTAGTCCATATTATTGTGACTTCTTTCCTTTTAATTATTCCTCCATGTAACTTGGATCTTTTTGATCTTCTAATGATGGTTTGATATTGCCTTTTCTTGGACTAAGATTGCTCTCCATCAAGCTTGTTTTCTTATCCACATTGTCTTCTTCATAATGAATGATTGATCTTCTCTTTTTATCTAATATTCTCTTCTGGATTGCATTTTTATTCCTTATTATTTCTCACAAGAGATGCTTCATAGTGGTTTTATAGTTTACCTAGTGGTTCCTTACCTAGCTTAAAAAAATTAGAAGATGTATTTTTATTATTTTATCATAAACACATGGTACCAAAGTTCATATTAGAATGTTGACATAGTTTACAATAGGGTTAGGATGAGCTTATCTAAGTTTACATTTTTGATTCAAAAATACTTTGCATTCATTAACTTATCAGCATGTTAGCCAATTTTGGCTACCATAGGTGAGACTAATTTATAATCTAACTAGGTGAAAATTTTTCATTCTAAATGAAGATTCAAATGAAATTTTACAATTTAATTTGGAAAATTTTAAGATTTTTTTGACAAGATTAAGGTAATTGTTCATTTTGGTCTTGTGTTTGTCTAGTCACTTAAAATAACTTCATGTCATCTTATGGTCTATAAAAATTCCTAAAAATATGTTGAAATCTCTTTTTCTAACATTACAAGCTTTTTCAAGTGTTTTATTGCTCATTGTGTAACATTCAAGAGAGAGTATGTGCAATCAATGGTAGGTAAGCATTAGAAGGAAGTTTATGAAAAATCATAACACATATGTACAACTATTAAGGAGATCCATTAATATTTGTTTTGTCATTTTAATCAATTTTCCAAGCAGAGTTGACATTTCTCACATGAAAAGAGAGGTTTTTCCAAGGGTGTCATCTCCAAGAACATCCATGAAATATTCCATCTTGATTATATTCAAAACCAATAATTTGGATGACCTATAGGTCATAAAATTATAAAACTTTATTTTGTCTTCTATTGACTTCCTTGGCAATCCTAAGATGGTTAGTGATTTTCATTTGGTGAGAGAGAGAGAGAGAGAAGAGAGAGAGAGAGAGAGAGAGAGAGAGAGAGAGAGAGAGAGAGAGAGAGAGAGAGAGAGAGAGAGAGAGAGAGAGAGAGAGAGAGAGAGAGAGAGAGAGAGAGAGAGAGAGAGAAATTTACATAATAATGCACCAAATTATTTGGTTTGAATTTGAAATATTGACTTAAGGTCTATGCCACATCTTATGAGTTATTCCCATGCCTAAATCAATTAATTAACCTTTCAATATACTTGAGACTACTTCAAGCTCAAAATTAGGGTTTATGCCTAGTTATATTCAAGTAACCCTAATAGTATTAATTAAGCACATTCTTTCTTTCCCAGTGAGCTAAAAATCATGGAAACATATTTTAAGATGTTATCTACCCTCTTGAGACTCTTAAATTTTCATAAAACTTCAATACTTGTAATTTTTCTTGAATTTTCATACACAAGCCTATGTATGACTAATTTAGGATCTTTAGGCCTAATTAGATCTCTTTCCCATTTTATTGTCTTTAGTCTCCTTGGTGAAACTTTGTTAGGGTATTTTTATAATTTATAATGGATTTAATATGTGTCCTTGTATTTCATTTCCATTTTTAAAGCTCTAGACATCCATCTAACACCACACATTTCATGTAACTAGATTTGAGAATAAGAGTGACCATACTTCGGTAATCGACCAACTGAATGTGATAAAGAGAGGTCCTAACTAATCTATGGGAGATTTTAATGAAATATCTAAAAGGACATGGCATAGGTTTCCACCTATCATGAGACCTCCTCCTAGCTTTGTGTTTCCCACTTATCTCAAAGCTATCAGTATTGATGTGGCAATAATGTTTCAGTAAATGGGAGGATCTGCTCTACTAGATGTATATGAGATAGCTATTGAAGATGAGAATAGCTTGATACAAGCTAGAAAGATACCTCTAAGATTTTTTATGCCTTTGATGTCTCATAGTTCAATTAAATCTATAAATGTAGCACAATTTCTATTTCCAATGTCAATCCAATAAACTTTCCCAAGAAGGTGGATAATGCTATGGACAAAGATGAGGAAATTTGGTCATTATGCACTTAGCTCAATCAAGCTCAATTATAGGAAAGTGGTTCATCTAACCCTAAATATTATCCTTAATAAGGCTATAGATTGTTAGGTTATGGAGCTAAAAGCTTTAACTATGCAGACATGGAGGAGGTTGTTGAGTTCTAGGGATATTGACGTTGGCAGTGTAACTGACATCGGTCATCTATAGTGTAAAAGGGAAACTGGCATTGGTAGGAGGTTGGCCAATGTCGGTCAACTTTAGGCAGATAGGGACGGATGTCAGTCACCTGTGTGGTTCTAAAACTATTTGTTGCATGAACAGTTAGCTCTTTGAACTGAGTGTTTGCATGTAAAAGGCTATTTTTGGTCTTGAGTTATGAGTCTAATTATTGTAAATTAGAAGTCTAAGTTATTGTTTAAGTGTGGGATCTATTTATATACCCATTGGCATGTATTGTAAAGTGTGCTAGATACCTAGTGTGCTAGTTAGAGTTGAGCAAGTGTAGCTCCTTCTAGTTCCATAGATGAGCAAATAGAGGAAGGCAAGGAAGATCCTTCCAAGTGTAAGATTATTTGAATTGTAAGTTGTTGGAAGTTCATGGAGAAGTTCTACATGTGTAAGTAAGATCATTTGATTTCCAGGTTGTTGCAAGCTTATGGGAGATCTACTTGAAGTACTTTGAGTACTTGTGTACTAGTAGGGTTATTACTGACTGGTTGGAGGTGAACACCAACTCTGTGTTTGAGTTGTGTGTTGGGACCATTTTTGGTAGGAGAGTGAACTCTTGATTGAGAATTACTGGGAGCCCTTGAGGTGTGGGAAGCCTCTGAGAGTGGAAGAAGAAGTGGCATCTTATTTATTGTATTTTCTTTTTGGATGAGTATTAATACAGTTTGTGTTGTCTCTCATATTCTGTGTCATTTGCGAATTCTAGTTACTTATTGCTTTTGGTTAATTCCACATGTTTAGTTGCTAATACAAGGTAATCATATTGTGCTCTTATTAAGGAGCAAGATCCTAACAAGTGGAATTAGAGCTATTTGTTGTTCTTGATTCCCCATCAATTGGTATCAGAGCTTTTGGTTGAGTTACTAATAGGTGTTTCAGATCTGGTTAGTGTGTGTTGATTACAGGTTACTCATAGGGGTTTCTATTTGAGTGGGAATATAGCAATGGTAGAAGAAATTAAGCTACAAATGAAGAAGTTTAATGGCAAGAACTCTCAATTATGGAGGATTTAGATTGAAGATTATCTATATCAGAAAGATTTGTACTTACCATTGGGTGGGGTTGCATGCAAGCCCATGGATATGAAAGATGAAGAATGGGAGGTTCTTGATCAGAAGGCTCTAGGATCTATAAGGTTGAGCCTTGCATCATCTGTGATTTCTAACTTATCTCAGGATAAGACAGTGGTAGAGTTGATGGAATCTTTGGCAAATTTATATGAAAAACCCTCAGCTTTGAATAAGGTATTTCTTATGAAGCAATTATTTAATTTGCAAATGTTGGAAGGTGGATCTGTTCATAGTCATCTTAGTGATTTCCATGGTTTGGTAAACCAGTTAAATTCAGTCAATATTATTTTTGATGATGAAATTAATGCTCTCTTAATCTTATGCTCATTACCTAAAAGTTGGGAGAGTTTGGTAATGGCAGTTAGTAATATTGTGTCTTCTTCAAAAATATTAAAAGTGGATGATGTTGTGAGTGTAATCTTGAATGAATAAATTCGCAGGAAAAGCATAGGTGAATCATCAGGGAATGCTTTGAGTGTGGAAAGTAGGGGAAGGCAAAGAGAGAAGATCAAGTAGGGAGATCAAGGTCCAAGATAGGCAGGGGATCCAAGTCTAGGTCTGGTAGAATAACCTGCTGAAAATTTGGAAAGCAAGGGCATTTAAAGAGAGATTGCAAGTCAGATGAAGATCAACATGAAGAACATGAAGAAGTAGATGTTGCATATTTTATTGCACAGGATGCTTTGGTATGTTCTTTGGATAAAGTAGAATCTTAGGTTTTAGATTCTGGTGCCTCTTTTCATGCATCCCCAAATAGGGAATTGTTTCATGAGTATGTCCAGGGAGACTTTGGAGAAATTTATTTAGAGGATGGTAAGCCTTGTCAAATGGTTGGCAAAGGGAAAGTGAAGCTAAAATTGTAGATAGGGAACACATGGGTGTTGAAGGAGGTCATGCATATCCCAATCCTGAAGTAGAATTTGATTTTTGTTGGAAAGTTGGGTGATGAGGGTTGCACAGTAACTCTCACAGCGGACTCTTGGAAGGTTACCAAGGGTGCACTTATTGTAGCAAGAGGTAAGAAAGTAGGTACACTCTATATATTTACTTGTATTATTGATTCTCCTTCTGGTTTATCTACTTCAGCTATAGATTTGAAGATGTGGCTTAATAGGCTTGGTCACATGAATAAGAAGGGGATGCATGTTCTTGAGTCAAAGGGTATGCTTTCAGATTTGAAAAGCATGGATCAAGATTTTTGTAAGCAAAGGAAGAAAGTGATGTTTCTTGAGAAATTTGATGTTCATGACAAGAACAAGAAAGCCTTGGTTTTCAAGGAGAAGGTGACAGACAGAGATCAACGTAAGGTGCTAAAGAATTTTGAGTAGAGCAAGGTTGATTTGGACAAGGGTTTGATCTAAACGGAGCTCATGAGTAAAGGTCATCGCTCACAAGCAAAACACAGAGACTGATGTTGGTTAGAAAACTGGCATCGACATCCAGACAGGGACCAACGTCAGCTATGTGTAGCCCAACATCGGTGACTCTAGACAGATAAACACCAACATTGGTCAGAGGGAACTAACATCATGATGAGGTAGTCACATGAAACTGACATCAGTCAGATGTAGACTAAGATGTGACCAACATCGGTCACTAAGACAAATTTTGGGTAGATAACAAGCTGTCAAAGAGTCTCAAGCACCCATATGGAGGACTTAAAGGGTAAGTAAGCCTCAAATTCATCATTTCCCTTCTTTACACTACTTATTGTTCACTGATGGTTAAGAACTAGGAAGTTATTAAAGAAGCAGAGTAGGTAGATCCAGGAAATAGTGGGAGCTTGGCATGGATGAAGGATGTGATTCCTTAGAGAAGAACCAAATGGGAGTTTTTGGGTGAAGTTGCCAGCTAGAAGAAAGCACTGAGAGATGAATGGATGTTCAAGATAAATAAGAGTAGGAATGGACACGTGAGACAGAAGGCCAGGGTATATGGTCTTGTGTAAGCTACAAGACAATGGAGGTTTGACCATTGCGTTTCTCTTTACCAAGTTGGATAATATTAGCTACATTATCCTGTTACTATATTGTGTGCTTGTTGTAGGGTTACACATACAGGGAGTTTCTGAACTAAAGGTAAAGCTAGTTCAAAGGTGTGTCATGAGGAATCTGGGAGCAACAAGATTCTTTGGTATGAGTGTGTTCTAGGGACATGGAAGGTCATAGGTTGACTTTGTCTTCAGATGATTGTGTGAAATTGGTTAGCACACAGATGGTTGGACAGTTATATGGACAGTGTCTTGATTCACATAATGAGGTTAAGTGCATGGTATATACTAGACCTGAGTTTACGCAAGCAGTGGGTGTTGTCAGAAAGTTTGGAGCCAATCTAGGAAAGAAGCACTAGAGGGTAGATTGGTTGTATGCCTAGTGTTAGGTTATGGAGCTAAAAGCTTTAACTATGTAAACATGGAGGAGGTTGCTGAGTTCTAGGGATACTGATGTTGGCAGTGTAACCGATGTCGATCATCTATAATGTAGAAGGAAAACTAGCATCGGTAGGAGGTCGACCGATGTTGGTTACCTATGCAGTTCCAAAAATATTCATTGCACAAATAGTTAGTTCGTTGAACTGAGTGTTTACATGTAAAAGGCTATTTTTGCTCTTGAGTTGCGAGTCTAATTATTGTAAATTAAAAGTCTAAGTTATTTTTTAATTGTGGGATCTATTTATAGACCCATTGGCATGTATTGTAAGGTGTGCTAGATATCCAATGTGTTAATTAGAGTTGAGCAAGTGTAGCTCCTTCTAGTTCCATAGATGAGCAAATAGAGGAAGGCAAGGAAGATCCTTCCAATTGCAAGATCATTTGAATTGCAGGTTGTTGCAAGTTCATGGAGAAGTTCTACATGTGTAAGTAAGATCATTTGAGTTCTAAGTTGTTGCAAGCTTATGGGAGATCTACTTGAAGTACTTTGAGTACTTGTGTACTGGCAGGGTTATTACTGACTGGTTGGAGGTGAACACCAACTCTGTGTTTGAGTTGTGTGTTGGGACCATTTTTGGTAGGAGAGTGAACTCTTGATTGAGAATTACTGAGAGCCCTTGAGGTGTGGGAAGCCTCTGAGAGGTGGAAGAAGAAGTGGCATCTTCTTTATTGTATTTTATTTTTGGATGAGTATTAATACAGTTTGTGTTGTCTTTCATATTCTGTCTCATTTTTGAATTCTAGTTACTTATTTCTTCTAGTTAATTCCACATGTTTAGTTGCTAATACAAGGTAATCATATTGTGCTCTTACTAAGGAGCAAGATCCTAACAAGTGGGATTAGAGATATTTGTTGTTCTTGATTCCCCATCATAGATCTACACCCCAATAAAACTACCAAGGAAGAGGACAAGGTCAATACGGTTTCAATAGGTATCCCAATGCTTATAATCTTAATTTCACTCCTTCTACGAAGGTTGTTGTTCTAGTGCATGCTAACTTGGTCCAAGTGGAGGATCATTTAGACCAATAGGGATAACTTCAAGGTTAGTTTATGCATGTTGGTGGATAAGATGACCAAACTTTTGTGTCACAAGAATAATATACTCCTTACATGACATTAGAAGAAGTGAATCTCATGTAAATGGATATTCATGGAGAAGGTAACAGCCAGAGTGTAGGTATGATGAACTTTTAAGCAAAGGATGATTATGTGTTGAATAAAATCACTTTAATTATAACCAACACAAGAGCTAAGAAGAGAGATCTAATAGATGTTTCAAGAGTACATGTGACTCTAAGTGATGCCTCTCCAAGTCCATAAAGTGTGAATTCTATTACAATACCTAGTACCAGTCATGTTCCTCAATAGAGTCAGAATGTGAGTATGGTTATCAAGCCTACAATGTAGTAGGTTTAGACTCCCTCTCTACCTTCAAGAATGAAATAAAAGTTGAGTAATCCCTCTCTAAAAATTATTGATTCTTTGAAGAATACCAAGACAAGCATATCTCTTTGGGAAATCTTGCATATGCCTGGTCAAAAGGAGATCTTACAATATTAAATCATGAGCATTCATGTAGCCCCCCAAACATAAAAACATAATAGTATATCCATTAATAATACTCTAAATCATGTCTTAGATCCCTCCACCAAATATAAATATCCTCCACCCTTCTTCCTCACACTCATTGTGGGAGACAAGCTGGTTCACAATTGTATTGTAGATAGTGGAGCTAGTACCATTGTCATGCCTAAGGTGGTGATTGATAAGTTGGGATTGAAGTATGAACCACATAGTAAAGGTGTGTTTCAGCATGATGGGACTCCAACCAAGATATTGGGATTGGTCAAAGGTCTAAAATTCTTTCTACATGATTGCCCAAGTTTCCCTATTTTACAAGACATTATGGTGGTAGACCTTCTAACTCATTTTTCTATCTGCTTATCAAGGGACTTCATAGCTAAGATAGGAGGGCACCTTTCTAATGATTGGTATTTTATATAATTTAAAACAAAATATGGAATCAAGGTGACTATAAGGACACAACCCTTAGCAAGGTTTCATATTGATCCATATATGGATACAAGTTCAAATTAGAATTGTTTAATTGGTAAAGAAGAATAAGGTGTCATGGATGGTGAAGCATCCCCCATTGAAGGTATTTTTGATCTTTTCCTTGATAATTATAGTAATAAAATTCATGGACTTAATACATATACATTCATAGAAGAGACTGATTTGGGATTTTATTATATGTGTGAAAAGGATGTTCAATCCCTTCATTCACTAATGAAGATCATGAACTTGAAGGGATTTGGGAAATGTTTTTTGATGGATCAAGAAGCAAAGTAGGTGTAGGAGTTATCCTTATATTATTTTTTACATCGAATAATCAATTCTAATCCTCATATAGATTCCACTTCAGCTTCACCTATAATGTGGCATAATATGAAGGCCTAGTTCATGGCCTCTAATGGGCAAAAAAGAGAGGGATCAAGAATTTGAGGGTTTATGGGGATAGTGAGTTGGTCATCCACCAAGAGAGAAATCAAGATAAAAAAAAGAATCACTTTCTTAAATCCTACAATCATAGGGTATGGGACCTACTTGAAGACTTTGATGCCTTCAAAATATAACCCATACTAAGGGATTCAAATAAACATGTTGATAGATTGGATTCCATAGGAGCACAGTTTGATGCAGTTGCTGATATAAGAAAGGAGAAAGGTCAACCTCCTATCAAATTCATTATGAGGCCTTCTATTCTAGATAATGAGGTGTCATGGAAATTATTTGAAAGTGATGAACACATTGCACACTTCTTACAGAATGAGGCATGATTCTCCTTGAGGAACCAAAAGAGATTGCATGATCAATATGAAGAACAAGTTATTTAGCTAAAGAAAAATAAGATACCTAAAGGGATAATTAATTTAGAGAGTGTTTTCAATAAATATGATCAAAATAAGAAATAAATAGTATGTCCATAAAATACGAGAACTATGAGAGAGTCATGATTTACAAGGACAAGCTTCTAAAAACTAGTCATATATGTTCTATGTCTAAGAGGTAGGCATTTATTGAATTATGTAAAGAGTTCCATGACATATTTTCTTAGGAATATAAATATTTTAAAGGGTTTGATCCAAGTATAGCTCATCACACCATAGATTTAGAACCTAGAGCTAAACCAATCAGGCAAAAATAAAGGCTTATCAATCCCAAGATAGATGAGCTCATGAGGAAAGAGCTAACCAAGTTGATTGAGTCTAAGATTATCTTTCCAATAAAAAACTCAACTTGGGTGATTAATATTATACCTATCCAAAATAATAATGTAGAGATCAAACTTTGTGTTGATTTTTGAGACCTTAATAGAGTGTCTCTCAAGGATCATTATCCACTACCTTCCATAGAACAAATTATGCAAGTAATTTCAAGTTCTCAATGCTTTTCACTTTTTGATGGTTATTCGAGTTACAATCAAATACTGGTGAATGAAGAGGATCAATTCAAGATAGTTTTCACTACAAAATTGGGGACCTTTGCTTATAGGAAGATTCCTTTTGGTTTATCCAATGCTGGAGCTACATTTCAAAGGGCAATGGACATGGATTTTAAAGGCTTGATCAATAAGTTTCATCTTGTATACCTTGATGATATAACTATTTTTTTGAAGGATCTTACTAATCATAGGGAACATCTAAGGTAGGTTTTTGAGAAATTTAGGGAGTATGGAATATCCCTTAATCCAAAAAAGTGCATATTTTTTGTCCATGAAGGTAAGTTGTTGGGTCATATTGTTTCAAAAGAAGGCTTGTCTATTGACCTTGAGAGGATTGAGGCTATTCTAGGCTTGTCTTTTCCTCAACACAAGAAAGGAATTCAAATATTCTTAGAGAAAATAAACTTTGTAAGAAGGTTTATTCCAAGATTTGAAAATGTGGTAAAGCCTATCATAGCCATGCTCAAGAAGAACCAAGATTTTACTTAGAAAAGGAAGGTAAGATAATTTTTGAGGCAATCAAGCAAGCAATTTCAAAATATCATACTCTATTCAACCTAAACCTTGCCAAATATTTCATACTCTATACCTTTCCTAAACTTGATACAATCTTAGCTATGCTTATGCAAAAGAATGATGAAGAGGTAGAGCAATCAATTGCATTCTTCAACCAAGGATTGGAAGATTATGAGGTTAGGTATACATTTATTGATAAACAATCACTAGTTGTGATAAGAGGATTGAAAAAGTTTAGATACATGGTTTCTCATCCTAGCACCAATGAGTTTCTCTTAAGCAAAGACCTTAATAAAAAGAGAGCAGGGTGGATTACCAAAGTAATGGAGTATGATGTGGATATTAAGGTGACAAACTTGGTAAGAGGACAAGGGATATGTGAGAATTTAGCTTTAGATTTTCAAGAGCCAAAAGAGGAAGTCTTGATCAACCAAGTTAACCCCCAGTCAGTTGATCACATACAAGTTTAAAGTTAGACACAAGACATCATTAGTTTTTTCAAAATGGTGGGTGTCCCAATCGCTTGAACAAGTCTCAAAAGAGATATTTTAGATTGTAGACCATTCCTTACTATCTTTTAGATGGTGTTCTCTTTAGGAAAGATGTGAATGTTGTGTTGTTGAGGTGTGTTAACAGTGAATAGTTTGATATGTTGATATAAAATTTTCACAATGGTGTAGATGGAGGTCATTTCTCTCCTAGGATGAAAATTGTAAAGATAATGAGGGTGTCCTAATGGCTTAAACAAGTCATTTGAGGGATGGATACTATTAGCATAGTATTTTTAAGGACTATCACCATTGGGCTAAGATGTGTCCTCAATGTGCCTTATTTGTAAGCAAATAGAAACTTTCAACCCTTCTATTGAATCCTATCCTACTAGACTAGCATTTCATGTAATGGGGCCTTAATTTCATTGGTGTGATTAACCCTCCATCAAGTGATAGAAACAAATGGATATTGAATACTAATAACTAATCCACAAGGTGGGTAGAGGCTGTTACATTGAAGGAGGCAAGTGAAAATGCTATCTTGGAGTTATATGAGGACATTATAACAAGGTTTGGAGTTCCCCATGTTATCATTTTTGATAATGCACTTGTTTTCATAAGTGCTAAAAATTTTGATTGGGAAAATAGGAATGGAGTTTACTTGAGTACTCATCTAACTATTACCCTTAAGGTAATGGATTATTTAAATCTACTAACAAGAATCTCATCAAAATCATCAAGAGGACATTGGAGAATAATCAAAGAGCATGACACAATAAGTTAAAGACAACCTTATGGGATGATAAGATTACTCCTAAGAGATCAATTGGTAATTCTCCCTTTGTGTTTGTTTATGGGAGAGAGGATAGGTTGTCTATATCTCAAGAACTCCATACTCTATAACTTACACAGTAGATATAACTACTTGAAAATAATCCAATAGAGATCATATTGACAAAACTAATGAAGCTGCAAGAAACAAGAGATAATGCACACAAGGCCTTAGAGTACCACCACGTACTCATGAAGAAGTTCTTTGACAAAAGAACAAGTGAAAGAGTGTTTAAGGTGACTTGGTCCTGAAATGTGATGAGGATAGAGTAAAACTAGGTAGACATACAAAGTTTGACACTTTATGGAGTGGCCCTTACATCATTAGCAAGTACAAGAAAAACAACTCCTTTCAACTGACCAAGATAAATGGAGAAGAATTTCCTATCCCTATGAATGGGATATTTAAATTTTTACTATTAATCCTTATAGGTCATGTTTTTTAAATATTATCTTAGGTATGTGTCTTTAGTCTAGTTTTATTTTGGTCTATTGTTGTGTTCCCTAAGTACTTTGTATAACAAGTGTGTTTCCATCCTTTTATTTGGTGTGTGTCTTTACCTTTGTGCATGTGATCAATCAACTTGTGTTTTTTGAGCCAAGGGTTTGTTCAAGTCATTTTTTGGGTGTCTATATGAATTAATCCATGCCTAATAGAAGGATTTAGGCAACTGGTCTTATGCATAATAGGCATGCCACCCCTAGGAATCACCAAGAATATTAGTCAATTTTTACACCCAAGTTTTGCATCTTTCATTTTGGCTAAGTACAACATTCTTAATTTTTTATGCTTATAGCAAGTGTCAAGTGTTATTTTGTTTAGAAGACTTTATTTAGTATTTTTGTTAAGTGTTATTTCTTTTGGCAAGGTTTTTTGTTTAAGGCTCAAAGGAATTGTTTCAGACTTTTTGTTTGAAACAAACAGTCTAAAAGAATTGGTCCATCTCAAGATTTCTAAAGGGTCACTTTAAAAAGTCTAAAGGATATATTTCTAATGGAAGTGTCCTTTGAAAAAATTCCAAAGGGCACATTTTCAAGATTGCTGAAGGGTCTTTTCTCAAGAATTAGTCCTTTACAACTTTTTGGAAGGAATTGGTCCTTTGCAACTTTTCCAAAGGAATTGGCTCTTTATAACTTTTTTGAAGAAATTGTTTTAGACATTTTATTCAAAACAATCTTTTCAAAGGGTCTTTTCTCATTGAAGTGTACTTTGTAATATTTTCAAAGGGACATTTTCAATTTTGTCGAAGGTTCTTTCACCTGGAAAGTGTCTAGTTCAAAATGTCTAAAGGGACACTTTCAAAAAGTATAAAGGATCATTTCTCAAGTCATGTTTCTTTCTCTTGCAGAGGGACATTTTCAATATTTTTGAAGGGTCTTTTCTCAGGAATTGGTCCTTTGCATTTTTCAAACATTTTATCCAAAACAATCTTTCTAAAGTAATTGGCTCTTAAAGGTTTTCTGAAGGAATTGTTTCTCATGCAAGTGCCATTCAAAAGGTTTGAAAGGTCCTTTGCAAAAATCCTAAAGGTACACTTTCAAAAAGTCTAAAGGGTATTTTTCTCTAAATAAGCTTTTCAAAAGGTATAATTCAAATTTTCTGAAAGACACTTAGCAAAAGCCCGAAGGGACACTTGAAAAAAGTCTAAAGGGTCTTTTCTTGGGAAAGTGTCCAATTAAATATTATCAAAGGGTGTGTTCAAGATTGTTGAAGGGCATGTTTAAGCTTTCCAAAGGGAAAAAAGAAAAGAGTTACAGGAAAATTGTTTGGGAAAATGCCCTAAAGGAATGCTCCTAGTAGAATAATGGTTATATGGACGTCAACTTCAAGGTGGTGAGCTAGGCATTAGTGTTTAAATAGTGGGTCAAAATTAGATTAGAGGGTTCATCTCACCATTGAGTAGATCATGATCTGAGTCAATTTTTAATGGCTAATCAAAGGAAGAAACACTGAGGAGCTTTATAGGGTTAAACATTTAACTTGGTTAAGCAAGAATGAGTTTTCAAAGGGTATTTGTGGGAATAGACACATAGATCCAACATTCTAACAAATTCCATGAATGCATACACATAGACTCTAAGTGACGCATCTCCAAGGCTAACATAATGAAAGTGACTCTTCCCTATGCCATTGCACACCTCAACAAGTCAATGAGAAGTTGTTAGAATCAAGAAAAATTGATAATAAGTGGACTCATTTGCATAACCACATTGATGCCATTACTCAGCTTGAAAATATCTTGTTTTTGCTTGTGCAATTGTTGGCGAATCATCTTTGAGAGAGCAAGCTAGATGTGTAACCACTTGAGGTGACATGGATCAATCGAAGGGCCTGAATGAGAATCATTTGTAGAAATGGTTGTAACTAAAGATGGAGACTCCTAAAAAATTGATGATTCCTCTTTTTTTTGCTAAAGGCCTCCTCCTCTCACTTCCTTTTTTCTATAAATATAGTGCCCAAGCTAGTGTAAAAATAACTACATAGTGTATGGTAAAGCCCTACTAGATTGATGTTATATTCTACCTTTAAGAATTAACTATAAGTCTATTTCTTTCAATTTTATAGACAATAATTTGGGTGTGTAAGAGATGTATAATGATAGTAAATGATGATTTTCCATCATTCTATCCTTTGTCCTTCATGCATGAGCAAAAGTTCTTAGTTTAATAGTTCATATAGAGTGTGTTCAAGCATGTTAAATTGATGTAAGTGTATAATTATTTTTGGAATTTGTAAAGTTTACCTTTCATTTCATTTACCTTGTGTCATTTTACACATCTCATCTTTTACTAAAATACTTGTGTTAGAACCCATTAGAGCTTGAAAATGGCCTATGCATTTTGCTATATTATGCATTAGAATATGATATTCATATGAAAGACAATCTCAATGCATCACCAATCCTAGAGTAGGTTTATTTTTGAGTAATTTTTAAATCTTTCCCTTTAAATCAAATTTGTTTAGATAGAGGTTATTTTGTAGAGATACATTCAGGGAGCTAGCCCTTTAAATCTAGAGGTTCATTTCCTCTATAAGTATACCCACATGCTTGGAAATGTTCTAATATTTCCCAAATATAGAAGAGACTTAAACACTCTCTTCTAGGGTGTAAGATTTGGAGACAATAGGAAGATGTTAGATAAAGGATTGAATGCATTGACCAACTCATTCAGTAGAATGTAGAACCATTGTAAAGCATAATCCTTTAGACTCTATGGAAACAGCTTGGTTAGTAACCAATCATTTGGCACATAGTCCAAGCATGTTGTGTGAAAATCTCTCAAGTGTGTCTCTGGGTCCCCCTTTCCATCATGTAGAGTGAGCTTGGGTTGAACAAAACCTAGTGGCAAGGGTGTAGAATAAATATGACATGCCAATGGTGTATGAAGTAGATTAAATAAATCTAAAGCCTGTGTTGGTCTATAGGCACCTTGATCAAGATGTATCACCTTAGATTGAATAAATTTTATCTCTTACATATAGGAAGCCACATTAGGAGACAAAGATGTACTACTTGTAGTTTGTGGTGCCTCATAAGAATCTTGGGCTACTATAGGGGGTTGTTGAGACATAGTTTCCCCCATAGTGTCATCTACAACTAGTTGTTCTATGGTTTGAAAGGATTGACCATTGTTTAATTTTTATTGTTCTTCTTGTATTATTATAAGCGTGTCATCTTTCATTATCAAGATGTTTAGTTAAAAGGTATTGAAGTTCCCTTTTATCAATTTTATCAAAACTAGTATATTAGGCCATTATTAATGTAGAAAAATAAATTGAAAATGGATTGAATTTTTTGCAATAAGTTTTAATAAGAAAAATGCAATGGAATAAAAGTATTGAATAAAGGAAACGTAAATTCCTAAAAACAACAAACTATAATATGCATAAAAAGGATACAAAGCTCATAAACATGTAAGGTGATACCTCAAGAAGCAAAGGGGCCTAGTAAATTAAACTAGGGTTTGAAAGTAATATTTTTGTAAAATTACTTTGGTAAATTTTAAAAATTAAATGGGAAATTATGATTTAAATATGGAGGAAAAATTAGAAAAATACTAGAAAAATTAGCAAGGAATTTACCCTAGGGTTTCTAGGGTTTTTATGCACAAATGAAGTAAGTCGAGTTCACCAAATAATTTAATTTTTTTGAGAATAATGGAAATTTATTTATATTTTAGTTAAGGGTCTAGATTAATAAATCAATAAATAATATTGCAATAATTATAGTTCTAATTTATATAATTTATTTATCATTTTTTACATTTTTAAAAATAGTAATAAATTAGGAGAAATATAACTTAGCTTAAAAATAGTCTAAAATAGTTCTTATGGAGTTTAAAACTAGTTATGCAAAACTAGGATAGTGACATAAATTTGAATCTAGATTTCATTCAGTTAAAGGATAGGATTACCAAAAATAAGATACCTTGGGGTTTAGTGTTGTTGTCCCCTTCTATAATTGTTGTCCAATCTATTCATAGAGACCTAATTTTTATGGGCTCTTTGTGATGTTCTTGTGTGTGCCTACATATAAAATTTTAAGTGCTAAATGTATATGGAGATTGTTATAGAGATATTTTAATATTCAAACCCTAAATTTACATCATGCTTGATAAACATGATTTGAATCACTTGAAAAATGGTGGGGGGTAGTGTGTGTAAGATGGACTAAACATGTGATCCACACCCCTTGTGTGGGCATGATTCCTACATACTAATACTCTGAAGAGGGATCAAGCCATATGTAGTTCTCCCACTTGATCAATAGTGTAATGTAGTTGCAAAAATGTCAAATTAAGAGTGCTTGAGGTGGTTAAGGACTAGTGTGAGGGTTTGAATATCTTCATAGCTATGTTAGATGATTATATGTAGAGAATCAAAAAGTTTGAAATAATGGTTTGTTTGTATTATTGGTTAGTTTTTAAGATTTGTCACCTCCCTTTTTAAATGACCTTTGAATGGGATTTTATAGGTAACTATTGGTCATGGGTTAAATGTATTCATGCTAGGCTGACATTATGAAGGATAGGAATTAGATGAAAATGACCACTTGGGCTGAAAATGTGATTGGACAAGAGCACCAAAAATGAGACACCATAGGGTTTAGCACTATTGTCCAAGTATGGCACTCCTGTCCTATAGGCACAAGACCTGAGGGATAGGATTAGCCTAGGAAATAGAGTTTGGTTGAGCTAGTATGATCATATAGAAGGCTATAGATGATTGACAATGAGAAAAAAGGTGTTTAAGAGGGTCATAAGAGCATGCAAAATAGATCTATGGATAGGGTGTCACAAACCACACTCAAACTACCAATTTTGATATTTTATATGACTACAGTCTCCATGAGACCTATAAGGGATACTAAGGCCTAATTAAAAGGTATAACTACTTAAGTGTGACCCATGGATGCTATGGATGACCTATGAATATGGTATTGATCTATGTGTTAGCATTATATAAGTCTTAAGGGTTAAAGCAAGTATTATGGTTGACCTAGAAGTTGATATTCATGAATACTCTATAAAGAGTGAAGACCAAGGTAATGGTTTCTAGACTTAGATGTGAATGTGTTTAGAGAATAGAAGATAGAGATGAAAGAAAGAAATAAAAAGAAGTGTGGTCAAAGGATAGGTTAAAGTACATAGCATATTAAAGATGAGTGAAGAACCCTAGAGTGATCCAAAAGGGGTGTTTGGATGCGTTTATTATATGAGTAATTTTGAGTGTGTGATATGAGTTGAAAGAGAGGTGTTATAAATTATTTATCCATCAGATTGAAAGGAAATCATATTTTTGGAGCTGTTGATTTCATAAGGTGTTGTGTGGTTACTCAACATCTATAATAAGTGGTTGCTTATTAATACTTAGGTTTGGGTTCTCCTTGTGAAGTGGATTATTTAATAAAATGTATCATGTTTGTGATCATTTTATAAGACAAGTAGTCCATGTTTTTTCAAGCTTGAGAGTGGGTTTTATTCCCTAAGAGAGTTTCCCTTGTAGATCTTGTGTTATGTGTGTAATCTTACATCATCTTTCTTATTCATTGTTATGAACATCTTATATGATTTATGAATGCTTGTGGTCATTGATTAAAAGTTTGAAAGGATTGAAATTAATTTTTGAGATATATTGTATCACTAATTCACCCCCCTCTCAGTTATTGCACCTCTAATAATAATGACTTGATGGGAAAAATGGATCCTCTAAGTAACTTAAATGGGATGGATTAAACTTGAAATTGATTTAATAGACTCTATGCCTCTCTTGGGCCTTTGATGAAATAGATTTATAGTGTAGTCATGTAAAATGTGAAATTGTACAAATTTAGTATGACTAAGACACCTGATCCATAAGTCCTCCTATTGGCTCACACAACCCTTCTAGGATACTTCTTTCACTGATTCCTAGTCATCCAAAGCTTTTTCAACTTAGCCCTTTTAGACCTTGGCAACCCTTTCAACCTTAAATACATCCCCCCAAGTCTCATCCCCTTATAACAATAGCACCAAGATAGGATGGGAGCACTGGAACCCAAGGTGTCATATTTTTGGCATGGTTTTCCAAGTTTAATTTTGCCTCTGATGGTCAGATTCTTCTAATTCCTTATCTTTTTCCCTATCGGCCTCACACAAATGCATTTAACCCATGATCATTAATTTCCATATAAAAGGCCATTAAAATTCCATTTATAAGGTTTGACACTCATTTTCAAGAGAGACACAAGAATACAAGAAAGTACACTCAAGTACTCTCCCCTATTCTTTGCATACAACCTTCTAATATTATTCAAAGCCTACTCAAGTCATTGCACCAGTCCCTGGCCAACTAAAGCACATCTAATTTTATATTTTAGTTGCATTGATCATATACAAATTACACCAAGAACTTCAATGGGATAACTAAATTATCTTTATCCCTCTTTAGAGTATTGGTATGTAGGCAATGTACCCACACATGGGGTGTGAAGTGTGTCTAACATATCCTTTACACACTAATCCCTTCTCTCTCTTTCCTAAGTTTACATTCAAGTTCAAGCACTAAGAGATCCTACGAGTTTTCAAGATTAAAATAGGTACACAATAAGCTCTATAAGGTCCCAAACACTAAAATTTTAGTGACACAGTAACATAGGCATTCTAGATAGAACCAAAAAAGCTTTTAACCTTAGGATAACAACCCTAGAATATGACTACAGTACTGGATAGTATGGTGTCCTATTTTTGATGATCATATCCAATAAAAAAATGTCTAGAGACCTATGTCTAACTATTTATTAGTCTTGATCCTCTAGTATAGAACTTTTCTTATTTTAGATCAGCCAAAATAAGCTAAGTTCTAATCTCTCTCAATTCCTACTATATTTAGAGAAGGCAAAAATACAATCTATTTACATAAATTAGTAGGTTAATTCTTACATATTTATTTAATGATTTACATTGATTAGCCCTTTTATTATTTAATAATATAACTCTAATATTATGAAAACAATAAAATTTTTGGTGACCCTGAATAACTTTTTAAAAAATCACAAAAACCCTAGAAACCCTAGGGTTAATTATTTCTAATTTTTTAAAATAATTTCCTAATTTCTCTTAAATTTAAAAATAAAAAAATATAAATTAATTGTTTATAATTTTTTGCAATATGTTCTTGATTTTTATTAAATTTAAAAATAAAAAAACTACTAAATAATTGAAATATTTCAATAAATTCATCTAAACCCTAGTTTGCACATACTAAGCCCTATTTGCATACAAACACTTTCAAACCACTAGGAAAAATATATTGCTAATTTTAGAAATATTTTCATATTTTTCCTAAATTTTTCAATCTAAATTATATTAATTCATAGTAAAATTTTCAAATTACTATACTAATTTTTAAAAAAAATCTTTTCAAACCCTAGTTGCATCAATTAGTTCCCATTTATTTTTAAAACATATTCCAATCATTTTTTGCATTTTTATTTGCATATCAAACTCACAAAATCAATTTCAAAATTTAAAATTCATATTATTTTGCACAATTAATTCTAAAAAATCTTTAGTTGCATATACTAGCACCTACTTGCTTTTGAGGTGTCACCTTACATATTTGGTAGCTTGGTATTCTTTTTGTATAAATTCTAATTCACTATTTTTTAGAGTTTGTGTTTCTTATATTTAGTACTTTCCATTTATAGCACATTTCCTATTAAAACATATTACAAAACATTTAAAATTGTTTTCTTACTTTACCAATGGCTCAATATACTAGTTTTGATGAAACTGATAAAAGCGAACTTCAAGAACACTTAACCAAACATCTAGATATGAAAGATGACATGCTTATAATTTTACATAAAAAACAACAAAAAGTAACCAATGGGAAATCTTCTCAAACCATAGAGAAACCCATTGTAAATAAAACTATGGGGGTAACTATGTCTCAACCACCCCCTATAGTAGCCTAACCTTCTTTTATGCCACCAATGGTAGCTAGTACATCCCTATCTCTTGATGTGGTAGCCCTTGTGCAAGAGATATCATCTCTTAAATCCAAGGTGCAACATCTTAAGCAAGTTACTACTAGACCTACATAGGCTTTGGATTCTTTTTCTCTTCTACATACACCTTTAAAATGTCACATTGCTTCTACACCCTTGCCATAAGGTTTTGTTCAACCCAAACTTACTCTTTATGAGGGCAAGGGTGATCTAGAGACACATTTGAGAGCTTTTCATGTAGCATGTTTGGACTATCTACCGAATGACTAGATACTTACCAAGATATTTCCATAGAGCCTAAAGGATTATGATTTATAGTCATTTTATAGTCTATCAAATCAGTTAGTCACAACATTAAATCCTTTAGTAGACATATTCTTATCACATTTTAGTATTAACATTGGCGACAAGGTTTCATATGCACAGGTTGCAAAATAGAAATAATGGTTAAATGAGCCCTTCACAGATCATGTTCTTAGATACAAGACTATTATGGCTAAACTAACTAGCCCCATGACTAACCAAGAGCTACATGACATCTTCAAATAGATCCTTTTACCAACACTGTATGAATCTATTTTGTTCAAAATATTCTCTTCCTTCAATGAATTGTGTCATACATTTAAAGGAAGAGAAGTCAAGATAATTTTAATGGGAAAACTTTAGTATTCAAATATCCCAAACATAACTAATGAGAGTAATATCAAAGACCCATACAAGGTTAAAATCAATGACAATAAGAATCAAAATCAACCAACAATTAGTGTGGCTTTAGATCCCCCTCAACATGTGGCTTTATCAGCACCTCCTCATCATGAATTTACCAATCTACCAATTTCTCCAACCAGGGTTTTACAATAGTTATTAGAATGTAATATCATCAATCTCCCTCCCATCCAAGAAGAAAATCCAACAAAGCCTCTTCCATAGGGATATGATCAGCATGCATTTTGTAATTTTCATAGGGCACTAGCCATATAACTAATAGATGCATCAATTTACAACATAAGATATAGGATTTAATTAATGATAATCTACTTGATCTATGAACTTTAGTTGAGCCTCCAAAGCCAAAACCAACATAGGATAAAGCTTTGAAATTTTTTTTAGATCCATTTCTATAGCATTCTAAACAAGAGCAAGAGGACACATCAAGTGTTCACCATACATACCAAGCACCTTTAGTTAAGTCACATCTTTTAAGTGCTATAATAGGGGTGTATGAGTCTAGAGTTCTAGCTAGGCCTTCAATATCTTTTTTAGATCATGATATTATGGAGTATAAATTAACAAGTTATAATGCACTATTTATCAGAACACATATTCATAATCAACCTATTCATAGTGTACTCATCAACAATGGTTTCAATATTAACATGTATAATTTCACACTTATACAACATTTAGGTTATTAAGAGAAAGATATCACTTTAACAAACATAGTTATAAATGGTTTTAGTGGGCATATACAGAGTTTATTGGGTGAGATAGTACTTCCATTATAGGTTGGTCCTACATATGTGGCCACACCATTCACTGTAATTCCTAGTGCAAGAGTTTTTGACATCTTACTTGGTCAACCATGGATTCAAAAACTAAGGGTAGTACCTTCTATAGTTCATAGATGCATGAAATTCATTTATGCTAATTAGATTATTATATTTGGTAGAGTTCCTTATGAGTCATCACTCCATACTTTAGAGCCATCTACCAGCTTCCAATCACTAGCTCTAGTTCTCCCAATAGTTTTAGCTTCTCCTTTAGATTCAGTACAGCTTCCACTTCCAATCAAACCAGAGTTATAACATCTATCTCCATAACAAAGGGTTCATACACCCCCATAGTTTCAAGATTCTAGAAAACTTCTAGCTATAGTATTCACACCTGGAGTAGTTACATTACAATATCATATAGCTATACAAAGATTACCTACTCAAAAAGCTTCTTATCCTACTTTTAGATGGTTCCCTAATATCCTTATAGTTACATCAACCTCTTAGATTCATAGGGGGACCCCACATTTAGTTTCCACTTCAAAGATTTCAAAAAATTTACAACATACATATATTTTAGTTATATAATCTCAAACACTCCATCGTGCCTCATGATCATGCATGATACCATTATTTGATATAGGACACCATGACATGGGGTCTCATATAAGACTCATCAATTAGTATAATTTGTTTCCAGCATTGATTTTACATACTATCTCCTGCTTGATTATACATATTTCAAATATTGTTAAAAATACAAAAATCATATAACACTTCAAAATACAAAAACATTAAAATTTTTTCAAAAACACAAAAAACATTTTTGATTGTATGCATAATCCATGTTAAATTAATACTATCATGCTAGGAACTATGTTTTTTTATGCTATTGTATGTCAATTTATCTACATTATCATGCTTCACTTGATCTTATTTGAGTGTGCATAGTGACATCCAACTATTTGATTGTTTCATTCTACCCATTGAGGGGTCATTTCTACTTCTAAATTAAAGACACACATCGATATACATACCCACTAGGGGCATCTTCTACATGACTACACTATCCAGATTATGTCATTCCTATACTACACACTCTAAGTTATCATACTGATGCATATTCCTTACTAGATTACTACATTGACATTTCACTAGTACCTAACACCTGTGTATTTATTATTATATACCTATTCTTGTACTACACATATTTTTCATACTTTCAAATTTGATTTGATTAGTTAGATGTGTTTTTATCTTCTAGTTCTTACTCTTGCGTTCATTCCTTGATTAACATACTTGTGTCATTGCATTTCGAATTCTAGCTTCTCTCTTGATTATGCCTTAGGACATTTTCCAGTTTCCTTTGTTTATAATCTTTCATGTGCTTTTGGCCCTTGTGCCAAATTTTATTCTTCCATTTGTATGTGTATATGGTATTTGAACATGCCTTCCATGTTTGTCTTCCAGTTTGAGTGATATGTGTCCATGCCACTTATTCGTGTGGCCCCTTGGCCACCCTTATATACTTCTTGATTTTTACTTCATATGCTTGTTTACTTGTTTGATCCTCACTATGTGCAATTCTATGATTATAATCATGCATTTATCCTACTTCTTGGATGCCATGATGGACATCATGCTCCATCCCCTCCATGCTTACTAACAAACTAAAAACTAAAACCCAATATATAACATTACTAGTCTAGTCTAGTACTTTTCACATGATCTTAAATTTTTATATCTATCTAGGAATACCCTTGTTGATCTAATAATCTATCAATTCAAATATTTCTATAACTTGAAATATATTATCAAATATTCAATGTTATATCTTGCATCTATACAGTTTAACACACTTGTAGGACTCTTTCTTCTAAGGGTAGTCATTATAGGTTCATCATTCCTACCCTTAGAAGAGGGAAAATATAACAAGGGTTTGTCACAAAGATCAAATCTCTTAAAATTTAAAACAATAACATTTAAAACACTTAGTACCAAATCTAGAGGTCAAACTGGTCAAACTAGAGCAAAAAAATAGTGATAGTTTCATATCAATAGTCAATTTTCACATTGAATAATAGTGACAAAAATGGATAGTAACACCAAAAAAAGGGCTGTCCATATTTTGGTGCTCCTATATAGGTAAGAAAATACATAGTGTTTCCATAAATAGGCAAAAAATTTAGCTTAGGGATAGTTTTTTCACTTCTAGATCAATCAAATTCAATAGTTTTAGTATAATTTTATCAGATACAGTGGGTTATCATACACGACATGATGGTTATCACTTTGAATTTATATTAGGCAATTGGCATAACTTCTAGATCAAAATTCATAACCTAGACATTAGTGATTTGGGGTAATGTGCATGGCATATTGATATTTTCTTTTTGAGTACCCAAGTTACTGAGTTGGCTTTCACATAAGCATTTTGCATTAGTTTTAGAGAGGCTTTCATACAATCCTATCCTCCATATTTTGAAATGGCCAAGAATGACCTAATTTAAAACATCTATTCAGGCTATCCATGCCACATTGTAATATTTATAGACCATCAATGGGATTTAGGATCCATATCATATGACATTTATTCTATAATAGTATTACTTCATAAATTCACTTCATGGGGAAATGATGGAGACAAAGGTCTAGACAACCTTTGTATTCTTGAGCCATCTATTCAAAGGGATTGGACACATAATCTAGACATCGATTAGCACACACAATATTTTTTAACTTCACATAGTTGGTGATGATGAATCCAAAGGGACAGCCTTTGCTTTATTGAGCCATATTTTGGGGAATTGAGCACTTATCTCCATTCATGATATTACTCTTGATTTAACACATACTCCACACAATCTAGTACAACAGCATCACTATATATTTTTTATTGGTTCATGTACCTGGTGAGGTATATTCATTACTTTCTCTTCCTCTTACTCAACTCTTCTATGTTCTTATTTTATATATAGCATATCTAGTAAGAACTATTTTACTTTATGTTTTCATTATAGATTCACAATTTATAGTGTGCTCTCTCTATGCACATCTAACATCACACAGCTTCATGAGCTTCACCCTTATAGGTAAGTTTAGGTATGCTTCTTATTTTCCTTTATCCTAGTATTTCACTTTTATACATCACTAGAATAAAAGGGGGGAAAATGTAGTCATGTAAAATGTGAAATTATACAACTTCAGTATGGATAAGACACCTAATCCATAGGTCCTCCTATTGGCTCACACAACCCTTTTAGGTTACTTCTTTCACTGATTCCCAGTCATCCAAAGCTTTTTGGACTTAACCCTTTTAGACCTAAGAAACCATTTTAGGCCCAAATCCATCCCCCCAGGTCTTATCCACTTAGGACAATAGCACCCAAAGAAGATAGGAGTGCTAGAACCTAGGGTGTCCTATTTTTGGTGTTTTTCTCTAAGTTGACTTTTGCTTCCAATGGTTAGATTCTTTTGGTTCCTTATCTTTTGCCCTGTCAACCTCATGTGAATTCATATAACCCATGATCATTAATTTACTTATAAAATTCCATTCAAAGTCCATTTATAATTGGTACTAATTTTCAAGAGAGATACAATAATCAAAACAAGTAAACTCAAGAACTATTCCCTATTCTTTGTATACATCTTTCCAATATTATTCAAAGCCTACTCAAGTCATTGCACTAGTCCCTAGCCAACTACATCCAATTTTGAATTATATTTAAATTTATCATACACAAATTACTCCAAGTACTTGAATGGGAGAAATACATTAGCTTGATCCCTCTTTAGAGTATTGGTATGTAAGCAATGTACACACACATAGGGTATGAAATGCATCTAATGTATCCTTTACATATTAACCCTTCTCTCTCTCTTTCCCAAGTTTGCATTCAAGTTCAAGCACCAAGAGATCTTAAGAGTTTTGAAGATTAAAATAGGCACATAGTGAGTTGTATAAGGTCCTAGACCTAAAATTTTAGTGATAGGGTAACACAGGCATTCTGAATAAGAAAACCAAAAAGATTTTAGCCTCTAGACATCATCATTGAAATATGACTACATCACTAGATAGTAAGGTGTCCCATTTTGGGCACTCCTATCCAATTAATAAATGAATTATATAGACCTATTTTTGACTATTTATTAGTCTTGTTCCTCTAGTATCAGACCTTATCTCAATACATATCAGTTTAAATAAGCTAAGTTTTAATCTCTCTCACTTCTTACTATATTTAGAAAAGGAAAAAATGCAATCAATTTACACAAATAAGTAGGTTAATTCTTTCATATTTATTTACTAATTTACATTAGTCAGCCTCTTTATTATTTTGGGATATAACTCTAATATTCCAAAAATAATAAAACATATAACATGTGCCAATGATGGAGTGTATAGAAATGGCCTAAAAGGCATAGTTGTAGGACTATTTATGAGTGTGTAGAGTGGTGATGATCCCTCAAATAAAGTAAAAACGAATTGTAACCTTAGGTATAGTTAATATGGACCTCTATTCCACTTTATATATCTCCCAAGATGGTTCATGAACTATTCAAATCACTAATTTGGGCCAAAAATGTGACTATATTATTATCATGTCTAAGAATCCTAATTACATACCTATCAAGGATTATGGAGATTTTGATATCAATTTTAAGATCACTATTTTATGCTATCTAGAGCCTCATTAGATCATGAACAAGTCTAATGATCCAAAAATCAAAAGCTTTGGCTGAAAGATAATTCAGAAATAAGAACAACACAATTCAAATAATGCCATCTCTGAAAAGAGATGTTTTATTGATCAAAATTACAGACCCAAACATATGCCTATCTCTAAGAAGAGATGTCTGATTTCCATTTTGGGTTACATATTCATTTATACATTTTTAAAGGTGTGAGGAATATGTGGAAGGTCACCAATCTTGAGGGAGATTAAGTGGTTTGACTTCCATGCTTTACAACAATACAAAATTCAAGGAATTACTATTTTTAAAAACTTACTATTTTTAGATTGCACTACTAAAATTAAAATTTGGGGCCCTTCTATTGGTTTTTTAGGGGTAATAATTCATTGATAAAATCTCATGTCATATCATGATGTTCCCCTCATTATTATCTTTCCAACAGCTCAAATGGCAAGTCAATTGGAGATACGGTGTCAAAGTTATGGCTCCCAAAAGTTCTGTCATCAATTGGGGTGGACCCATCACCCAAATTATCATCTAAATTGTTACCTAGATCATTCCTCCCTCCTTGAGAAGCAATTCTCCCCATTACATCAAGATTTTCTATCAAGTGTGGTATTTTTACTTAGATTTGATTCCCGATGCATACTTGGAAGGGACTGTGATTTATAGAACTATGCAGGGCCTGAATGTTCACCATTTCTATCTAACCATCAGTCCATGGATGGAAGGCCATGAACTTCTTCAGCTCAGTATCTATTTTATTCTATTATTGCATTTTTTGTGTAGTCAGGGATGTAACATTGGCCCTTTTGTATTCTTGTGGCTTGAACACCATGAGAACAAATTTATTTACACTAATCAGAGAGATAGATGTAGAAGATGGTACCTCTGGTACCCTATAGCACTGTGTTCCAAGAGTGAGAGTGATCCTTCAAGTTCTTGATTCATAGATGCCATGTCAATCATACATGAATGGCTAACTAAAGAGTACATCACAAACATCTAAATTGACCACATCACATAATACCTCATTTTGGAAAGGTTTTATTGCATATGAGAGAAGACATTGGTGGGTGACATGGAGGTTTCTCTCTGGACTCAACCATCCAATACTATATGGATTTGGGTGAGGCTTCATGGATAGATTTAGACTTTTTAAAACATTAGCAGAGATTAAATTCTTTTGACTTCCACTATCAAGAATGAAATGCAGAGGCTTACCTTTCACCCACAACTTAGAGTGAAACAACCTTTCCTTATCATCTAGCCTCTTCTTGTGGGTCTATGGTGAAGTAATAATGGCTTCAAGATTAGCATCTACAATTTCTACTTCAACCTCTTTGACTGTAGGGTTTGTATGAGGTAGAGTAGTAGATGTTAAGGATTGTGACTCAAAAAGTAGGGACTTGATGGATAGACATTCTTTTTTGGAGTGAGTTCCAAATTTGTGATAATCATGCCACTTGCCAGTGTTTCCTTCCTTTTACTTCTAATTTTGGCCTCATGTCTGACCTTCTTTGTCACTTTTCCATTTTGAAGGTTGATTCTTTATATTCATTCTTCCATGCTTCTACTCAATCTTTACTATGAACTTGTATGCCTCACCAATGGTTTCCAAATTGAAGAGTTCCATTTCCCCATATATACCATTGTAGTTTGCCATGATATTTGAGAACCTTTATTTCTCACTTTCTTGGATGCCCAATCTCATAGATAGAGAATGAAAAATGTCAGTATAATCTTGAACAGACTATTCCTTACCTTGGTGATGTTATTGCCACTCTATATACAAATCATCATATGCTCCAATGGGGTAGTATTCTTCCTTTATAGCTTCTATGAAATCATCCCATGTAGGTTCCATCTCAAGGCTAATATCATCTGCATTGAATATCTTTTTATACACTTCCCATGAATTTTTGGCAGGCAATGATGCTTTCAAAAGAGCAAAATTAATATTTTCTTTATTGGTGAATTTATTTATAGGAAAATAAGATGACAATTGATTCAACCAATTTCTACTACATTAGTATTGATTTTTCCTTCAAATGTAGGGATATAAAAATTCACCTAAACCTTGAAGGGTGTTGGGGCACTAAAAGGATGTTGGGGTATGGATGATGAGCTAGAATTTCCCATCAAGATTTGTTATAGAATGTGAGTGAATTGTTGTATAATCTACACTTTCTATTGTTGGAGGGCTTCATTCACTATTTCCTTGAAAGGATTGGATGTCTCATTGTTGTTCTCCATTTGAAGTCATTTGGAGCAAATAGGTGGATAGTCTGTTGGTTCTATTTTCCACCCAAGCTTCCTGTAATTTGACTTCATCCTTGGGATCATACACTCTAAAGACAAACTAGTCTAATACCACTTATCCAAAACTCAAAAGCTTTGGCTAAAAGATAATTTAGAAATAAGAAAAACACAATTCAAATAATACTATCTCTAAAAAGAGATGTTTTATTGATCAAAATTGTAGACACAAATATATGCCTATCTTTGAGAAGAGATGTCTGATTTCCATTTCAGGTTACATCTTTATTTATACATGTTTTTAATGTGTGAGTAGGATTTCAAAGGTCACCAATCTTGAGGGAGATTAAGTGGTTTATCTTCCATGATTTACAGCAAAACAAAATTCGAGGAATTACTATTTTTAGAAACTTACTATTTTTAGACTACACTACTAAAATTAGAATTTATGGCACTTCCATTAGGTTTTAGAGGGTCAAACTTCATTGAGCATATCTCATGCCATCTCACAATGTTCCCCTTATTATTAGCTTTTTAATGGTTCAAATGGTGAGTCAATTAGAGCTACGGTGTAAATGTTATGGCTCCCATAAGTTTTTTCATCAATTAGAGTCGACCCATCACCCAAATTATTGCCCAGATCATTCCGCTCTCCTTGATAAGCAATGGTCCCCATTGCATCAATATTTTCCATCAAATGTGGTATTTGTACTTCAATTTGATTCTTGATGCATACTTGGAAGGGACTGTGATTTATGGAACTGTGCAGGGCCTGATTATTCACCATTTCTGTCTAACCATTAGTCTATGGATGGAAGGTCATGAACTTCTTTAGCTCGGTATCTATTTGCTTCAATTGTTGTGTTTTTTATGTAGTCAAGACTGTAACATCAGCCCTTTTGGATTCTTTTGGCTTGACCACCATGAGAACAATTTTTTTGGCACTAATCAGAGAGACAAATGTAGAAGGTGGTACCTCTGGTACCCTATAGCATCATGTTCCAAGAGTTAGAGTGATCTTTTGAGTCCTTGATTCATAGATGCCATGTTGATCATACATGAAAGGCTAACCAAAGAGTACATCACAAACATCTAGATTTACCACATCACATAAGACCTCATCTTGGAATTTTTTTATTACATATGAGAGAAGACATTGGTGGGTGACATGGAGTTTTCTCCTTGGACTCAATCATCCAATACTATATGGCTTTAGGTGAGGCTTCATGAAAAGATTTAAGCTTTTCACAACATTAGTAGAGATTAATTCTTTTAACTTACACTATCAAAAATGAAATGCAGTGGCTTACCTTTCACCCACAACTTAGAGTGAAACAACCTTTCCTTGTCATCTATCCTCTCCTCGTGGGTTTATGGTGAAGTAACAATGGCTTTAGGATCAGCATCTACAATTTATTCTTTAACCTCTTTGACTATAGGGTCTATATGAGGTAAAGCAGTTGATGTTGAGGATTTTGACTTAGAAAGTATGGACTTAATGGCTTGACATTCTTTTTTAGAGTGATTTCTATATTTGTGATAATCACACCACTTCTCAGCCTTTCCTTCCTTTTGCTTCTAATTTTGTCCTTGTGTTTGACCTTCTTTGTCACTTTTCCATTTTGAAGGTTGATTCTTTATATTCATTCTTCCATAATTTTGCTTAATCTTCACTATGAAATTGTATGCCTCATCGATGGTTTCCAAACTAAAGAGTTCCATTTCTCCCCATATGTACAATTGTAGTCTGCTATGATATTTGAGAACCTTATGTTTCTCGATTTCTTGGATGCCCAATCTTGTAGATAGAGAATGAAAAATGTTAGTTTAATCTTGAATAGACTATTCCTTACCTCGATGAAGTTGTTGCCACTCTATTATATAGATCATCATATGCTCCAATGGGGTAGTATTCTTCCCTTACATCTTTTATGAAATCATCCCACGTAGGTTCCATCTCAAGTCCAATATCATCTACACTAAATCCCTTTTTATACACTTCCCACCAAATTTTGACAAGCAATGATGCTTTTAGAAGAGAAAAAGTAATCTTCTCTTTATCTATGAATTTATTTACAAAAAAAAAAGATGTTAATTGATCCAACCAATTTTTTACTGCATCAACATTGATTTTGCCTTTAAATGTATGGTTATCAAAATTCACCTGAACCTTGAAGGGTTTTGGGGCATCAAAAGGATATGGGGGTATGGATGAAGAGATAGAATTTCCCATCAAGATTTATTGAAAATTTTGAGTGAATTGTTGTAGCATATGTGATTTCTACTATTGGAGGGATTCATTCACCATTTCTTTGAAAGGATCGGATGTCTCAGTGTTGTCTGCCATTTGAAGTCATTTGGAGTGAATAGGTTGATAGTTTGTTGGTTCTATTTTCCACCCAAGCTTCCTATAATCTGACCTCATCCTTGGAATCATAAACTCTAAAGACAAACCACTCTGATACCACTAATCCAAAAATCAAAAGATTTGGTTGAAATATAATTGAGAAATAATAATAACACAATTCAAATAATGCTATCTCTGAAAAGAGATGTTTTATTGATCAAAATTGCAAACCCAAACATATGCCTATCTTTAAGAAGAGATGTTTGATTTCCATTTTAGGTTACATCTTCATTTATACATGTTTTGAATGTGTTAAGAGGATGTGGAAGGTCACCAATCTGGAGGGAGATTAAGTGGTTTAACTTCCATGATTTACAACAATATAGAATTTGAGGAATTACTATTTTTAGAAACTTACTATTTTTAGACTACACTACTAAAATTAAAATTTGGCTCACTTCCATTGAGTTTTAGGTGTTCAAACTTCATTGATAAAATCTTGTGCTATCTCATGATGTTACCCTCATTATTATCTTTCCAACGGTTCAAATGATGAGTCAATTGGAGCTACGGTGTAAAAGTTATGACTCCCAAAAGTTCTATCATCAATTAGGGTGGACCCATCACCTGAATTGTCATCCGAATTATTGCCCAGATCATTCATCCCTCCTTGAGAATTATTGGTCCCCATTACATCAATATTTTCTATCATGTGTGGTATTTGTACTTTGATTTGATTCCTGATGCATACTTGGAAGGGACTGTGATTTATGGAACTGTGCAGGGCCTGATTGTTCACCATTTCTGTCTAACCATCAGTCTATGGATGGAAGGCCATGAACTTAATTTACATTGGTATATATTTTCTTCTATTGTTTTGTTTTTTGTGTAGTCAGGGCTGTAACATTAACCCTCTTGAATTATTGTGGCCTGATCACCATGAGAACAAATTTATTTGCACTAATCAGAGAGACAGATGTAGAAGGTGGTACCTTGTAGCATCATGTTCCAAGAGTGAGAGTGATCCTTCAAGTTCTTGATTCATAGATGCCATGTCGATCATACATGAATGGCTGACCAAAGGGTACATCACAAACATCTAGATTGACCACATCACATAAGACCTCATCTTGGAAAGGTTTTATTGCATATGAGAGAAGACATTGGTGGGTGACACAGAGGTTTCTCCCTAGACTCAACCATCCAATATTGTATGGCTTTGGGTGAGACTTCATGGATAGATTTAGGCTTTTCACAACATTAACAGAGATTAAATTACTTTGACTTCCACTATCAATAATGAAATGTAGAGGCTTACCTTTGATCCACAACTTAGAGTGAAACAACCTTTCCTTGTCATCTAGCCTCTCCTCGTGGGTCTGTGATGAAGCAACAATTGCTTCAAGATCAGCATCTACAATTTCTTCTTCAACCTCTTTGAATATAAGGTCTATATGAGGTAGAGTTATAGATGTTGAGGATTGTGACTCAAAAAGGAGGGACATGATGGCTCGACATTCTTCTTTGGAGTAAGTTCTAGATTTGTGATAATCACACCACTTCCCAATCTTTACTTCCTTTTTCTTCCAAATTTGGCCTCGTGTCTGACCTTCTTTATCACTTTTCCATTTTGAAGGTTGATTCTTTATATTCATTCTTCCATGCTTTTGCTCAATCTTCACTGTGAACTTGTATGCCTCACTAATGGTTTCCAAATTGAAGAGTTCTATTTCTCCCTATATGTACCATTGTAGTCTACCATAATATTTGATAACCTTATATTTATCACTTTTTTAGATGCCCAATCTCACAGATAAAGAATGAAAAATGTTAGTGTAATCTTAAATATATTGTTCCTTACCTTGGTAAAGTTGTTGCTACTCTATATACAGATTGTCATATGCTTTAATGGGGTAGCATTCTTCCTTTACATCTTTTATGAAATCATCCCATGTAGGTTTCATCTCAAGGCCAATATTATTTGCACTAAATCTCTTTTTGTACACTTCCCACCAATTTTTGATAGGTAGTGATGCTTTAAGAAGAGCAAAAGTAATCTTCTCTTTATTAGTGAATTTATTTATATAAAAATAAGATGGCAATTGATCTAACCAATTTTATACTATATCAACATTGATTTTACCTTCAAATGTAGGGATATCAAAATTAACTTGAACCTTGAAGGGTGTTGGGGCACTGAGAGGATGTGGGGGTGGGAATGAGGAGCCAGAATTTCCCATCAAGATTTGTTGGAAACTTTGAGTGAATTATTTTATTATCTGTGCTTCCTACTATTGGAGGGCTTCATTCACCATTTCCTTGAAAGGATTAGATTTCTTAGTGTTGTCTACCATTTAAAGTCATTTAGAGCGAATAGGTGGATAGTTTGCTATTTCTATTTTCCACCCAAGCTTCCTATAATCTGACCTCATCCTTGGGATCATACACTCTAAAGACAAACCAATCTAATACCACTGATCCAAAACTCAAAAGCTTTGGTTGAAAGATAATTCATAAATAAGAACAACATAATTCAAATAATGTTATCTCTGAAAAGAGATGTTTTATTGATCAAAATTGTAGACCCAAGCATATGCCTATCTCTGAGAAGAGATGTTTGATTTCCATTTTAGGTTACATCTTCATTTATATATGTTTTGAAGGTGTGAGGAAGATGTGGAAGGTCACCAATCTCAAGGGAGATTAAGTGTTTCGACTTCCATGATTTATAATAATACAAAATTTGAGGAATTACTATTTGTAGAAACTTACTATTTTAAAATTGAACTACTAAAATTAAAATTTGGGGCACTTCCATTGGGTTTTAGGGGGTAAAAATTCATTAATAAAACTTGGTGCCATCTCATGATGTTCCTCTCATTATTAACTTTCTAACAGTTTAAACGGCAAGTCAATTGGAGCTACGATGTAAAAATTATGGCTCCCAGAAGTTTTGTCATCAATTGGGGTAGACCCATCACAATACTTATCATCTGAATTATTTCCCAGATCATTCCTCCCTCCTTGATAAGTAATGGTCCCTATTACAACAAGATTTTCCATCAAGTGTGGTAGTTGTACTTTGATTTGATTCCTGATGCATACTTGGAAGGGACTATGATTTATGGAACTCTGCAGGGCCCAATTGTTCACCATTTCTATCTGACAATTAGTCTATGGATGGAAGGCTGTGAACTTCTTTAGCTCAGTATCTATTTGCTTTTATTGTTGCATTTTTTGTGTAGTCAAGGCTGTAACATTGGCCCTTTTATATTCTTGTGGCTTGACCACCATGAGAACAAATTTATTGGCACTAATCAAAGAGACAGATGTAGAAGGTGGTACCTCTTGTACCCTATAGCACCATGTTCCAAGAGTGAGATTGATCCTTCAAGTTCTTAATTCATAGATTCCATGTCAATCATACATGAATGGTTAACCAAAGAATACATCATGAACATCTAGATTGACCACATCACATAAGACTTCATCTTGGAAAGGTTTTATTGCATATGAGAGAAGATATTGGTGGGTGACACAGAGGTTTCTCCCTGGACTCAACCATCCAATACTATATGGCTTTGGATGAGGCTTCATGGATAGATTCAGGCTTTTCACAACATTAGTAGAGATTAAATTCTTTTGACTTCCACTATAAAGAATGAAATTCTGAGGCTTACCTTTCACCCACAACTTAGTGTGAAACAACCTTTCCTTCTCATCTAGCCTTTCCTTGTGGGTCTATAATGAAGCAACAATGGCTTTAGGATCAAAATCTACAATTTATTCTTCAACCTCTTTGACTGTAAGGTCTGTATGAGGTAGAGTAGTAGATGTTGAGGATTGTGACTCAGAAAGTTGGGACTTGATGGCTCAACATTCTTCTTTGGAGTGAGTTCCAGATTTGTGATAATCATACCACTTCCTAGACTTTCCTTCCTTTTGCTTCCAATTTTGGCCTTGTATCTGACCTTCTCTGTCACTTTCCCATTTTGAAATTTGATTCTTTATATTCATTCTTCCATGCTTCTACTCAATATTCACTATAAACTTGTATGCCTCACCAATGGTTTCCAAATTAAAGAGTTCCATTTCTCCCCATATGTACCATTATATTCCACCATGATATTTGAGAACCATATATTTCTCACTTTCTTGGATGCCTAATCTCATAGATAGAGAATGAAAAATGTCAATGTAAAGTTGAACAAATTGTTCCTTACCTTGGTGAAGTTATTGCCACTCTATATACAAATCATCATTTGATCCAATGGGGTAGTATTCTTCCTTTACATCTTCTATGAAATCATCTCATTTAGGTTCCATCTCAAGGCCAATATCATTTGGACTGAATCTCTTTTTGTACACTTCCCACCAATTTTTGATAGGCAATGATGCTTTTAGAAGAGCAAAAGTAATCTTCTCTTTATCAGTGAATTTATTTAAAGAAAAATAAGATGACAATTGATCCAACCAATTTTCTACTACATCAGCATTGATTTTGCCTTCAAATGTAGGGATATCAAAATTCACATGAACCTTGAAGGGTGTTGGGGCACTGAAAGGATGTGGGGGTGTGGATGAGGAGCTAGAGTTTCCCATCGAGATTTGTTGGACAATTTGAGTGAATTATTGTAGAATCTGCATTTGCTACTATTAGAGGGATTTATTCACCATTTTATTGAAAGGATTAGATGTCTCATTGTTTTCTACCATTTGAAGTCATTTGGAGCGAATAGGTGGAAAGTTTGTTGGTTCTATTTTCCACCCAAGCTTCCTATAATATGACCTCATCCTTGGGATCATACACTCTACAGACAACTACTCTGATACCACTGATCCAAAACTCAAAAGCTTTGGTTGAAAGATAATTAAAAATAAGAACAACACAATTTAAATAATGCTATCTCTAAAAAGAGATGTTTTATTTATCAAAATTGTAGACCCAAACATATGCTTATCTCTAAGAAGAGATGTCTGATTTTCATTTCAGGTTACATCTTCATTTATACATGTTTTGAAGGTGTGAGGAGGATGTGTATGATCACCAATCTCAAGGGATATTAAGTGGTTTAACTTCCATGATTTACAACAATACAGAATTTAAAGAATTACTATTTTTAGAAACTTACTATTTTTAGACTACAGTACTAAAATAAAAATTTAGGGAACATCCATTAGGTTTTAGGGGATAAAAATTCATCAAGAAATGCTAATTAAATCTAAAGATTTTCCCCTCATTATTATCTTTCCAATGGTTCAAACGATGAGTTAATTGGAGCTATGGTGTAAAAGTTATGGCTCCCAGAATTTCTGTCATCAATTAGGGTGAACCCATCACCCGAATTGTCATCTGAATTATTGCCCAGATCATTCCTCCCTCCTTGAGAAGAAATGGTTCCCATTGCATCAATATTTTCCATCAAGTGTGGTGGTTTTACTTCAATTTTATTCTCGATACATACTTGGAAGGGGCTGTGATTTATGAAACTGTGCAGGGCCTGATTGTTCACCATTTCTGTCTGACCATCAGTCTGTGGATGGAAGGCCATGAAATTTTTTAGCTCGGTATCTATTTGCTTCTATTGTTGAGTTTTTTTTGTAGTCAAGGCTATAACATTGGCCCTTTTGAATTCTTGTGGCTTGACCACCATGAGAACAAATTTCATGGCACTAATCATAAAGACAAATATAGAAGGTGGTACCTCTGGTACCCTATAACACCATGTTGCAAGAGTGAGAGTCATCCTTTGAGTTCTTGATTCATAGATTCCATGCTGATCATGTATTAATGGTTGACCAAAGAGTACATCACAAACATCTAGATTGACCACATCACATAAGACCTCATCTTGGAAAGGTTTTATTGCATATGAGAGAAGACATTGGTGGGTGACATAGAGGTTTCTCCCTAGACTCAACCATCCAATACTATATGGCTTTGGGTGAGGCTTCATGGATGGATTTATGATTTTCAAAACATTAACGGAGACTAAATTTTTTTGACTTCCACTATTAAGAATGAAATTTAGAGGCTTACCTTTCACCCACAACATCGAGTGAAACAATCTTTCCTTGTCATCTAGCCTTTCCTCGTGGGTCTGTGATGAAACAAAAATGGCTTCAGGATCATCATCTACAATTTCTTCTTCAACCTCTTCGACTGTAAGGTTTGTATGAGGTAGAGTAGTAGATGTTGAGGATTGTTACTTAGAAAGTAAGGACTTGATAGCTCGACATTATTCTTTGGAGTGAGTTCTAGATTTGTGATAATCACACCACTTCCCAGTCTTTCTTCTTTTTGCTTCAAATTTTGGCCCATGTTTGACCTTCTTTGTCACTTATCCATTTTGAAGTTTGATTATTTATATTCATTCTTCCATGCTGCTACTCAATCTTCACTATGAACTTCTATGCCTTACTGATGGTTTCCAAATTGAAGAGTTCCCTTTCTCCCAATATGTACCATTATAGTCCAACATGATATTTGAGAACCTTATGTTTCTCACTTTCTTAGATGCCTAATCTTATAGATAGAGTATGAAAAATGTTAGTGTAATCTTGAACAGACTGTTCCTTACATTGGCAAAGTTGTTACCACTCTATATATAGATCGTCATATGCTACAAAGGGGTAGTATTCTTCTTTTACAGCTTCTATGAAATCATCCCATGTAGGTTCCATCTCAAGGCCAATATCATCTACACTGAATCTCTTTTTGTACACTTCTTACCAATTTTTGATAGACAATGATGCTTTTCAAAGAGTAAAAGTAATCTTCTCTTTATCAGTGAATTTATTTTAAAAAAATAAGATGACAATTTATCTAACCAATTTTCTACTACATCAGCATTGATTTTGCCTTCAAATTTAGGAATATCAAAATTCACCTGAGCCTTGAAGGGTGTTGGGGCATTGAAAGGATATGGGGGTACAGATGAGAGCTAGAATTTCCCATCGAGATTTGTTGGAGAATTTGAGAAAATTGTTGTAGCATCTATGCTTCTACTATTGGAGGGTTTGATTCACCATTTCCTTGAAAGGATTGGATATCTCAGTGTTGTCTTCCATTTGAAGTCCTTTGGAGTGAATAGGTGGATAGTTTGTTGGTTCTATTTTCCACCCAAGCTTCCTATAATCTGACCTCATCCCTGGGATCATACACTCTAAAGACAAACTGCTCTGATACCACTAATCCAAAACACAAAAGCTCTGGTTGAAAGATAATTTAGAAATAAGAACAACACAATTCAAATAATGTTCTCTGAAAAGAGATGTTTTATTGATCAAAATCGTAGATCTAAACATATGCCTATCTCTGAGAAGAGATGTCTAATTTACATTTTAGGTTACATCTTCATTTATGAATATTTTGAAGGTGTGATAAGGATGTGGAAGGTCACCAATATTTAGGGAGATTAAGTGGTTCAACTTCCACAATTTACAACAATACAAAATTAAAGGAATTACTATTTTTATAAACTTACTATTTTTAAAATGCACTACTAAAATTAAAATTTGGGGCACTTTCATTGAGTTTTAGTAGGTCAAACCTCATTGAGAAAAGCTCATGCCATCTCTGACATTTCTCTCATTATTAGCTTTCTAATGGTTTAAACGGTGAGTCAATTGGAGCTACGGTGTAAAAGTTATGGCTCCTAGAAGTTTTATCATCAAATGGGGTGGACCCATCACCCGAATTGTCATCTGAATTGTTGCCTTGATCATTCTTCCCTCATTGAGAAGTAATGGTCCCCATTGCATCAATATTTTACATCAAGTGTGGTAGTTTTACTTTGATTTTATTTTCGATGTATACTTGGAAGGGACTGTGATTTATGGAAGTTGCAGGCCCTGATTGTTCATCATTTCTATCTAACCATTAGTCTATGGATGGAAGGCCATGAAATTCTTTAGCTCGGTATCTATTTACTTTTGTTGTTGTATTTTTTGTGTATTCAGGGCTATAACATTAGCCCTTTTAGATTATTTTGGTTTGACCACCATGATAAAAAATTTCTTGGCACTAATTAGAGAGACAGATGTAGAAGGTGGTACCTCTGGTACCCTGTAGCACCATGTTTTAAGAGTGAGAGTGATCCTTTGAGTTCTTGATTCATAGATGCCTTGTTGATCATACATGAATGGCTGACCAAAAAGTACATCAAAAACATTTAGATTGACCACATCACATAAGACCTCATCTTGGAAAGGTTTTATTACATATGAGAGAAGACATTGGTGGGTGACACAGAGGTTTCTACCTGGACTCAACTATCCAATACTGTATGGCTTTGGGTGAGGCTTCATGGATAGATTTAATCTTTTTACAACATTTGTAGAGATTAAATTCTTTTGACTTCCACTATCAAGAATAAAATGTAGAGGCTTACCATTCACCCACAACTTAGGGTGAAACAACCTTTCCTTGTCATCTAGCCTCTCCTCATGGGTCTGTGATGAAGCAACAATGGATTTAGGATTAGCATTTACAATTTCTTCTTCAACCTCTTTGACTATATGTTCTATATGAAGTAGAGCAGTAGATGTTGAGGATTGTGACTCAGAATGTAGGGACTTGAAGGCTCAACATTATTCTTTAGATTGAGTTTCAGATTTGTGATAATGACACCACTTCCTAGTCTTTCCTTCCTTTTTCTTCCAAGTTTGGCTTCGTGTCTGACCTTCTTTGTCACTTTTCAATTTTGGAGGTTGATTCTTTATATTTATTCTTCCATGCTTCTACTCAATCTTCACTACGAACTTGTATGCCTCACTGATGGTTTACAAATTAATGAGTTCCATTTCTCTACATATGTACCATTGTAGTTTGCCATGATATTTGAGAACCTTATGTTTCTCACTTTCTTGGATGCCCAATCTCATAGACAGAGAATGAAAAATATCAGTGTAATCTTGAATAGACTATTCCTTACCTTGGCAAATTTGTTGCCACTCTATATACAGATCGTCATATGCTCTAATGCACTAGTATTCTTCTTTTACAGCTTCTATGAAATCATCATATTGAGGTTCTATCTCAAGGCCAATATCATCTGCACTAAATCTCTTTTTGTACACTTCCCACCAAGTTTTGACAAGCAAAAATGCTTTCAAAAGAGAAAAAGTAATCTTATCTTTATCAATGATTTTATTTATATAAAAATAAGATGACAATTGATCCAACCAATTTTATACTACATCAGCATTGCTTTTGCCTTCAAATGTAGGGATATCAAAATTCCCCTGAACCTTGAAGGGTGTTGGGGCACTGCAAAGTATGTGGGGGTGCGAATGAGGATCCATAATTTCCCATCAAGATTATTTGGAGAATTTGAATGAATTGTTGTTGCATCTACACTTGCTTCTATTAGAGGTATTAATTCACCATTTCCTTGAAAGGATCAGATATACCGGTGTTGTCTACCATTTGAAGTCATTTGGAGTGAATAGGTGAATAGTCTGTTGGTTCAATTTTCCACCCAAGCTTCTTTTAATCTGACCTCATCCTTGGGATCATACACTTCAAATATAAATTTCTCTAATACCACTGATCCAAAACTTGAAAGCTTTGGTTGAAAGATAATTCAAAAATAAGAACAACACAATTCAAATAATGCTATTTCTAATAAGAGATGTTTTATTGATCAAAATTTCAGACCCAAACATGTGCCTATCTCTGAAAAGAGATGTTTGATTTCCATTTTAGGCCACATATTCATTTATACATGTTTTTAAGGTGTGGGGATAATGTGGAAGGTCACCAATCTTGAGGGAGATAAAGTGGTTTGACTTCCATGATTTACAACAATACAGAATTCAAAGAACTATTATTTTTAGAAAATTAATATTTTTAGACTTCACTACTAAAATTAAAATTTGGGGCACTTCCATTAGGTTTTAGGGGGTTAAAATTCATCATGAAATTCTGATGCCATCTCATGATGTTTAACTCATTATTATCTTTCCAATGGTTGAAATGACAAGTCAACTAGAACTATGGTGTAAAAGTTATGGCTCCCAGAAGTTATGTCATCAATTAGGGTGGACCCATCACCCAAATTGTCATATGAATTATTGTCTAGATCATTCCTCCCTCCTTGAGAAGTAATGGTCCCTATTACATCAATATTTTCCATCAAGTGTGGTAGTTATACTTTGATTTGATTCTCGATGCATACTTGGAAGGGACTGTGATTTATGGAACTATGCAAGGCCCAATTATTCACCGTTTCGTTCTGACCATTAGAATGTGGATGGATGGCAATGAAATTCTTTAGATCGATATCTATTTGCTTTTTTTGTTATGTTTTTTTATGTAGTTATGGCTGTAACATTGGCCCTTTTTGATTCTTATGGCTTGACCACCATGAGAAAAAAATTCTTGGCACTAATTAGAGAGATAGATGTAGAAGGTGGTACCTCTAATACCCTATAGCATCATGTTCCAAGAGTGAGAGTGATCCTTCAAGTTCTTGATTCATAGATGCCATGTCAATCATACATGAATGGCTAACCAAAGAGTACATCACAAACATCTAGTTGACCACATCACATAAGACCTCATCTTCGAAAGGTTTTATTGCATATGAAAGAAGACATTGGTGGGAGACATGAAGGTTTCTCCCTGGACTCAAGCATCCAATACTGTATGGCTTTGGGTGAGGATTCATGGATAGATTTAGGCTTTTCACAATATTATCAGAGATTAAATTCTTTTGACTTCCAATATCAATAATGAAATGGAGAGGCTTGCCTTTCACACACATCTTAGAGTGAAACAACAATTCCTTGTCATCTAGCCTCTCTTTATGGGTTTATGATGAAGCAAAATTGGCTTTAGGATCATCATCTACAATTTCTTCTTCAACCTCTTCATTTCCAGGGTCTGTATGAGGTAGAGCAGTAGATGTTGAGGATTGTGACTCAAAAAGTAGGGACTTAATGGCTTGACATTCTTCTTTGGAGTGAGTTCTAGATTTATGATAATCACACCACTTTTCAGTCTTTCCTTCCTTTTGCTTTCAATTTTGGCCTCATTTCTGATCTTATTTATCACTTTTCCATTTTGAAGGTTGATTCATTATATTCATTCTTCCATGCTTCTACTCAATCTTCACTATGAACCTGTATGCCTCACTGATGGTTTCCAAATTGAAGAGTTCTATTTCTCCTCATATGTGCCATTGTAGTCCATCACAATATTTGAGAACCTTATGTTTCTCACTTTCTTGGATGCCCAATCTTATAGATTGAGAATGAAAAATGTCACTGTAATCTTGAACAAACTATTCCTAACCTTGGAAAAGTTGTTGCCACTCCATATACAGATCGTCATATGCTCCAATGGGCTAATATTCTTCCTTTACAACTTATATGAAATCATCCTATGTAGGTTACATCTCAAGCCCAATATCATCTACACTGAATCTCTTTTTGTACACTTCCTACCAAGTTTTGACATGCAAAGATGCTTTCAGAAGAGCAAAAGTAGTATTCTCTTTATCAGTGAATTTATTTACATAAAAATAAGATGAAAATTGATCCAACCAATTTTCTACTACATCAACATTGATTTTGCCTTCAAATGTAGGGATATCAAAATTCACCTGAACCTTGAAGGGTGTGTAGGCACTGTAAAGATGTGGGGGTAAGGATGAGGAGCTAGAATTTCCCATCGAGATTTGTTGGAGTATTTGAGAGAACTATTGTAGCATCTGTGCTTGCTACTATTGGAGGGCTTCATTCACCATTTCCTTGAAAGGATCGGATGTCTCAGTGTTGTCTTCCATTTGAAGTCATTTAGAGCAAATAGGTGGATAGTCTTCTAGTTTTGTTTTCTACCCAAGCTTCCTATAATCTGACCTCATCCTTGGGATCATACACTCTAAAGACAAACTTATCTGATACATCTAATACAAAACTTGAAAGATTTGGTTGAAAGATAATTCATAAAAAAGAACAACACAATTCAAATAATGCTATCTTTGAAAAGAGATGTTTTATTGATCAAAATTGCAAACCCAAACATACGCCTATCTATGAAAAGAGATGTCTAATTTCCATTTCAAGTTACATCTTAATTTATACATGTTTTGAAGGTGTGAGGAGGATGTGGAAGGTCACTGATCTCTAGGGAGATTTAGTGGTTTGACTTCCATAATTTATAACAATATAGAATTCAAGGAATTACAATTTTTAGAAACTTAATTTTTTAGACTGCACTACTACAATTGAAATCTGAGGCACTTTTATTGGGTTTTATGGGTTTAAAATTCATTGATCAGAGCTCATATAATCTCATGATGTTTCCCTCATTATTGTCTTTCCAATGGTTCAAACAGTGAGTCAATTGGAGCTATGGTGTAAAAGTTATGGCTTCTAAAAGTTTCATCATCAATTAGGGTGGACCCATCACCCAAATTATCATTTGAATTGTTGCCCAGATCATCCCTTCCTCATTGAGAAGAAACGGTCCCCATTACATCAATATTTCCCATCAAGTGTGGTAGTTGTACTTTGAATTGATTCTTGATGCATACTTAGAAGGGACTATGATTTATGGAACTATGGAGGCCCTGATTATTCACCATTTCTATCTGACCATTAGTCTATGGATGGAGGGCCATGAAATTATTTAGATTGGTATCTATTTGCTTCTATTATTAGGGTTTTTGTGTAGTCAGGGCTATAACATCAACCCTTTTGGATTCTTATGGCTTGACCATAATGAGAACTAATTTCTTGGCATTAATCAGAGAGATATATGTATAAGGTGGTACTTGTGGTACCCTATAACACTGTGTTCCAAGATTGAGAGTGATCCTTCAAGTTTTTGATTCATAAATGCCATGTCGATCATACATAAATAGTTGACCAAAGAGTACTTCACAAACATCTAAATTGACCACATCACATAAGACCTCATCTTGGAAAGGTTTTATTGCATATGAGAGAAGACATTGGTGGGTGACACAGAGGTTTCTCCCTGGATTCAACCATCCAATACTGTATGGCTTTGGGTGAGGCTTCCTGTATATATTTAGGATTTTCACAACATTAGCAAAGATTAAATTCTTTTGACTTCCACTTTCAAGAATGAAATGTAGAGGCTTACCTTTCACCCATAACTTAGAGTGAAAAAACCTTTCCTTGTCATCTAGCCTCTCCTTATGGGTCTATGATAAAGTAACAATGGCTTTAGGATCAACATCTACAATTTCTTGTTCAACCTCTTTGACTACAAGGTATATATGAGGTAGAGTAGTAGATGTTGAGGATTGTGACTTAGAAATCAGGGACTTGATGGCTTGACATTCTTCTTTGGAGTGAGTTATAGATTTGTGATAATCACACCACTTCTCATTCTTTCCTTCATTTTGATTCCAATTTTGGCCTCATGCTTGACCTTCTTTGTAAATTTATAATTTTGAAGGTTGATACTTTATATTCATTCTTCCATGCTTCTACTCAATCTTAACTATGATCTTGTATGCCTCACTGATGGTTTCCAAGTTGAAGAGTTCCATTTATCTTCATATGTACCATTGTAGTCTACCATGATATTTGAGAACCTTATGTTTTTCACTTTATTGGATGTCTAATCTCATAGATAGAGAATGAAAAATGTCAGTGTAATCTTGAACAGACTATTCCTTACCTTGGCAAAGTTGTTGACACTCTATATACAAATCATCATATGCTCTAATGGGGTAGTCTTCTTCCTCTACAGCTTTTATGAAATCATCCCATGTAGGTTCCATCTCAAGGCCAATATCATCTGCACTGAATCTCTTTTTGTAAACTTACCACCAATTTTTGATAGGTAATGATGCTTTCAAAAGAGCAAAAGTAATATTCTCTTTATTAGTGAATTTATTTACAAAAAAATAAGATGGCAATTGATCCAACCAATTTTCTACTACATTAGCATTGATTTTGCCTTCAAATGTAGGGATATCAAAATTCACCTGAATCTTGAAGGGTGTTGGGGCACTAAAAGGATGTGGGGGTGCAGATGAGGAGCCAAAATTTCTCATGGAAATTTGTTGGATAATTTGAGTGAATTGTTTTAATATCTATGTTTGCTACTATTGGAGGGATTAATTCACCATTTCCTTGAAAAGATCAGATGTCTCAGTTTTGTCTGTCATTTGAAGTCATTTGGAGTGAATAGGTGGAGAGTCTATTGGTTCTATTTTCAACCTAAGCTTCCTATAATTTGAGCTCATCCTTGGGATCATACACTCTAAAGACAAACCACTTTGATACCACTGATCCAAAACTCAAAAACTTTGGTTGAAAGATAATTCAGAAATAAGAACAACATAATTCAAATAATGCTATCTCTAAAAAGCGATGTTTTATTGATCAAAATTGCAGACCCAAACATATGCCTATCTCTGAGAAGAGATGTCCAATTTCCATTTTAGGTTACATATTCATTTATACATGTTTTGAAGGTGTGAGGAAGATGTGTAAGGTCACTAATATTGAGAGAGATTAATTGGTTTGACTTCCATGACTTACAACAATACAAAATTTGAGGAATTACTATTTCTAGAAACTTACTATTTTTAGACTGTACTACTAAAATTAAAATTTGGGGAACTTTTATTGGCTTTTAAGGGCTCAAAATTCATTAATCAAAGATCATACTATCTCACAACATTCCCCTCATTATTAGCTTTCCAACAATTCAAACAACGAGTCAATTGGAGCTATGGTGTAAAAGTTATGGCTCTTAGAAGTTTCGTCATCAATTGAGGTGGACTCATCACCTGAATTGTCATCTGAATTGTTGCCCAAATCATTCCTCCCTTGTTGAGAAGTAATTATCCCCATTGCATCAAGATTTTCCATCAAGTGTGGTAGTTATACTTCTATTTAATTCTCGATGCATACTTGGAAGAGACTGTGATTTATGGAACTGTGCATGGCCTGATTGTTCACCATTTCTATCTGACCATTAGTTTGTGGATGGAAGGCTATGAAATTGTTTAGCTTGGTATCTATTTGCTTTTGTTGTTGTGTTTTTTGTGTAGTCAAGTTTGTAACATCAACCCTTTTGGATTCTTGTGGCTTGACCACCATGAGAACAAATTTCTTATCACTAATCAGAGAGACAAATGTAGAAGGTGGTACCTCTGGTACCCTAGAGTGTCATGTTCTAAGAGTGAGAGTGATCCTTCAAGTTCTTGATTCATAGATGCCATGTTGATCATGCATGAATGGTTGACCAAAGAGTACATCAAAAACATCTAGATTGACCACATCATATAAGACCTCATCTTGGAAATGTTTTATTGCATATGAGAGAAGACATTGGTGGGTGACATGGAGGTTTCTTCCTATACTAAACCATCCAATATTGTATGGCCTTGGGTGTGGCTTCTTGGATAGATTTATGATTTTCACAACATCAGCAAAGATTAAATTCTTTATACTTCCACTATCAAGAATGAAATGTAGAGGCTTACCTTTCACCCCTAACATAGAGTGAAATAACCTTTCCTTGTCATCTAGCATCTCCTCATGGGTTTGTGATGAAACAACAATGGCTTTAGGATTAGCATCTACAATTTTTTATTCAACCTCTTTGACTACAGGGTCTATATGAAGTAGAGTAGTAGATGTTGAGGATTGTGACTTAGAAAGTAGGGACTTGATGGCTTAACATTTTTATCTAGAGTGAGTTCTAGATTTGTGATAATCGCACCACTTCCCAGTCTTTCTTTCCTTTTGCTTCCAATTTTGGCCTCGTGTCTGACCTTCTTTATCACTTTTCCATTTTGAAGGTTGATTCTTTATATTCATTCTTCCATGCTTTTACTCAATCTTCACTATGAACTTGTATGCCTCACTGATGGTTTCCATATTGAAGAGTTCCATTTCTCCCCATATGTACCATTGTAGTCCACAACGATATTAGAGAACCTTATGTTTCTCACTTCCTTGGATGCATAATCTCATAGATAGAGAATAAAAAATGTCAGTGTAATCTTAAACAAACTATTTTTTACCTCAGTGAAGTTGTTGCCACTCTATATTTAGATCATCATATGCTCCAATGGGGTAGTATTCTTCTTTTACAGCTTTTATAAAATCATCCCATGTAGGTTTCATCTCAAGGCCAATATCATCTGCACTGAATCTCTTTTTGTACACTTCCCACTAATTTTTGATAGGCAATGATGCTTTCAGAAGAATAAAAGTAATATTATCTTTATCAGTGAATTTATTTATAAAAAAATAAGATGACAATTGATCCAACCAATTTTTTACTACATTAGCATTGATTTTGCCTTCAAATGTAGGGATATCAAAATTCACCTAAACCTTGAAGGGTGTTACATAACTGAAAGGATGTGGGGGTGCAGATGAGGAGCCAAAATTTCCCATTGAAATTTGATAGAGAATTTGAGAGAATTGTTGTAGCATCTGTGCTAGCTACTATTGGAAGGATTCATTCACCATTCCTTGAAAGGATCAGATGTGTCAGTGTTGTCTACCATTTGAAGTCATTTGGAGTGAATAGGTGGATAGTTTGTTGGTTCTATTTTCCACCCAAGCTTCTTGTAATCTAACCTCATCCCTGGGATCATACACTCTAAAGATAAACCACACTGATACAAATGATCTAAAACTCGAAAGCTTTAGTTGAAAGATAATTCAAAAATTAAAAAAACACAATTCAAATAATGTTATCTCTGAAAAGAGATGTTTTATTGATCAAAATTGTAGACCCTAACATATGCCTATCTCTGAGAAGAGATGTTAGATTACTATTTCAAGTTACATCTTCATTTATACATGTTTTGAAGGTGTGAGGAGGATGTGTAAGGTCACAAATCTTGAGGGACATTAAGTTGTTTGACTTCCACAATTTACAACAATATAGAATTCAAGGAATTACTATCTTTAGAAACTTACTATTTTTAGACTGCACTACTAAAATTAAAATTTGGGGCACTTCTATTGGGTTTTAGGGGTTCAAACTTCATGAGTAGATCTCATGCAATCTCACAATTTTACCCTCATTATTAGCTTTCCAATGGTTCAAACGGCAAGTCAATTAGAGCTACAATATAAAAGTTATGGCTCTCAAAAGTTCCATCATCAATTGGGGTGGACCCATCACCCAAATTGTCAACTAAATTGTTGGCCAGATCATTCCTCCCTCCTTGAGAAGTAATGGTCCCCATTACATCAATATTTACCAACATGTGTGGTAGTTGTACTTTGATTTGATTCTCAATGCCTAATTAGAAGGGACTATGATTTATGGAACTGTATAGGCCCCAATTGTTCACCATTTCTATCTAACCATCAGTCTGTGGATGAAAGGCCATGAACTTCTTCAGCTTGGTATCTATTTGATTCTACTATTATGTTTTTTGTGTAGTCAGGGCTGTAACATCAGCCCTTTTAGATTCTTGTGGCTTAACCACCCTAAGAATAAATTTCTTGGCACTAATCGGAGAGATAGATGTAGAAGGTGGTACCTCTAGTACCGTGTAGCATTGTGTTCTAAGAGTGATAGTGATCCTTCAAGTTATTGATTCATAGATGCCATGTTGATCATACATGAATGGCTAACTAAAGAATACATCACAAACATCTATATTGACCACATCACAGAAGACCTCATCTTGGAAAGTTTTTATTACATATGAGAGAAGACAATGGTGGGTGACACAGAGGTTTCTCCCTGGACACAACCCTCCAATAATGTATGGTTTTGGGTGAGGATTCTTTGATATATTTAGGCTTTTCACAACATTAGTGGAGATTAAATTCTTTTGACTTTCACTATCAAGAATAAAATGCAGAGGCTTACCTTTCACCCATAACTTAGAGTGAAACAACCTTTCCTTATCATCTAGCCTCTCCTCATGGGTCTGTGATGAAGCAACAATGGCTTTAGGATTAGCATTTACAATTTCTTCTTCAACCTCTTCGACTATAGGGTTTGTATGAGGTAGAGTAGTAGATGTTGAGGATTGTGACTTAGAAAGCAGGGACTTGATGGCTCAACATTCTTATTTAGAGTGAGTTCTAGATTGGTGATAATCACACCACTTCCTAGTCTTTCTTTCCTTTTTCTTCCAATTTTGGCCTTGTGACTAACCTTCTTTGTCACTTTTCCATTTTGAAGTTTGATTCTTTATATTCATTCTTTCATGCTTCTCCTCAATCTTCACTATGAACTTGTATGCCTCACTGATGGTTTACAAATTGAAGTGTTCCATTTCTCCCCATATGTGCCATTATAGTCTAACATGATATTTGATAACCTTATGTTTCTCACTTTTTTAGATGCCCAATCTCACAAATAGAGAATGAAAAATGTTAGTGTAATCTTGAACAGACTGTTTCTTACCTTGGTAAAGTTGTTGCCACTCTATATATAGATCGTCATATGCTACAAAGGGGTAGTATTCTTCTTTTACAGCTTCTATGAAATCATCCCATGTAGGTTCCATCTCAAGGCCAATATCATTTGCACTGAATCTCTTTTTGTACACTTCCCACCAATTCTTGATAGGTAACGATGCTTTTAGAAGAGTAAAAATAATCTTCTCTTTATCAGTGAATTTATTTACAAAAAAATAAGATGAAAATTTATCTAACCAATTTTCTACTACATCAGCATTGATTTAGCCTTCAAAATTAGGGATATCAAAATTCACATGAACCTTGAATGGTGTTGGGGCATTGAAAGGATATGGGGGTGTGAATGAGGAGCTAGAATTTCCCATCGATAATTGTTGGAGAATTTGAGAAAATTTTTGTAGCATCTATGCTTCTATTGTTGGAGGGTTTCATTCACCATTTCCTTGAAAGGATCAGATGTCTCAGTGTTGTTTGCCATTTGAAGTCCTTTGGAGTGAATAGGTGGATAGTTTGTTGGTTCTATTTTCCATCGAAGCTTCCTGTAATTTGACCTCATCCTTGGGATCATACACTCTAAAGACAAATTGCTTTAATACCACTGATCTAAAACATAAAAGCTTTGGTTGAAAGATAATTTAGATATAAGAACAACACAATTCAAATAATGTTATCTCTAAAAAGAGATGTTTTATTGATCAAAATCGTAGACCCAAACATATGCCTATCTTTGAGAATAGATGTATGATTTCCATTTTAGGTTACATCTTCATTTATAAATATTTTGAAGGTGTGAGGAGGATGTGGAAGGTCACCAACATTGAGGGAGATTAACTAGTTCCACTTCCATGATTTACAACAATACAAAATTTGAGGAATTACTATTTTTAGATTGCAATACTAAAATTAAAATTTTGGGCCCTTTTATTGGGTTTTAGGGGCTCAAAATACATCAAGTAGAGATCATGCCACATCATGACATTCCCCTCATTATTGGCTTTCTAATGGTTCAAATGGAGAATCAATTGGAGCTACGGTGTAAAATTTATGGCTCCTAGAAGTTCCATCATCAATTGGGGTGGACCCATCACCTGAATTATCATCTAAATTATTGCCCAGATCATTCCTCCCTCTTTGAGAAGCAAAGGTCCCCATTGGATCAATATTTGACATCAAGTATGGTATTTATACTTTGATTTGATTCTTGATGCATAATTGGAAGGGACTATGATTTATGGAACTGTGTAGGCCCTGATTGTTCACCATTTCTATCTGACCATCAGTCTGTGGATGAAAGGCCATGAACTTCTTCAGCTCAATATCTATTTGCTTTTATTGTTATGTTTTTTATGTAGTTAGGGCTGTAACATCATCCCTTTTGGATTCTTATGGCTTAACTACCATGAGAACAAATTTCTTGGCACTAATCACAGAGAAAGATGTAGAAGGTGGTACTTCTGGTACCCTATAGTGCCATTTTCTAAGGGTGAGAGTGATCCTTCAAGTTCTTAATTCATAGATGCCATGTTGATCATAAATGAATGATTGACCAAAGAGTACATTAGAAATATCTAGATTGACCACATGACATAAGACCTCATCTTGGAAGGGTTTTATTGCATATGAGAGAAGACATTGGTGGGTGACACGAAGGTTTCTCCTTGGACTCAACCATCTAATACTGTATGGCCTTAGGTGAGGCTTTATAGATAGATTTAGGCTTTTAACAACATTAGCAAAGATTAAATTCTTTTGATTTCCACTATCAAGAATGAAATGTAGAGGCTTACCTCTTACCCACAACTTAGAGTGAGATAACCTTTCCTTGTCATCTAGCCTCTCCTCATGCATCTGTGATGAAGTGACAATGGCTTTAGGATCAACATCTACAATTTCTTCTTCAACCTCTTTGACTATAGGGTCTATATGAGGTACAATAGTAGATGTTGATGATTGTGACTCATAAAGTAGGGACTTGATGGCTCGACATTCTTCTTTAGAGTGAGTTCCAGATTTGTGATAATCACACCACTTCTTAGTCTTTCCTTCCTTTTACTTCTAATTTTGGCCTCGTGTCTAACCTTCTTTATCACTTTTCTATTTTGAAGGTTGATTCTTTATATTCATTCTTCCATGCTTCTGCTCAATCTTCACTGTGAACTTGTATGCCTCACCGATGGTTTCCAAATTGAAGAGATCCATTTCTCCTTATATATACCATTGTAGTCCACCACAATATTTGAGAACCTTATATTTCTCACTTTCTTGGATGCCCAATCTCCTAGATAGAGCATGAAAAATGTTAGTTTAATCTTGAACAAACTATTCTTTACCTTGGTGAAGTTGATGCCACTCTATATACAGATTGCCATATGCTCCAATGGGCTAGTATTCTTCCTTTACAGCTTCTATGAAATCATCCCATGTAGGTTCCATCTCAAGGCCAATATCATCTGCACTAAATCATTTTTTGTACACTTCTCACCAATTTTTGATAGGCAATGATGATTTTATAAGAGAAAAATTAATCTTATCTTAATAGGTGAATTTATTTATGAAAAAATAAGATGATAATTGATCCAACCAATTTTCTACTACATCAGCATTGATTTTGCCTTCAAATGTAGGGATATCAAAATTCACTTGAACCTTGAAGGGTGTTGGGGCATTGAAAGGATATGGGGGTGCAGAGGAGGAGCCAAAATTTCACATGGAGATTTATTAGATATTTTGAGTGAATGCACCTATGCTTTCTACTTTTGGAGGGCTTCATTCACCATTTGCTTGAAAGGATCAGATGTCTCAGTGTTTTCTACCATTTGAAGTCATTAGGAGTGATTAGGTGGATAGTCTACTGGTTTTATTTTCCACCCAAGCTTCTTGTAATCTAACCTCATCCTTGGGATCATACACTCTAAATAAAAACCACTCTGATACCATTGATTTAAAACTTGAAAGCTTTGGTTGAAAGATAATTCAAAAATAAGAACAACACAATTCAAATAATGTTATCTCTGAAAAGAGATGTTTTATTGATCAAAATTGTAGACCCAAACATATGCCTATCTCTGAAAAGAGATGTCTAATTTCCATTTTGTAGTACATCTTCATCTATACATGTTTTGAAGGTGTGAAGAGGATGTGGAAGGTCACCAATCTAGAGGGAGATTAAGTGGTTTGACTTCCATGATTTACAACAATACATAATTTAAGGAATTACTATTTTTAGAAACTTACTATTTTTAGACTACATTACTAAAATTTAAATTTGGGGCACTTCCACTACGTTTTAAGGGTTAAAAATTCATTGAACAGATCTCATGCCATCCCATAATGTTCCCCTCATTATTAGCTTTCCAATGCTTCAAATGATGAGTCAATTGGAGCTACAGTGTAAAGGTTATGGCTCTGAGAAGTTCTGTCATCAATTAGGGTAGACCCATCACCCGAATTGTCATCTAAAATGTTGCTCAGATCATTCCTCCCACCTTGAGAAGTAATGGTCCCCATTTTATCAAGATTTGCCGTAAAGTGTGGTAGTTATACTTTGATTTGATTCTTAATGCATACTTGGAAGGGACTGTGATTTATGGAACTATGAAGGACCTGATTATTCCCCATTTTTGTCTAACCATTAGTCTGTGGATAAAAGACCGTGAACTTGTCCAACTTGATATCTATTTACTTCTATTTTTTTTTTTAGTGTGGTCAGGGCTGTAACATTGACCCTTTTAGATTCTTGTGGCTTGACCACCATGAGAACAAATTTCTTAGCACTAATCAAAGAGATAGATGTACAAGGTGGTACCTCTGGTACCCTATAGTTTCATGTTCCAAGAGTGAGAGTGATCCTTTGAGTTCTTGATTCATAGATTCCATGTCAATCATACATGAATGGCTGACCAAAGAGTACATCACAAATATCTAGATTCACCGCATCACATAAGACCTCATCTTGGAAATGTTTTATTGCATATGAGAGAAGACATTAGTGGGTGACACAAAGGTATCTCCCTAGACTTAACCATCCAATACTATATGGATTTTAGTGAGGCTTCATGGAAGGATTTAGGCTTCTCAAAACATTAGCGGAGATTAAATTCTTTTGACTTCCACTATCAAGAATGAAATGTAGAGGCTTACCTTTCACCCATAACTTAGAGTGAAATAACCTTTCCTTGTCATCTAGCTTCTCGTCGTGGGTCTATGATGAAGTAATAATGGCTTAAGAATCATCATCTACAATTTATTCTTTAACCTCTTCGACTACAGGGTCTCTATGAGATAGAACATTAGATTTTGAGGATTGTGACTCAGAAAGCATGGACTTGATGGCTCAACATTCTTCTTTGGAGTGAGTTCCAAATTTGTGATAATCACACCACTTCTCAGTCTTTCCTTCCTTTTGCTTCCAATTTTTGCCTCGTGTCTGACCTTCTTTGTCACTTTTTCATTTTGAAGGTTGATTATTTATATTCATTCTTCCATGCTTCTACTCAATCTTCACTATGAACTTGTATGCCTCACTGATGGTTTCCAATTGAAGATTTCCATTTCACCCCATATCTATCATTGTAGTCCACCATGATATTAGAGAACCTAATGTTTCTCACTTTCTTGGATACCCAATCTCACACATAGATAATGAAAAATGTCAGTGTAGTCTTGAACAGACTTTTTCTTACCTCAATGAAGTTATTTCCACTCTATATATAGATCACAATATGCTCCAATGTGGTAGTATTCTTCCTTTATAGCTTTTATGAAATAATTCCATGTAGGTTCCATTTCAAGGCCAATATCATCTGCACTAAATCTCTTTTTGTATACTTCCCACCAATTTTTGATAGGCAATGATGCTTTCAGAATAAAAAAAGTAATCTTCTCTTAATTGATGAATTTATTTATAGAAAAATAAGATGAAAATTGATCCAACCAATTTTCTACTACATCAGCATTGATTTTACCTTCAAATGTAGGGATATAAAAATTCACCTAAACCTTGAAGGTTGTTGGGGCACTGAAAAGATGTGGGGCTGTAGATGAAGAGCCAAAATTTCCCATCAAGATTTGTTAGAGAATTTAAGTGAATTGTTGTAGCATCTCCACTTGCTACTATTGGAGGGCTTCATTCACCATTTCATTGAAAGGATCATATGTCTTGGTGTTGTCTACCATTTGAAGTCATTTGGAGTGAATAGATGGATAGTCTGTTGGTTATATTTTCTACCCAAGCTTCCTATAATCTGACCTCATCCTTGGGATCATACACTCTAAAGATAAACCACTCTGATACCACTAATACAAAACTTGAAATCTTTGGTTGAAATATAATTCATAAATAAGAACAACACAATTCAAATAATGCTATCTCTGAAAAGAGATGTTTTATTGATCAAAATTATAGACCCAAACATATGCCTATCTCTGAGAAGAGATGTCTAATTTCTATTTTAGGTTACATCTTAATTTATACATGTTTTGAAAGTGTGAGGAGGATGTGAAAGGTCACCAATCTCAAGGGAGATTAAGTGGTGTGACTTCCATGATTTATAATAATACAAAATTCAAGGAATTACTATTTTTAGACTCCACTACTAAAATTAAAACTTGGGGAACTTTCATTGGGTTTTAATTGGTCAAACTTCATTGAGAAAATCTCATTGCATCTCATGATGTTCCCCTCATTATTATCTTTCTAATGATTCAAACCGTGAGTCAATAGGAGCTATGATGTAAAAGTTATGGCTTCCGAAAGTTCCATCATCAATTAGGGTGGACCCATCACCCGAATTGTCATTTGAATTTTTGCCCAGATCATTCCTTCCTCCTTGAGAAGCAATTTTCCCCATTACATAAATATTTTCTATCAAGTGTGGTAGTTGTACTTTGATTTGATTCTCGATGCATACTTGGAAGGGACTGTGATTTATGGAGCTGTGCAAGGCCCAATTGTTCACCATTTCTGTCTGACCATCAGTCTATGGATGAAGGTTGTAAACTTCTTTAGCTCAGTATCTATTTTCTTCTATTTTTGTGTTTTTTTTGTATTTAGGGCTGTAACATCAGCCCTTTTGGATTCTTGTGGCTTGACCACCATGAGAACAAATTTCTTGGCACTAATCAGAGAGACAGATGTAGAAGGTAGTACCTCTGGTACCCTATACCACCATGTTCCAAGAGGAAGAGTGATCCTTTGAATTCTTGATTCATAGATGCCATGTCAATCATACATGAATGGCTAACCAAAGAGTACATCACAAACATCTAGATTGACCACATCATATAAGACCTCATCTTGGAAAGGTTTTATTTTATATGAGAGAAGATGTTGGTGGGTGACATAGAGGTTTCTCCTTGGACTCAACCATCTAATACTGTATAGCTTTTTGTGAGGCTTCATGGATAGATTTAGGTTTTTCATAACATTAGCAGAGATTAAATTCTTTTGACTTCCACTATCAAGAATGAAATGTAGAGGCTTAATTTTCACCCACAACTTAGAGTGAAATAACCTTTCCTTGTCATCTAGCCTCTCCTCGTGGGTCTGTGATGAAGCAACAATGGCTTCAGGATCAACATCTATAATTTCTTCTTCAGCCTCTTCAATTGTAGGGTCTATATGAGGTAGAGTAGTTGATTTTGATGATTGTGACTCAAAATGTAGGGACATGATGGCTTGACATTATTCTTTGGAGTGAGTTCTAGATTTGTGATAATCACACCACTTCCCACTCTTTCCTTCCTTTTCCTTCTAATTTTGGCCTCGTGTTTGACCTTCTTTGTCACTTTTCCATTTTGAAGGTTGACTCTTTATATTCATTCTTCCATGCTTCTACTCAATCTTCACTGTGAACTTGTATGCCTCACTGATGGTTTCTAAATTGAAGAGTTATATTTCTACCCATTTGTACCATTGTAGTCTGCCATGATATTTGAGAACCTTATGTTTCTCACTTTCTTGGATGCCCAATCTCACAGATAGAGAATGAAAAATGTTAGTGTAATCTTGAATAGACTATTCCTTACCTTGGTGAAGTTATTGCCACTCTATTTACAAATCATCATATGATCCAGTGGGGTAGTATTCTTCCTTTACATCTTTTATGAAATAATCCCATGTAGGTTCCATCTCAAGGCCAATATCATCTGCACTAAATCTCTTTTTATACACTTTCTACAAAACTTTTGATAGGCAATGATGCTTTCAAAATTGTAAAAGTAATCTTCTCTTTATCAGTTAATTTATTTACAAAAAATAAGATGATAATTGATCCAACCAATTGTCTACTACATCAGCATTGATTTTGCCTTCGAATGTAGGGATATCAAAATTCACTTGAACCTTGAAGGGTGTTGGGGTACTGAAAGGATGTGGGGTTGTAGATGAGGAGCCAAAATTTCCCATGGAGATTTATTGGAGAATTTGAGTGAATTATTGTAGCATCTACGATTGTTACTATTGGAGGGCTTCCTTTAAGATTTCCTTGAAAGGATCAGATGTCTTGGTGTTGTCTACCATTTGAAGTCATTTGGAGTGAATAGGTAGATAGTCTGTTGGTTCTATTTTCCACCCAAGCTTATTGTAATCTAACCTCATCCTTAGGATCATAAACTCTAAAGACAAACTTCTTTGATACCACTGATCCAAAACTCAAAAGCTTTGGTTGAATGATAATTCAGAAATAAGAACAACATAATTCAAATAATGCTATATATGGAAAGAGATGTTTTATTGATCAAAATTGAAAACCCAAACATATTCCTATCTCTAAGAAGAGATGTCTAATTTCCATTTTGGATTACATCTTCATTTTTACATGTTTTGAAGGTGTGAGGAGGATGTGGAAGGTCACCAATCTCGAGGGAGATTAAGTGGTTTGACTTCCATGATTTACAACAATACATAATTTGAGAAATTACTATTTTTAGAAACTTACTATTTTTAGACTACACTACTAAAATTAAAATTTGGGACACTTCCATTGGGTTTTATGGGGTTAAACATCATTGATAAAATCTCATGCCCTCAAATGATTTTCTCCTCATTATTATCTTTCCAACGGTTCAAATGGCGATCAACTGGAGCTACGGTGTAAAAGTTATGGCTCCTAAAAGTTTTATAATCAATTGGGGTGGAACCATCACCTGAATTGTCATTTGAATAGTTGCCCAGATCATTCCTCCCTCCTTGAGAAGCAATGGTCCCCATTGCATCAATATTTTCCATCAAGTATGGTAGTTGTAGTTTGATTTGATTCTTGATGCATACTTAGAAGGGACTGTGATTTATGGAACTATGCAGGGCTTGATTATTCACCATTTCTATCTGACCATGAGTATGTGGATAGAAGGCCATGAAATTCTTTAGCTTAGTATCTATTTGCTTCTATTGTTGTGTTTTTTGTGTAGTCATGGTTGTAACATCAGCCCTTTTAGATTCCTATGGCTTGACCACCATGAGAACAAATTTCTTGGCACTAATCAGAGAGACAGATGTAGAAGGTAGTACCTCTGGTACCCTATACCACCATGTTCCAAGAGGAAGAGTGATCCTTTGAATTCTTGATTCATAGATGCCATGTCAATCATACATGAATGGCTAACTAAAGAGTACATCACAAATATCTAGATTGACCACATCACATAAGACCTCATCTTATAAAGGTTTTATTGCATATGAGAGAAGACATTGGTGGGTGACACAAAGGTTTCTCCCTAGACTCAACCATCCAATATTGTATGGCTTTGGGTGAGGCTTCATGGACAAATTTAGGCTTTTCACAACATTAGCAAAGATTAAATTCTTTTGACTTCCACTATTAAGAATGAAATGTAGAGGCTTACCTTTCACCCACAACTTAGAGTGAAACAACCTTTTCTTGTCATCTAGCCTCTCCTCATGGGTCTGTGATGAAGCAACAATGGCTTTAGGATCAACATCTACAATTTATTCATCAACCTCTTTGACTGTAGGGTTTGTATGAGGTAGAGTAGTAGATGTTGAGGATTGTGACTCAAAAATCAAGGACTTGATGGCTCAACATTCTTCTTTGGAGTGAGTTCTAGATTTGTGATAATCACACCACTTCCCAGTCTCTCCTTCCTTTTGCTTCCAATTTTGGCCTCGTGTCTGACCTTCTTTATCAATTTTCCATTTTGAAGGTTGATTCTTTATATTCATTCTTCCATGCTTCACTCAGTCTTTACTGTGAACTTGTGTGCCTCACCGATGGTTTTCAAATTGAAGAGTTCCATTTCTCCCTATATGTACCATTATAGTCCGCCATGATATTTGATAACCTTATGTTTCTCACTTTCTTGGATGCCCAATCTCATAGATAGAGAATGAAAAATGTCAGTGTAATTTTGGATAGACTATTCCTTACCTTGGAAAATTTGTTGCTACTCTATATATAGATTGTCATATACTTCAAAGGGGTAGTATTATTCCTTTAAAGCTTTTATGAAATCATCCCATGTAGGTTCTATCTCAAGGCCAATATCATCTACACTAAATCTCTTTTTGTACACTTCTCACCAATTTTTGATAGGAAATGATGATTTCAAAAGAGCAAAAGTAATCTTCTCTTTATCAGTGAATTTATTTACAAAAAAATAAGATGACAATTAATCCAACCAATTTTCTACTACATCAGCATTGATGTTATCTTCAAATTTAGGGATATCAAAATTCACTTGAACCTTGATGGGTGTTGGGTCACTGAAAGGATGTAGGGGTGTGGATGAGGAGCTAGAATTTCCCATCGAGATTTTTTGGAGAATTTGAGTGATTTGTTGTAGCATCTACACTTGCTACTATTAGAGGGCTTCATTCACCATTTCCTGAAAAGGATTGGATGTCTTAGTGTTGTCTGCCATTTGAAGTCATTTGGAGTGAATAGGTGGATGGTCTATTGGTTCTATTTTCCACCCAAGCTTCTTGTAATCTAACCTCATCCTTGGGATCATACACTATAAAGACAAACTAATTTGATACCACTGATCCAAAAATTGAAAGCTTTGGTTGACAGATAATTCAAAAATAAGAAAAACACAATTCAAATAATTCTAAATCTTAAGAGAGATGTTTTATTGATCAAAATTGTAGACCCATACATATGGCTATCTCTAAGAAGAGATGTCTAATTTACATTTTGGGTTACATCTTCATTTATATATGGTTTGACTCCATGATTTACAATAATATAGATTTCAAAGAATTTCTATTTTTAGAAACTTACTATTTTTAGATTGTACTACTAAAATTAAAATTTAGGGAACTTCCATTGGGTTTTAGGGGGTCTAACCTCATTGAGTAGAGTTCATGCCATCTTATGATGTTTGACTCATTATTATCTTTCCAATGGTTCAAATGGAAAGTCAATTGGAGCTATAGTGTAAAAGTTATGGCAGAAGTTCCATCATCAATTGCGGTGGACCCATCACCCAAATTGTCATTTGAATTATTGCCTAGATCATTCCTTCCTCTTTGAGAAGCAATGCTCCCCATTACATCAATATTTGCTATCAAGTGTGGTATTTATACTTTGATTTGATTCTCGATGCATACTTGGAAGGGACTATGATTTATAGAACTATGCAGGGCCTGATTGTTCACCATTTCTATCTGGCCATTAGTCTATGGATGGAAGGCCATGAAATTCTTCATCTCAGTATCTATTTACTTCTATTTTTGTGTTTTTGTTGTAGTCAGGGTTGTAACATTAGCCCTTTTGGATTCTTGTGGCTTGACCACCATGAGAACAAATTTCTTGGCACCAATCAAAGAGACAGATGTAGAAGGTGGTACCTCTGGTACCCTATAACACCATGTTCCAAGAGTGAGAGTGATCATTTGAGTTCTTGATTCATAGATGCCATGTCAATCATACATGAATGGTTGACCAAAGAGTACATCACAAACATCTAGATTGACCACATCACATAAGACCTCATCTTGTAAAGGTTTTATTACATATGAGAGAAGACATTGGTGGGTGACACAGAGGTTTCTCCCTGGACTCAACCATCTAATACTGTATGGCTTTAGGTGAGGCTTGATGGATACATTTAGGTTTTTCACAACATTAGCGAAGATTAAATTCTTTTGACTTCCACTATCAAGAATGAAAGCAGAAGCTCACCTCTCACCCACAACATAGAGTGAAATAACCTTTCCTTGTCATCTTGCCTCTCCTCGTGGGTTTGTGATGAAGCAAAAATGGCTTCAAGATCAACATCTACAATTTCTTCTTTAACCTATTCGACTAGAGGGTCTATATAAGGTAGAGTAGTAGATGTTGAGGATTGTGACTCAAAAAGTAGGGACTTGATGGCTCGACATTCTTCTTTGGAGTGAGTTATAGATTTGTGATAATGGCACCACTTCCCAATATTTCCTTCCTTTTGCTTCTAATTTTTGCCTCGTGTTTGACCTTCTTTCTCACTTTTCCATTTTAAAGGTTGATTCTTTATATTAATTCATTCATACTTCTGCTCAATCTTCACTGTGAACTTATATGCCTCACCAATGGTTTCTAAATTGAAGAGTTCCATTTCTCCCTGTATGTACCATTGTAGTCCACCAAAATATTTGATAACCTTATGTTTCTCACTTTATTAGATGCCCAACCTCACAGATAGAGAATGAAAAATGTTAGTGTAATCTTGAATAGACTATTCATTACCTTGGTGAAGTTGTTACCACTCTATATTTAGATCATCATATGCTCTAATGGGGTAGTATTCTTACTTTATAGCTTCTATAAAATCATCCCATGTATGTTCCATCTCAAGGCAAATATCATCTGCACTTAATCTCTTTTTATACAATTCCCACCAATTTTTCATAGGCAATGATGCTTTCAGAAGAGAAAAATTAATCTTCTCTTTATCAATGAATTTATTTATAGAAAAATAAGATGATAATTGATTCAACTAATTTTCTACTACATCAAGATTGATTTTGCCTTCAAATGTAGGGATATCAAAATTCACTTAAATCTTTAAGGGTGTTGGGGCATTGAAAGGATGTGGGGGTTGTGGGGGTGCGAATGAAGAGCCAAAATTTTCCATCAAGATTTGTTGGAAAATTTTGAATTGTTGTAGCATCTATGCTTGTTACTATTAGAGGGCTTCATTCACCATTTTTTTGAAAGGATCAGATGTGTCAGTGTTATCTATCATTTGAAGTCATTTGTAGCGAATAGGTGGATAGTCTACTAGTTCTATTTTCCACCCAAGCTTCTTGTAATTTGACCTTATCCTTGGGATCATACACTCTAAAGACAAGCCACTCTGATACCACTAATCCAAAACTTAAAAGCTTTGGTTGAAAGATAATTTAGAAATAATAACAACACAATTCAAATAATGTTATCTCTTAAAAGAGATGTTTTATTGATCAAAATTGCAGACCCAAACATATGCCTATCTTTGAGAAGAGATGTCTACTTTATATTCAAGTTACATATTCATTTATATATGTTTTGAAGGTGTGAGGATGATGTGGAAGGTCACCAATCTCGAGGGATATTAAGTGGTTCAACTTCCATGATTTACAACAATATAGAATTCAAGGAATTACTATTTTTAGAAACTTAATATTTTTAGATTTCACTACAAAAATTAAAATTTGGGGCACTTCCATTGGGTTTTAGCAAGTAAAACTTCATTAATCAGAGCTCATGCCATCTCACGATGTTCCCCTCATTATTATCTTTCCAACGGTTCAAATGATGAGTCAATTGGAGCTACGGTGTAAAAGTTATGGCTCCCAGAAGTTTCATCATCAATTGGGGTAGACCCATCACCAAAATTGCCATATGAATTGTTTCCTGGATCATCTAATCAAGTGACTATAAGTAGGCTTGAGCATGATATCCTAGTATATCATTGAAAAATTCTTGTGAAAGAGGTGTAGTGAGATTTATGGGTTTCAAGATACCTAATAAAACATGATTACCACCAAAAACTCATTATGGAAAACTTTAAAATATATTAAAGGTGTTACGGATAAAGGTAAATGGAAATTAAAGGTTACTTTGATGATCAAGAATGCCATTTGTCACTAGATAAGGAAGAGGGTTGTTCAAATAAGATTGATGAGTCACTAAGACAACCAAGGAAAATGAAGTCTCTCCTATGACAACCCCTATAATATCAGGATAAAACCAATATGACACATTTTAAATAAAATTTATATACCTACCTAATTATAATATTTCTTTTTTTAACCTACTTATTCATGTGGGGACACTTGTCATAAGTCTTTCCAATGTACATTTTTTCCCACCTCATTCCCTTCTATATATAGTACCTAGTGTGAATTTGTAATCCATCCTCCACCTAAGTATGGTGAATCCTTGCTAATTTTATTCCTTTTATTAATAATACTATAGGTTTTATCTCCTTTTATGACTATACTTAGTGTGTATGTATGGATAGTTGATCATATTAAGTGATTTTATTAGTCTTCCTTGACATATTGTCCTATTCTAGCACCTATATGTAGTTTGAAATCTTATCTTATAGGTCATGTTAAGTTTAAGGGTTGAGTGTTTTTACCTATTAATTAATTTCATTTTAGACCTCTTGATTAGTCCTCCTAGACTAAGAATCTATCAGAACCTCCATATTGAAATGTTGATGTAAGAGATTAAGATTTGTAGTGGTGTATGTTTATATTAGTCTCATAGTCTACATTTGCACATGTAGTTGGTTGGTAGTGATCAATTATTATGGTACATCAATTCCTTAATTAGGTTAATTTTAGTTATCTTACACATTTCCTTTGTAATCAATAGGTCTATTATTATGATCCAGGCATCAATTTAGGCGACAATTCGGGTGACAGTTCCACCCCAATTGATGACGAAACTTCCAGGAGCCATAACTTTTGCACCGTAGCTCCAATTGACTCGCCGTTTGAACCGTTGGAAAGATAAGAACGAGGATAACGTCGTGAAATGGCATGGAGCTTTTCTCAATGAATTTTTACCATTGAAAACCCAACGGAAGTGCCTCAAATTTCAATTTTAATAGTGCTGTCTAAAAATAGTAAGTTTCTAAAAATAGTAATTCCTCGAATTATGTATTGTTTTAAATATTGGAAGTCATACCACTTCATCTCCCTCGAGATTGGTGACCTTCCACATCCTCCCCATGCTTTAAAATTGTGTATAAAAGAAGAGGTAACCCGAAATGTGAAGACAGACATCTCTTCCCAAAGATAAGCATATTTTTGTATTGCGATTTTGAGTAATACTACATCTCTTCTCAGAGAATTCATTATTACTGTGTTATTTCTATGTTATTGTGATATTTATCAACCAAAACTTCTGCGTTTTGGATCAGTTATTATTTTTAAGGTGATATCATCAAAGGAGCTATCCCTATCTCGAGATTTACCTCATTTATTAGGCCACCCACAATCTAAAGGTGTCTCCATGATATCACTTAAGTGAGGAGGCTTGAACAACCTCCTCAAGGGGAAAATTTTGATGATAACACAACCCTCAAATTTGGAAAAGTAATTCATTTTAAGTATTGGTCTCTTATCTCCATTCAAAGAAATATCTATGCATAAAATTTATATTTTTTTGAGAAATTATATATGGAAATGTTTAAATATGCATGTCATCTCAACTCCAAGACACAACTCTAATGAGATAAGATCATATTCACATAAGTATAAAGTTATCAATAATTAGTTAAACTGAACTTACACATTTAAAATAAATAATATAGTTATAGTAATTCATAATATAGATGAGTCAATAGAAAAAATTCCAATAATGAATGAACAATTTAATGTACTCAATAAATGGAAAGAACTAGTTTACAAATCACCACCTAAAGTAATAAATCTAATTTCAGTAAAAGACAACCACTTCAGTTTGATAGATTTAGATATAAACCACATGATATATTACACATATTTTTTGATAATAATTTAGTCACTCTTCCTCATAATTACCTTCATAATCTTTATTATGTAAAAGGCAAACTATTTTTCACGTATCATGATATAAAAATACATTGTGTTAATGATTGTTATGCATTTCATGAAAATATATCACAATTAGAAAAATAAATGTATTATTACATTTAAAAAATTAGATAATATGGTGATAGAATCAAATCATACACCTTCCTTTAAAAATTTAGTTGTACCTAAAAAGTATCCAATTATCATTTAAGAACTCATCAGCATTATACATAAAGTAGATATTGTTTTTGATAATACACAACATAATGCATGTACAATATAATTTATTCAAAGTGTGGGATACAATGAGAAAGACTTAAATCATACACATGTATCTAATACATGACATATTATTTAACCAATCACTTTGTGACTCAATATAGTGACTAAATTATTGGTTATACAACATATTATTCCATAGGGAACTATGGTTTTAGGAAAGCCTTGGTTACAAAATTTGAATGCAACTATGAATAAGGATAATACTAATTTATTTTTTATTTTTAGAAGTGATTTGTTAACATTAAAAAGTAATATAACAAACATGAAATACACCATGATCTATGATAATAGTGTTATCATATGAATCCAAGAAGGGAGGTTAGTATAGTGCTAGTTCAAGTAAGAAAAACTTAAATAAAAAAACTAACACTTACACTCCAAACTTAGATCTCAAGGGTGAGATTAGTAAGAAAATACAAATGAAATAAAAAATAAAATACAAAATAAAATGAATCCTTTACCTTACTTGGGATCTCTAAATGCATTATTGAGTGGCTTTCTCAGCTTGTGCTTCAAAGAGTCTTTGGCAATGCAGGTTGTATAGCTCCTTCTCTCCTTAGCACCATTGGCTTACATTGGCTTTGTATTGTAATTTATTAGCTCAAGATTTTGGAATTATAATACTATTTATATGAATCTAATGCAATAAAACCTAGATTATAACCCTATAATATCCAATCTTATGATTCAAAAGGCAAGGGCTTATATTTATAGGCTTATAAACTAACCCCAACCCAAGGTGAGTCAAGGTGGAGTTTACACATACAATGGGTTCAAAACTAACCTAGGTGAGTCAAATATAACCCAAGTAGATTTAATAGTTATAAATTAATCATGATTTTCAATGAATAGGCATGGGTCTCCAAAATGAGATATTTTAGGATATTTTCAAAGAGCTTGGCAACCCATAAAGGCAATGATGAAAGGCTAGGATATTTTAATTTTTGAATTTCCTTTTTTAGATATTCATTAATTATGTATGGATAATTAAAATAGGAATTTAATTTGGTTTAGATTATTAGTTAATTTTGATTAGCCATTTATCTCTTTCAAGATTTAATATTTGTTCATGTACCCCATTTAATAGGTCCATAGGCCAAATCAACTATTATGATGACACAAGGTGATTAGGGATGAATCCATGAGAGGTTATTATTAAATAAGATATAATACACAAATTATAGATGTCTCAACATGATTATTAACTTTTATAAATAGTACAACTAAATTTGGGGCATTTAATGATTCTTAGTATTAATTTATGATGATTGGTTGGAATCAGTCTAAAGTCTAGTCAAATTCTAGTTGTGGCAAATTTTAGGTGTCTAAAATTTACCCTTGTTTGGGAATAAATTACAATATATAGGCACAGTAACATTTTTTCAAATTATGAAAAGGTTTTGTGTGCCTATGACTTCAATAGAAATGGATGAACTATAGGTTCCCCCTCAAGGGAGAATCCAAAAAAAAAGGGGTCAATGATTAATCCATCAAAAGAATGAAAATGATGGGATTAAAAAGATGAAATGGGATGGAAAAGAATAATTTTCCCATAGGTGGTTATAATCAATTGCATATGGAGCTACCAAACTAGGTAGACAAAGAGGATGATTTGACCATAGACCGTTATAATCACCAACATAGGTGAGATAAAAAGGTAATGATTTGCCTAAACAGGGTTATAATCATTGAAAAATTCTTAGGGTAACACAAGAATTATTTTCCCATAGGTATTTATAATCATTAAAAGGAAAAATAATGATTTTCCCATAGGCAATTAGAATCATTGATATGATCAAAACATTCCCTAGTAGGGTGGATATAGATAATAGTTTTCCCAAAGGTGATTATAAGCATTATCAAAATGAAAAAATTCCCAATTTAGGTAGAATAAATATAATTAGTTGCCCATAGGTAGTTATAATCATTAACCTTAAAATTGATGAAATCATAATGATTTGCCCAAAAGTGGTTATAATCATTGGTAATGTAAGTGGGATGTGTATAATGATTTGACCAGAGGTAGTTATAATAATTATACCCTAATAGTGTAAAATATAATGTCAAATTAGATAATGGATATTATGAATAGAATCCATAGTTATGGGTTAAGAATAATATGGTATAGAGGAGAAATAGGAATTTGGGTAACCTACGAGTAGGGAGATACTCATTCGATATAGCAAGGGAGAAAAGTATTTCATTAGTTAATTACTCTTTATGTGTGGAATGATTTGGGTAGATCAATAATGTTACTCATGCCAAGGATATATCATGGTCACATTAATGTGTAGACTTTCTAGGTTGATTTTTATTATATCACATGATGGTAGGCATCATGATAGAACACCACGATAAATAGATCTAAATATACATAAGGACTAACACATGATCCAATACTCAATTGAAATAAATGCACCAATGATATAAACCATGATGACAATTTTTACAAATGAATATGGATGGATTCAAGAATAATTCACAAGGAATTACGCAATGAATGCACATAGACTGAATCAAGGCACAACAAGAAAGCAAACAAATAGGCATATAAATAAAAAGATAAAACAAAACATGAAAAGTGAACAACATGAAACAAACACAAATAATGGATAATCATAATGTTAATAAAAACAACATGACACAAACAAGATGATGAACATTTCCCTTTAACTATACAAAACAAATAAATAAATTGGGAGAATAGAGAAAAAAGGAAAGGGGTGGCTAAGTTATTTCTAGATGCACTAGGCAAGTGGATGATACCTACATAGTTCTATGGACATAATATCCAATAAAAACTTTAGGCCAAATGTAGTTCTCTTGGGAAATGGGATAGAATCAAATGATGAGAATAAAACATGATGGATGTTATAGAAAAATATGGGAATGTGCTCGTAAAATGGTGAGTTTGTGGAATGTGAGGCCAAAAAAATGAGGAAACTAAAGATTAAGTGGTTGATTGTGAAATATATAGGGATCCTAGAATCCTTAAGGTAAAGAATTGATTGATGGTCATTATTTTGGGTTTTTTAGGTCTGCATTCAAATGTTTTTGGAATTTTTGATCATATCAACTCGATGGAGGATGATGAGATACTAAAGAGTTCAATATCACAAAATGGTAAGAGCATTCAAACATAAAATTATCACAATATGGTAAGAACATGTAAAGAGGTGATTAAGCTGACCTTAACATAAATCAAGTGCTACCTACATAGTCCTAGGATAGGACCTTAAGTCATTGTAGTTCCACCTGATAGCGGAGGAATCTAACTAAGTGCAAACCAATTTAAATAAAATAGGAAATGTTGGGAAATGACATATTACGATAGAGGCATGTCAAGGTGGTACATCAAGGCATGATAAATAATGTTGTTATTAATTTATCCGTAGGTGGTTATAATTAGGAAATAATGATATTATTCAATGATACTAAGTTTCACATAGGTGGTTATAAGTATTAACATGATGGTGAGACATTGATTTACCCAAATGTGTTTATAATCAGGCCTATTTGGTATAGAATAAAACAAGAAATGAAAGATGCAACTACCAAAACACTATCATATTACTTCAAAATATAGCCTCTATCTATAATACTAAAACAATGACTAAAAATTGATCTAAAATTCATGTTAAAAGTAGTTATGAAACCAATGGAATGGAACCAAAGTCAAGAGCTAGGTAGGGAGGGGTAAAACAAATTGGCCAATAGGAAAGCCATGATAGAATAATATAGTGATAAAATGGTATGGGATGAATAATAATGTTAATATTATGGTATAACATAAATGGGCCTCATATTTAATACACCAGGACTCTCAAGTGAAATAACATTTGAGGTGTATAATGTTCATCAACTCATCAAGTTCATCCCTCCCTGGTGTAGTGAGCTTATATGCTCTAGTGCCACAGTTTGCAACAATGATGTATGGGCTGTCTAGTTAGGTTTAAAATTTACTTTATGATTCTTATTTTCCATGATATTCTATTGGTTTTATTTAAGGACAAGATCTCCAAGCTTAAATTCTATGTGTATGACCTACTGGTTATAGTGGCCATAGAGTTGGTTCTGGTATGCTTGAAGGTTATTAACTGCAACCATGTGTTTTTCATCAAGTAACTCCAGCTCTTGTGGGTGACATACTTGATAATATTCATCATCCAAGACATGTTTCAAAGAGATTCACAAAGAAGGTAATTCAAACTCAAAGGAAATAATGGACTCAATGACATAAACAAGTGAATATAGAGTGGATCCTATTGGAATATGGTAATTGGTGTGATATGCCCAAAGGGAAATGAATATTTGTAGGTGCCAATCACAACTAGAATCATTAACAATATTTTCAAATATGTTGAAAATGGTTTTGTTAGATGTTTCTACTTGGCCATTACCTTGTTGGTAATATGCCATGGAAAAATGTTGAGTAATGTTATATTCAACACATAGTGATTTGACATACTTATTCTTGAATGATTTGTCATTATCAAATATAATGTTGGATGGGATACCATCACAATAAATGAGATGGTTGAATATGAATTTTGAAATTTGCTTTCCAATTATGTAATTGAGGGGTATAACTTCAACCCACGTAGTAAAATATTTAGTAATGGTAAGGATATGTTTATGGACATTAGATGAGGTGGGATTTATCTTCCCAATGAGATTGAGGCCCCATATATTAAATAACCATGGTGTAAGCATTGGTTTTAGATTATTGGTTAAGGCATGAATTAGATTTGCATGCCATTGACATTTATTGCACTATTTAAAATACATAGTTGCATTTACATCCATTGTTGGCTAATAATACCCAGTATGTAGAATATTTTTTGATAGAATACCTTACTTGTGTGGGCTCCACATACTCCCTTGTGAACATACCATAATGCTAATGTTGATTCTATTAAATTTAAATAATGAAGTAGAGTTCCATAAAAACTTTGGCGGTAAAGGGTTGGTCTGATTAAGGTATAACATGTGGCATGGTGGATAAAGGCATTATATTTTTTGTGGGATAGGTCAAGTGGCATGATGTAATAATGAAGATATGCATATATATTTGAATAACATATAGAGTTGGGACCAAAATATCTCAGATCATTATGATGGTTGAATATTCATTAGTTGGTACTAGCATATTTTCAATTAGGAATTGATATTCTTTTACCATGTCTATATGATGAATCAAAGATTCAATGGTGGCCATGAAATCTAATATTATATTATTGGCCCTTGGTATATGTTCAAATTTTACCTCAAAAATCTATTATTTGAAAGTATCGACCATGGCCTTATATGGTACTATTTTGTCATCTTTGGTCTAAAAATGGTATGTAACCTGATTGATGATTAACTAAGAATCACTATAAACCTTAAGATGTTGAATATTCAATTATACCACCTAATGAAGTCCTTCAACAAGTGATTCATACTTGGCCATATTTTTAGTAAAAGGAAAGTTGATCAAGAATGATGTAGGGATAAGATCCCCCTATGGTGTAACACATAAAAGGCTTGCCCCCAATCCATGTGTTATGAATGATCCATCAAAATATATCTTCCAATTCTTCTCCTCAAGAGGTTTTTAATGATGATCATAATGTAATCATCTAGGAATTGGAATGTTAGAGGTTCTATATCTACAAGTGGTACTTCAACAAGTTGATCTACAAGAACTTATCTTTTGATGTCTTTTTAATTGATGCATTCAATCTTGAACTCACTTAGAAACATGATCTATTTAGCCATGTGGCCTTGTAAAGCTATTTCAGATAGTAGATACTTGAGTGGATCTACTTTAGAAATAACTATGGTCTTATTGTTTAACATGTAATGTCACAATTTTTGAGCTATAAATACCATAGCTAAACATGTTTTTTTAATGGGAATATAATTGTGCTCATATGCAACCAATGTATAACTTAGATATTACATATCATGTTCCTTACCATTATCATCATACTAAATTAGAAATGCCCCCAGGGCTTTGTCGATGGTAGATAGATATAATAAGAATGGTTTTCCTAGTGTTGGAGGTAATAAAATAGGTGGATTGGAAAGATATTCCTTCAATTATTAAAAATATTTCTCACATTCATCATCCCAATGAAATGTGACACCCTTCTTAGCAAGTGTGTGAATGGGTGGCATTTGTTGACTAGCTAAGATATAAAGAGTCTAATAGATTGGATCTTAACCTATAAACTGTGGATCTAATTTAAATTGGTTGATGGTGGCATCTTTGTTATGGCTTGTAATTTTGCTAAATCAACTTCAATGACTCTATGAGACATAATGAATCCTATCAATTTACCTAAATTAACTATAAAATCACCCTTATTGGGATTGAGTTGGACCTTGTATTCATGTATTCTCTCAAATATCTATGGTAGTGTTTTTAGATGATTGTCCCTGGTCTTGGATTTCCTAGTGTGTCATCAACATAGTCTTCAATAATGCCATGCATCATATCATGAAATATGATGGCCATGGATATTTGGTATGTGGCCCCAAATTTTTTGAGACCAAATGACATAACCAGATAATAGAAGGTTCCACATAGAGTGGTGAACATTATTTTATGTTGGTCTTATGGTGCATTCCAAATCTAGTTGTATCCTAGGAATTCATCTATCAGTGGAAGCATTTTGTACCAAGTTATGGAATCAATAATCATGTTAATGTTTGGTAAAGGAAAGTCATCCTTAGGGTAGGCCTTGTTTATTTATCTAAAATTAGTGTATATTTTGATTCCTTCTAGTTTCTTATTGATTGGCACAACATTCAAGATCCACTCTGATTAGTTGATTAATCAAATACATCTCACTTTTAAGAATTTTTTCAACTGTTTATTGACTAATATAGTAATACAAGGATGCATATTGCATAATTTCTATTTCATGGGCTTGACATTAGGATGTACTACAAGGTGGTGTATAACCAAGGAAACTTGTCATGTCAGAATAGGCCTAATCAAATAAATCAACAAATTCCCTCAAAAGGGATGCAAAGAAGTCACATTATTCCTCAATGAAGGACAAGATTAATTTGATCCATTTTGGGTCATCTAGAGTTCTAATGTTAACCTTAGTTATGTCCTCCAAAATAAGAGTTGAACCATCTTCCATAATATTTGGCAAAGATTTAAATTAGCCTACAATGTCAGAGTCCTTTGTTTGGACTACCTCTTCAAGTTCTTTGGGGTATGAGGAATCAAAATCTCTTAATAATAGGGATGGCCATGTGATAAACATGATTGAAAACTCTTGGATGATTCAATCAAAATCCTACTTTTCTTCTGATCTAAACTTAGATCCATAGGCAAGTTCATCATTGGTGGTCTCTTAAGCTATGTTTGAAGAAGGTTGAACACCCCTATCTAATGATACCTAAAATAAATTTTCACCACTAGATTGGCCTTTCTCTTTACTATTACCCTAGTCCAAAATCACCTCAAAGAGGTTTTCACTTTGGAACCATAATGTTTTATTCATTTTTTGTGGCTATGGGTGTTCACCCTTCTCTAAAACAGGCTACAGGATCCAATTGATTGAGAACCCTTGTTTGTGGTCTCCCAACAAAACATTGTCACTCAAACCTAGAAAATCCTATAAGGCCTCATCGTTATCAAACTCATCTATAGACACTATGGATTATTATTGGTCCTAGGATATAAGTTGAGGATTATATAAAAGAAGCAGATTGTGGTGAATAATTGTCTAAGGGTACAAATAAAATTGAGTGTTAAATAGATTGGTATCATCCATGTATTCATAAGGACTATGATCAGAATTTGCTTTGTTATTGGCATCATCATCACTAGTCATTAGCATTTGAACATGAATAATATACATGGGGTCACCCCCAAGTGGTTTAAATCCAAGCCCATAAGTTCCCTTTATACCAAGTGGTAGAAATTATCTCAAGTGCTCCTTGCTAATTTGGATTGAGGACTCCTCCTTCATAATAATGATTTTCCATGATCCTATTGGGTATAAGGTACTTGGAATTTTTATAAAAGTTAGCTAGTTTGTCATTATACAACTATGATTCATCACATGTAAAAGGGTCCTATTCTTGGCCAGTGGTCAGTGTGAAAATGATAGGGGTTGGACTATGCAGTTTGGATTTTCCCTTTCATTGTCATTCCATGCAAGGTGACTTGCCTTTAGGTCTTCCATAGGACTTGGGCTTGGCTTTAGCTGAAATTTTATCCTAGGCCATTAGCCAAGATATTATGGGAAAGGGAATCAAGGGTATCTAGGTCAATGTAATTGTCCTCTAGTGAATTAATAAGTATTTATTTCCCTTTATCCTTTTTAGTAACCAAATTTAATCCAAGATAGTAGTTATAGCTTTTATATTTAGTCTCCAAATGTTTACAATGTTGATAGGGCTACAAATATCCATGGATGGTGACCTCCATACTTGAGTGAGAGAACTTGATACACTGGTACAATGTTGAAGGGATTGCACAAATCTCATGTATCCAAGGTCTACCCAATAGTAAATTATATTAAAAATTGTGGTCTAATACACAACATAATGTATCATGGTTCAAAGGCCCAATGATAACTGGCAAGCTAATGATAACCTATGATTCCCATTATTCATTATCAAAATCCTTGATTATGATCATTTCTATCTAGATATTGGTTGTTGTGTATTTGAGAAGATTGTTGAGATTTAGAGATAAAATATTTAGGCCTAATCCATTGTTTATGAGTACATGTTTTACTTTGTGTCACATTATGAAGATTTTGATGTACAATGGATTATTATGCAGAGGGCTAAGTGACAACATATAACTTTGATCAAAGGTTAATTATTGGCTTGGGACTAGATGTCTAACCAAAGCTTGAAATTTGTTTGGGGATATGTCATTGGGGACTTGGGATTGGCAAAGGAACTCTATTAAGATGTTCTTGTGGATTGTATAAGTATCCAATAAATCTAAAGTGGATATTTGTGTGGGAATTTTCTAAAGTTGTTCCATAATTTTGAATGTCTTCCTTCACAATGTTAAATGGATTCCTCCTAGTCAAGACGATGGGTTAGATGGGTGGAGTAGTAGATGGTTGTGGGCCTGATATGGTAATATTTGATCATCAAGTTATTTTTGTACACTAAGGATGAGATACATGACCATTGCTTCATGTAAATTATGGTAGAGGGGAACTAGATAAGCTAAGTCTTGGTTATCAGTATACTTGTGAGTGGTCATAGGTCAAAGATGAGTCATCATTATAAGGTTCAAAAGTAGTTATCCCTACTTGCTGGTATGCTTGTATGTGGTCCCAAATCAATGAAGAATCATCGACATGGGTTGGTTGGTTGGATTGGTTATAAATTGTCTTGATTTATTTTCACTTGGTCTTGAATTGATGGAAATGGTAGAAATATGACCTCCCTCAATATGGCCTACAACATTTTTGTAGTCTTGTGAAACTGTGGTAAGTTTGTTAGTTGTTAGCATCATTCTAGCTTGGTTCCATCCATTTGGTTAACATTGGTTTTACTACTAATTTTGTTATTATTGTCTTGGTTGTTGATATTGATGTTGCTACTATTCTAGACTTTGTTTTTATTATTGTTGGTTGTTATATTTTGGAAAGGGGTTTTGATAAATACCTAGGTTCTGATTGGATGTGAAAGATCCATTATATTATGTTATCTCTTCATTTTAAAATATATTCTAAATAATATTTTTTATTTACACACAATGATGAAAATTATGTCCATTAACCCAATGGTACTTGTAGAATTCATTTTAACTATACCAATCTGAATAAGGAATGCCATCAAGATAGTGATTCAAAATAGGACAACTAATCACATTAGTGGTAGCTAGCTTGTGAAACATTACTTTAATGGAATCTCCAAGATCACTAAAGACTCAATGAGTAGGCATAGTTCTCCTTGGAGGAGGGGTTAACAAAGGTAAAGGTTGTTACATTTGTTACACTGTTCTGCGTTACTATGAAGACTGCACTTATTGAAGAGGTTTTTGGTTAATAGTAATTTGGATATGTGCTATAGGCTGAGCAAATGGTGTTTTCACCATTTGTACATGTCAAAAATCAGTTACTCCATCTCCAACCACATTCTTGTTATGATTGAATGACTTAGAATTTTCATAATTATTGGCCTAAGTAGGTTATGATGCTTGCACTTGGACTTGGTTTTGATTTTGGCCATTATTTTGGTTTTGATTTTGGTTCTAATTTGAAGAGGTTATGTTGATGATCCCTTTGTTAATAAGGACCATTTCAATAAACAAACCTTTGTCAATAATTTCCTTAAAAGTGTGTGCATACTCTAGCTCCAAATGGTAAGATATTGTATTGTGTAAATTTTTAGTAAACATAATGGTTAATTTCTTATCTCATAAAATGTGGGTGAATTAGTTGGAAAATTCTCTCCATAATTTTAGATAACTCATAAAACTTTCACTAAACTTCTATTTGGCTTGGGTCAAATCTACCAATGAAATTTGATGTTCAATATTTTAGGAGAAATATGGTAAAAATTTGTTTGAAAGATCATTAAAATTAGATACTGAGTTCTTAAGAAATTTTAGAAATGATTCTAAGGTCTATCCTACTAGACTCTGAAGAAACAACAATAGAAGGTGTGCATTCCCAAAATTGCATTAAAGTAATTGGGCCCTTGTCAAATGAAAATGCCCAAGTCCTTAGCCCAAATTTTGTCTCCGATTGCTCCTTTGAAGGGTCAAGTTCATGTAAAATTTGGATAAGTCCTAATTTGTTCTTTGCTTGGTGAATGTGTCTTTTCATTATATTTTTTCAAGCTTTTTGTGAGAACACAATGTCCAACAAAAATAGGTCTTCAAGATTTGTATCTTGGATAAAAAATTTAAAGGCTTATTTCTATTAGACATTTTGTCCACTACAAAATTTTTGAAGGAATTCAATTTCTTGGCCAAGTCCCTTTTGCATTGGGCTAAGTTTTTTGCAAAAAATCCAAAGGGTCATTTCTTTCAGATATTTTGTCCATAGCAAAACATCTGAAGGGCATTTACCCTTTGAGAATCTTACCCACACAAAAATGTTGAAAGAAATGCATAGTCTTATTTTTTCTTAGACAAAATGTTTATGCAAAAAATCCAAAGGGCACTTACCCTTTGGCAATAGTGCAAAGATCCAATTTTTTTGGAAAAAGAGCTAAGTCCAATTCCTTTAGGAAAAGTGTAAGGTCTAATTGTTTTGAACTTTTTTGTCTATGAAAAAAAGTTTAAAGGGCACTTGCCCTTTGGGAATTTTTCTCGTGGTAAAAAGGACCCAAAACATAAGTCCAAATTAATTCATAAAAAATTTAAAGTCCTTATTTATTTTGAACATTTTATCTAGAACAAAAATTTCAAAGGGCACTTGCCCTTAGAGAATTTTACCCACACAAAAACCTTGATAAAAGTCCTTTCTTAGCAAAACTGTAAGGTTGATTTCTTTGGAGAAAATACCAAGTTCAATTTCTATGGTGAAATTATTTAAAAAAAAATAGTATAAACAATTGTCTCAATAATGAAAAAATGCCGAAGATTCAAGTTTTGCAAGAAATGTATAAAGGTCAATATCTTCATGGAAATTGTTTCAGACAAAATGTCTAAAACAATTCTCCTGATAAACAAAGGGCCTAGGAGTAGAAGTGCCAAAGATAAAATACCACAATAATTCTTGCAAGACAATTGTGCCAAAGAGAGAATTCTAAGACAAAAGGCCTGAGAAAATTCTTCTAAAGACCAAAGGGCTGATGAAAATAGGGATGCCAAAGACAAAAGATCTGATAAGAAAAGTCTTGATGAAATTTATAAATTTGCATAGTTGATGAGCTCATAGATGTCATTGACATGCATGAATGCATCAATTTTAGGAACCATAAAGTAATAATTTGAGTTCAAATAGAGAAAAATATGTGGTGCACATTAACATAAAGTAGGATGATCAAATGGTACATGATCAAAGATGAATAGTCAAAGAAACCCAAGATGAACAAAATAATGACAAATGTCAAAATCATAGGACCTTTTTATAAATATGATGGAACATATAGGAAAGGACTAAGCTATGTGGATAGAAGATCGATAGTCTACATCAATCTATGCACATAGATTGATGGCATGAGTGAGAGCTAACTTGATAATGGGATTGAAACCTATAAGAAAGTGGCATGTGTCTAATGGGTGATAAAGGTCACATGTTAAGATAAAGAATAACATGACATGGTAAATGCAACATGGGCATGCATGTCATATTCAAAGGCCCTATGCAGACCAGTTTGTGGAGCTTTCACTAGTGATAAGTAGATTGACTAGGCAAGTTGAGAATGAACCATGGGAGTTCCATAGGAATTTTAAAGTCACTTTTGCATCTATAGGGCATAGGTTGATTGGGTAGCTATAGGTCCCTTATCCAGAGGCTCATAATGTAGTCCTTATGGATGTTATGAATAGTGTAGAGGTTGAATGTTTATGATGTCGCTAGATTTCTATGGTAAGGAGATAAAGGCATTTTTGTTAAAGTATAAAGTTAGGGTAGAGAGTGGGTTTATAGATATGTCAAATATTGGTTCTAAAGTGTGATTTTGATGATTAGACAATTCATAAATCCCATTTGTGAGTACATGAAAAATATATTACATGTTTGTAGCATGTATAAAATACAAACGGGATTATGTTCATATAATTAATGACATATGTACAAATTTTAGGTAAAGCCTATATGATGGGGAGTTTTGAAAGGATGACAAGTATGTGTTTAGTACATTATAATCTAGTGTGGCCTTACTAACCCCTCATGTTCTCATTTGAAGACCTCCCTGGGAAACTTCCTAGGGGGACTATAAGTGTTAGTTGTAACTTGGCAATTCATAGATGTACAAGTGGGGCCAAAATTTCCCCAATAAACAAATGGTGGGAATAATGCATTTATGCATTGAAAATAAAATTTACACATAAGGATAGATGTATTGAAAAAGACAAATTTGATAAAAGGACAAAAGAGAAAGAGGGGGGGAAATGTGAAAAAGCAGATTATAGCCAAAGGGGTAAAAAAAAATTATTCAGACCTAATTTAGGCATTTTTCATCTAATTTGTTTATTTAAGATCCTCCATGGGAAAGATATTATAGGTTTATAAAATATATATGAACCACTCTAAGAGGATCTTCTAGTAGCCATGAATCAATAATATTTTCCACTCATCATTACAAGAACAGGTTGTTCCATGGCATGCATGAAAGAAGGGAAACTATCCAAAAGATTTCAGATTTACCATGAATTAATAGAAAAGCTTTTTTAGGTAGTTACACATAATAACAAAATCTGTTTGGATACTCAAACAAATATCTTCCTTATAGCTTGTGTGAAAGGCATTTTTAGCCAAACTATCAAATGATATGCTCCAAATCTTCATCATTGCTTGTAAGGTAGTTAGAATAATGATTTTTATTGAAATGGATGAATAACTTAAGCGTGGCAAAGGGCATATTCTAAATGGAATCATCTTGGTGAACCTAAAAGTTTTTTTTGAACTTTTGAAAGTTGTGACCCATAGTTCTAGATTTAACAATGCATAAATAGGGGTTATATCTTTTATTATAAGGTTTTTATTGGTCATTATTTTAGGTGTTCATCTTATCTAAGTCTAAGTTCTACTAGAATTTTTTGGGATCAATTGATATGTGTACATATTGTCTCTCTTGATAAGGTGGTTAAAGTTATACAACCATTAGCAATATTTGAGAACATGTTTATATGTCTCCATTTTCAAAAGAGAAAACTCACCATGCTTGTCTCCTTGTCAACATTTTTAACAATTGATGTGTATAAATTTATTTTCAAGATTAATGAAAATGCTTGTGGTTATTTGATCTTTATTGTTCATAAAGTTAGTAATATGTATTACAAGTCATGTTTATTAGATATTTAGATTTATTTTTACTACTAGTTGTCATCTTGAGCATAGATCTAGGTTGTAAATCCATTTCTATAGTTTAAATTTTAAAATGTTTTATTGAATGACCTTTTAGGGCACCCTAGGTCTAAAAATTCAATAGGAAAAAGTTTATTAAAAGTTTAGTTGTAGTGTATGTTGTAGGTTTTCAGGGACCATTTGGTATTTCCCATTAGCTTGTATTTGAGTCTTTTATACATATTTTTCTAAGGATAATATCATAAACATTGTAGTATATCTTATTATTTAGAATCCACTAACACACCACCCTACATCTTATAAATATATAACTTATGCTTCCCTATCCTACCCTATAAATAATACACCTTGTTGTATACTATAATTGTTATTTGCCTTGTAAATATATAATATCCTACATATCTAAAATGTTTTTTCAATTTGTGTTTTAAAATCCTAGCATTGTAGTCTTTTATTTGACCCCTATAGTTGAAAATTATTTAGAATGAAGGTTCCAAACATAATTTCATCTGTCTTTAATAGCTTGTGTATAACATAAAACATTTTTGCATTTCATATGACAACCCTTCATGGGTGAAGTGTGCAAACTTGGTTATGCCCTAGTCATATTTATTCTTTGTGCCAAAAATCCCCATGGAGATTGAATTGTAGAATCTCTCCATGTGAGAAAGCTACCCTATTGGTCCTCTCACCTTGGTTTAGGTAGAGCCAAAGTAGCAGGGAGATGATTGTACCCTTTATAGGTGCCTCTTAGTCATTTTATACATTTGGTGTAATCTTTAAGTCAAACCCTTCCTTGACTATAATGACATGATATCAGGTTTTTATTTTTAGTTTTCTATTTTCTTCAAGTGTGCAAGGTTGAGTGTATGAGGTGTACAATTGGGAATCAACAATCTTATGGCACCATTATTAGGGACTAAATTGAACTCTTAGTTACTTGAATTTTTGAGGACTCTTACAAAGAGTTACTATTATTTTTAAATTTCTTTACCTATTTTTGATATAGTCAAACTATCTTGTCCATCAAAATCACAACACTCCACTAAGGACATGCTAAGATTTGAAATATTTGATAATTTGACTTATATTGTGTTTATTGTGAAGAGATGTTAATATTAGATGTTGGAAGGTGTATTTTAAATTTTGAACATATTCTAAAAATTTTAGGTCTTTAGTTTATATCTCATTAAACTTTATCAAGTTTAATTTCAGCTTATATCACATCAACGTGTTAATTGATATATTATATAATTTTGATTCTAGTGGCGACTCCAATTTATCATCTAGTTTCAAGAAGATTAGTGCCTATTTTGAAAAAATTATTAACCTTAAAATTTGAGTATTTTCTTGTTTGAAAAGTTGGAAGGACTGAGGTCATGTTTCAGAATTGACCCATTAAAGAAACTTGCCTCCCCTTTATGTATTCATCCAAGGAGAAGGGGACAAGTTTATAGGTTTATTGAAGGGTAAAGTTTAGATACAAAGGGTTATTAAGATTATAATAATCTTGATATATTTGTTGATCTTCCTATTATTGAGTACTATCACAACTCTTCTACTAATTATAAAACACATAGTCTCATTTATTTTATATCTCCATCTCAACCAATTGAATCCCCTCTTAAGTTTGAACCACCAAGTCCACCTCATTCACCCCCTTACATCCCTTTGCCATTTTTTATTGAATATCCCATTAAAATAATCATGAGGCATGGGAATCTAGATGAGAATTCACATATTTCATTCCATGTTACCATATTTAGGCATATTAATTTTGATGAAATGGAAGGCTATCCTAATGAAGTCCCAAATGAAGTTAAGAAATTCCTCCCAAAATTCCAAAGGAATAATGCAATGAGTGGTGATCAACAATTGAGGGCCTTAAAATATATTATTGAAGATTATGAGGATGTGTTCATCAATATTTTTGTGCACATGCTAGAGAAAGATGATTGTGAATGGTTAAATTCCCTTCCCACTATATGCATTAATTTATGAGAAGAGATGCAAAATGTTTTTAGAATTTAGTATGGTGATAGGATTGATCTAAGGTTTCTCTTTCTTGAATTTTAAAATATCAAAAATAATCCTAATGAGTGTGTAAATGAATTCAACACCCAGTTCAACAAGACTATGATGCAACTACCCAAAAACATTAGGTCCAATGATCCAACATGTTTGATAAAGTATTGTGATGCCTTCAATAACAAGGTTGCATACTAATTAAGGGTTAAGGATCCTATTTACCTATGTTTGGAATTAAATATGTCCATCCAAATTGATAAAAACATAAAGTCTATGGACAATCCTATTAACAAGAGGGATGATGTGAAGCTATACAATCTAGAAAAGACACAACCCATGAAGATAGCCAACTTGGAGGAAACTATAAAAAAATTAGCCTTTATTGTAAAATAAATGTCATACAAGTTATAGAGATGAAAAGGGGGTCCCTCATGTATCCACCATCTATGAGCATGATCCAAATCCAAATCAAGTGACAAGGGGGCCTACTTTCAATAATAAAGATAATAATAGAGGGAAGATGCTTACACATGAAGAAAGAATGGAAATAAATCAAAATATAGAGGCTAGAAAATAAGTGTCAGATATTTTAAATAACAAGGTGAATGCTACAAATTATGACATTAATATTTATTGGTATGAAAAGTTCTTATTTCCACATCCCCCATGTGATACCATTAAAATAATTGATGAAGATGCAGATGAGCTTGGGTCTGCATAATCAGATGATGGGATCCTAATGTTTAATTGTTAAAGCCCCCAAAGTGACATGATTACCTCTACATAATTATTGAGTGCTACTACTGTTGAAAAATTTTAGAGTGTAATTTATAAGGTAAGTGTATTAACTCCTAAATTTACTTGTGATGTTAATATGGCAGAAGCATATGAATTGGCCATTCATGATTTAAAATTTCTTAAGTTTCATGATGATCAAGAAATATGATGGGGGATTCCATCAGTTGAGTACAAGTAGCTACTAATTAATGTAGCAATTGCCCAAGAGGAGTATAACTTAAGAAGCAAATATTAGTTTGCTTCTCCTCAAGACATTAACCCTACAAATCCAAATTTAGGGGATTCTAGTAAGGGTGATAACAAAACTATAATAGTCCCTAAGTTTCTAAACTAGTGCACATTTCCTAATTTGATAAGCCTAGAGGTGCTCTAGCCAAAAATAGAGTAACCATATTATCTAGTATCCTTAAGGGTAATAATGAGAATAAATAAAATTCACTTTTGAAGGCTATTGTTAAAGATTCAAATCCATCCTAGCCTACTCTAATTCAAACCTTAAGTGCTTGTATTCTAGCTTAAGGTGTTTTCACCCTTCCACCCAATACTCCTCTTCCTTAGTATAGCATAATAATATGACCCAAGTGTTCAGTTAATTGAAAATCACTATGGCACTTGTTGAGTTATCGCAAATACCTGAACATAGGAAGAGGGCATATAAATATTTGGAATTTGGTGAGAAGTTAGTTGTAAATGAGACTGAGTTACGACAAACACCCTAAAGAGGTGATGAAGAACTAGAAGAGGTTCTTGAACCATCTCCTGAAGTGTATTTGGGGACTATATTGGTATAAAGTTAGATTACTGTGGACCTATTTTACATTACTCTTTTTATCAATGGTTTGATTGTTTACAACTACATGTTTGAATCCAAATATTCTTACAATGTGATACCCCTGGGTGTCTTAAATGAGATAAGATTTAAGATCACGTCAGCTTTTGGCAAGTGTTATGCCATAGACTCATGAGAGGTTCTAGTTGTTGGAAAAGTTAATGGACTAGTTGTATAGTTGGTATTTTATGTTGGTAAGTATTTGAATATGGATGTGGTAGTTTTAAAGTGTGTACCTAAGTGGGGGATGTTGCTATCATGAAAATGGGATACTAACATGAGTAGAAGTATATATATGGACCTTTACTATGCCACAATTCCTCTAGAGGGTAAGATGATCAATATTTATAGAGATCCAAAGGTGTTACATATGATTGCAAATCTAAAAAATGCTCTTAATGAAGTATTGTACATGAATGTTGAGCTTGGAGACTTTGTGGAGAATGTTGATACTTATGAACCTGTTATTCTTGATGTTGAACCTAATAAATAAAATGTATTTTGGAAGATGTGTTTTGATTGGAATTGATCCAATCTTGGAATGGAGTTAGGGTTGTATTCTATGCTCCTAATGGTAAATGTTTAATGTTTTATTTTTAGACATCCTTTGAGTGCACAAATAATACTACTGAGTATGAGGCACTCTTGCTTAGTGATTCAACAATTTTGGAAATATTGGTGTATTATTCCTAATTTAGTTAAAGGATCTGAGTAGTAAAATAAATATATAAATATGTAATAATTAAGCTACTAATTTTTATAATTTGAACTTTTCTAAAAATAGCAATAAGGGAAAAAAGATAAGACTTAGCTAGAAACTAACTAATACATCTGAGACAGAGGTTAGAATTCACTATGAAGGAATAAGACATTATCAAAAATCAATATCTAACCTTCATTTTATGATTGGATAGGAGTGTTAAAAATAGGACACCTTGGGATTCGATGCTATATTCCTCTTCTACCACTATTGTCTAAGAGAACTAATCTTTTTGGGTTTTGTTTGGTGTATTTGTGAGACCTTGCCTATGAAATTTTGACTATTGGATGTCCATAAAACTCCCTATATAGCTTATTTTGTCTTCAACCCCTAGACTCCATTATGATTTGATCAATTTTGAGAAAGAGAGGGGGTTATTGTGTGTAAGATTCACTGAATGTGTATCCACATCCCTTATGTAGGCATGCTACCTACATACCAATATTACGAAGAGGGATCAAGCCATATGTAGTTCTCCCAGTTGGTATTCTTTGTGAAATAGTGTGTATTAAGATGCAAAATGCTAAACTATATGTGTTTGAAGTGATTAGGGACTAGTGTAAGGATTTGAATAAGCTTGTAAGTGTATTGGTTGGCTATATGTAGAGAATAATAAATATTACCTAATTAGTCTTGCTTGTATTCTTTCTTGCTTAGTGATAACTACCAACTTCTTCTAAATGATCTTTGACTAGGCTTTTATAGGGATCCATTGGTCATGGGTTAAATTCAATCATGCTAAGCCAACATAATGAAGAAGAGGAATCAGGGGAAAATGATAATCTAGGATCAAAATGTGATTGGATAGGAGCATTGGAAAGGGGACACCCTAGGGTCCAATTCTATAGTCCAATATGGGTGATATTATTTAGAGGGTATGGGACCTAGGGGATGGAATAAGCATGGAAAAAGGGTCTTAGCTAATCTAGAATGAGGCCTTGAAAGCCTATAAATAATTTTGAATTAGTGAAAAGGTGCTTAGAAGGGTCATGAAAGCATGAAAGAGGGACATATGGGATGGATGTCACAAGTCATACTCAAGTTACCAATTTTTACATTTTATATGACTACATTTGCCCCCACTTTATTCTAGTGATGCAAAAAGGTAAAATATTAGGATAAAGGAAAAATAAAAAGCATACCTAAACTTACCTACAAGGGTGAAGCTCATAAATCTATGTGATGTTGGGTGTGCATAGAGAGAACATGTAGTGAAGTGTGAATCTATAAGACAAAACAAATAGTATATCAATTCTTACTAGATATGTTATATCTAAAATAAGAATGTATAAATCTAAATAAGAGAGAGAGGTAGAGAAATGAATAAATACACCTCACTGGGTACATGAACCAATAAAAAATCTATTATGGTGTTGAGTGATGTTGGATGATGCTGAGTAATGATGGATGATGTTGTATCAAGAGTAATATCATGAATGGAGTTGAGTGATTAATTCCCTTAGAGTGGTTCAAGAATGCAAAGGCTATCCCTTTAGCTCCATCATCACCCACTAAGTGAAGATATGTGATCATACATATACTAATAAATATTTGGACTATGTTTCAAATTCCTTTGAATAGGTGGCTCAAGAATACAAAGGCTAGATAGTCCTTTGCCTCCATCATTACCCCATGAAGTAAAGCTATAAATTGATACTGGTATAAAATGTGTGTCGTATGAGATGGATCCTAAAGCTTATGAATGTTATGTAGTCTAAAAATGTTGGCATGGATATCCAAATGTATGCTAGAAACTAGGCCATTATTAGCCACTCTGAAAGATGGAGATTAAGCTTGTATGAAAGTCACTCCAAAACTAGTTCACTAGGCTTATATGAAAGCCATTCTAAAATGTGGAGGTTAGACTTGTATGAAAACCTACTCCAAAGTGATGCAAACCACTTGTAAATGGAGTAAGGCATGAAACTACTGAGAATACCTAGGTAATATGCTAAACTCAAAAAAAAAAATGTGCCATGCACATTGCCCCCAATTACTAGTGTCTGAAATATGGATTTTGATCTAGAAGTTATATTAACTATCATATCTAAAATTAGAAGTGAGATCAATCATGTCATGCATGATTCCCCCTATATCTATATTCTCTGAGTAAAATTTTACAAAAAACTAATGATTTTAAACTGGTCTAAAAGTGTAAAACTATAACTAAACCTACTTTTCTGCCTACTTATGGAAAATTTGGTTTTTCTATTATTTAAATAGGAACACCAAAAATAAGACACCCTAGTATTTAGTGCTATTATATATGTCTAGAAATGTTGTCCTTTGTTGAAACTAAAAACTATTTTGGAATCGTCACTATTTTTTTAGTCTGTTCTATCTAGTTTGACCTCTAATTGCTATTCTAAGTGTTCTAAAACTAATTTTTTGATCAGTAGGAGATTTGATCTCTATGATAAAACCTCTTTTTTCCCCTCTTTTTAGGGTATTAATGAAGACCTTGTAATGACTTACCTTAGAGGAAATAGCCTTGCAAGTGTGTTATGTTGCAAAATGCATGATAAAGCAATGATAATCAACAAGATATCTCAAGATATAACATAGTTTGTAAATTAGATTGTTAGATAAATAGGGGTATGCCTAGATAGATATAATAATGTAATATTATGTGTAATTTACTGAATTGAAACTAGAATTAGAAGTCTGGTTAGTTATTAGTTGTTAGTTGGAAAGGAGGGATGGAACATGATGTCCATCATGGCATCCAAGATGATAAGATAATGCATGATGTGGATGATAGAAATGTAAACAATGAGAATAAAATAATAAAATAGCACACAAGGAAAGAATCAAGAAGCATATAAGAGTGGCCAAGGGGCCAAACAAATAAGAAACATGGGCACATGTCACTCAAACTAGAAATCAAGCATATAAGGTATGTTCAAATGACATATACATAAAAATGAAACATGCAAGGTTGGTATGAAAGTAAAAATCACATATAAGAGTATAGGAAAATGAAATTGGAAAATTTCCTAAGGCACACACACAAATAGAAGAAAAATAAATTGGAAAATGTCCTACGGCACATATAAGAGACGAAACTAGAACTAAGAAATGCAAACAATCTAGCTATGCTAAGCAATAAAGTAAAGCATTTAATCACAAGAAATCCAATTACATCTAACCAATAAAATCAAAAAGTGAAGGTATGCAAGGCATGGAGTACAAGACTATGTATGTGATAATAGATACATAAGTGTTATATACTAGTGAATGTCTATAGAGTAATCTATGTAAGCTAGTAAGTAATGTACATTAACATGATAACTAGAGTGTGTGGTGTATGAATGACATAACCTTGATGGTGTAGTCATGTAGAAGATGCCTCAAGTGGGCAGATATATCGATTTATGTCTCTAATGTATAATTAGGATGCTCCCTTAATGGGTAGAGTGAAGCAATCAAGGATCTGGATGTCACTGCACACACTCAAACAAGATCAAGTGAAGCATGTTAATGTAGATAAATTGATAAACAATAGCCTAGAACAATAAATGTAAGTCTAACATGATATTAGAAATGTAAAGCATGGATGATGTATAAAATTGAAATATTTTTGGTATTTTTATTTATTTGAATATTTTTATATTTTGGAATATTTGAATGTTTTTGGATTTTTGATATAATATATGTTCAATCAACCATGAAGAGACTATTTACAAGTAAGAAAAAATAAACAATGTACAAGTGAGGCTGAGGAGAGATGATACTAACCAATGATTCTCATGGGAGACTCCCTATCATGGTGTCTTATATGGAACAAAGGAATCATTCATGATTGTGAAGCATGAGGGAATGGATATGAATATGATTATAAATATTTTCATTCATTGTTGGTGTCTTGGAAATCATAATAACCTGTATTGTTCCACTCATCATTATCTTCTATATTTTGAACCAATGAAATGCTAGTGTGAACTTTTGTTGTATCTAGATATTCTCCTTTGGTAAATTATGTTTGTGAATTATTTGCCTTAGGATGTTTAATAAATCCAAAACCTTGGTGATAAACATTATCAATTGATAGAATAGGAGTATGATGCCTTGAGTCTACTTTCCCAACCCTTGACCTTAATAATCAAACTATTGTAGATATTTTTGACCAAACCCATACTATTTTGAAAGTTGAGCCTCATTTTGGAGAGGTAGATTTTCATATTTTTCATTCTTTACCATTTCTTGTGGTATTTTTTGTTTCTTTGATTTTACTTTTTGATCCTTTTATTATTTTGAGTTAAGTTTTGGTATCCATTTTTATATTGTTTCTGAATTTGACCCTTTGTGAATATGTTCTTGTGTCATTGTGTATTGCTTGACTAATTTACCTTGTATAGGGTCCTCATTTATCTATTGTATATGTTTTTTTTTTAATTCCAAACATGAATCTATGTGATTTCCATGTATTTTATGACATGCACAATAATATATGGATCTTCTTATTAGATATAGAGGAGGTAGTTTGATCAACTTAGATTTACTAATTTCCCTTAGTACCACACTTAAACTCTTATTTTATCTTTGAATGATTTTTAAATCACTAGTTTTAGAGTTACTTTGTTATGGCTTATTATTTTTATATGTAACATTGCTTGTAACCAATTGACTAGGTGAATGTGCATATACATGATTGACACTAGGGTGCCTTTGAGGCTTTTGCATTATAATATGATTTTCCAATATTATGATATTTTCATGTAATATGTGATTATAAATTTGTAAATTTAAAATTAAATTGTTCATACTGGTGATTTGATCTCTTAGAGTCTTACAAGTGAAAACCCTATCTGATTGTGATTGAACATGTAAGCACATATATTTAAGAAGGTTTGAGGAAGCTATAGGTTGAATGTATGCATTTAAGAACAATATTATATTTTGCTTCACCTTTTGGAGGGGTGATATCATGGACCTAGTTAGAGGGAAAGTAGCTATCACCCTCTTGGGAGAGAGGAGGAGAAGGAATTTCATTCATGTGCATAAGTTATGACATTAAAACTTGACAAGTGGTAGTTAGCTTATGTAAAAACCATGTAGCTAAGGAATTAGGTATATCTAGGTAGAAACCATTTATATGGGATGAAATGCATGTAAGTGGAGTCATAAGCTATATAATAATATGATTATATATAATATTCCACATGAGAGAGAGCAAACAAGGGATAGAGAGAATGAAATTATGCATTAATGCATAAAGAACTTTTAAATGTGTTATAATATGTCTAATATGTGTGGTAAGATAAAATTAAAAAAATTTCCATATGAGAGATAGAAATTAAAGGGTAGAGAGAATGAAATTATTCATTAATACATAAATATATTTGACTTGTAACATAAAATTTATAACATGTTTAGCAAAATAGAGTTGGAAATTATTCCACATGTGTGTGTGTGTGTGTGTGTGTGTGTGTGTGTGTGTGTGTGTGTGTGTGTGTGTGTGAGAGAGAGAGAGAGAGAGAGAGAGAGAGAGAGAGAGAGAGAGAGAGAGAGAGAGATTATGCAAAAGAAATATTGAAATCTTGTGCATGTTTAAAAATAAATTTTGTAATATTATCCCTTATTATGAAAATTAACCATGAAAGGGAAAGAATGAAACTTTGCATTAACATATGGTAAACTTCATCGTTCATGTACATGATAGGACCATGTATGATCTCATTATTTGCAAAAAAATGTAAGACATATTTGGAAATAAGTGATATCCATTTTTGTTTTGATGTGCAATCTAATTTGGATGTAAGGTGATACCTCAAGAAGCAATGGGACCTACTATATGCAACTAGGGTTTCAAAGATGATTATTTGAAAAATTACTATGAAAATTTGAAATTTAAAGTGAATTTCTTGAGTTAACTATGCAAGTAAAAAAATCAAAAATTTATTGGAAAATTTGTAATTTAAGAGACCTCATAGATTCAACTAGGGTTTTAAAAAATATTTTTTAAAAAAAAATTACTATTCAATCTTTAAATTTGCTCTAAATTCCTTATTTTAGTATTCTAGTAAAAAATCAAATAATTATTAGAAAAAATACTAGGACCTAGTATGGGCAACTAGGGTTTGAAAGAAAATTATTCTAAAATTAATACAAATTTTTAAAATTTAATGCTAATTTCATATTTTATTATGTAGGTAAAATATCAAAAAATATATATAAAAAATCACTAGGAAATTTACCCTAGGGTTTATAGGGTTTTTATGCACAAACCAAATAAGTTGAGTTTGCCAAATGCTTTAATAATTTTGGGAATATTGGTGTATTATTCCTAATTTAGTTAAAGGGTCTAAATAGTAAAATTAGTAAATAAATATTCAATAATTAATCTAATAATTTATATAATTTGATAGCAATTTGAACTTTTTAAAAAATAGTAAAAAAAGAAAGAAGACAAGACTTAGATAGAAACTGACTGATACGACTAAGATAGAGGCTGAAATTCACTGTGTAGGACTAAGACACTATCATAAATCAAGATTTGGAATTAATTTTATGATTGGATAGGAATGATAAAATTAATACACCTTAAGATCTGGTACTATAGTCCTCTTCTACCACTTTTGTCTTGGAGACTTGAGCTTTCTAGGTTTTATTCATTGTGTCTGTGAGACCTTGCCTATGGAATTTTGACTATTAGATGTCCATAGAACTCCCTGTAGAGCTTATTTTTATTTAAACCCTAGAATCCATTGTGATTTAAAAAAAATTATAGAGATGGTGGGTTAGTGTGTGTAAGATTCACTGAACCTGTATCCACACCCATTGTGTGGGTACGCTACCTACATACCAATACTCTAAAGAGGGATCAATCCATATGTAGTTCTCCCACTTGATGTGCTTTATGAAATAGTGTGTATTAAGATGAAAAATTATAAATTGGATGTTTCTAAGGTGATTAGGGACTAGTGTAAGGATTTGAATAAGCTTTTGAGTGTATTAGTTGGTTATATGTAGAGAATAGGAAAGATTGCTTGAGTAGTCTTGCGTGTATTCTTTCTTGCTTAGTGATAATTTATAACCTCTTATAAATGAAATTTGAATGGAATTTTATATGTATTTTTTGGTCATGGTTTAAATTCAATTATGATATGTTGACACAATAAATAAGATGAATTAGGGAAAATGGTAATCTAGGCTCAAAAGGTGATTGGGCAAGAGCCCTAGGGTCTAATGCTATAGTTCAAGTTTGGAAATATTGTTTGGAGGGTGTGGGACTTGGTGGGATGGAATAAACATGGAAAAAGGGTCCCAACTAAGTTTTAATGAGGTCTTTAAAGCCTTTGGATAACTAAAAATCAATAAAAAGGTGACTAGAAGGGTCATTAAAGCAAGCAGGAGGGACCTATGGGATAGATGTCACAAGTCATACTCAACTTACCCATTTTCATATTTTATATGACTAAACTTAGTTTAAATATTCCCTATGAATATGGAATTAAAATTTTTATTGTCAAGGGTGATTCTGAGTTAGTGGTTAAGTAAATCTAAAAAACTTATGCCACCAAAAATAAAAGGTTGAAAAAATATTAAAATGTTGTTTTCTTGAATTTTTTGATGTATTAAACATTTGTTATCATGATAGAAGTTTAAAATAAGAAGATTAAAAAGTTTCAAGGTTAGGTTTTTAATTTGATATTGAAAATATGATCCCTTATTATCAGTATCAAGTGGAGGTGCATGTCAGGTCTTTAATCCCAAAAAATGTTCATGATTGGTAGGTCTTTGATGATGATGAACAAATTAAATTTGTTTTGAACTATGAAGCTGAGTTCCATGATGATCTCATAGACTTGGAATCCATGGTTTAGGTTTGTGATGGGAAGGAAACTTTTTTTAGGAAGGACATAATTTATCTAAAGACAAACACGCTTCCAAGAGGATTGGTAAGTTTAGAATCATCTTTTGATGGAGCTGATAGTGTCAAATCAAGAGACTATTTATCTCAAAAGATGTGACTGAGTGTAATTTGGGTTCTCATGAGAATCTAAGAAAGGTTTGGTTGGGTACTCACTTGAGTGTAGCTGAGAAGCAAGATTACATTTAGATGCTAAGGAAGTACCAAGATTGCTTAGCATGGTCCTATTTTGAACTAAAATCATATAGGGAAGATTTATTCTAGCATGTCATCCCATTGAGACCTGATAGTAAGCCTTTTAGGTATAAATAGAGACCTATTAACCCCATCTTTGCTACCAAGATGTGGAATGAATTAAATAAGCTAAGGAATGGTGGTATCATTCATCCCATTAGGTATTCATCATGGGTGGAAAACTTAGTCCCTGTGTGGAAGATGAATGGTGACATCCACTTGTGTGTGGATTTTGGAAATTTAAACAAGGTTTCTTTAAAAGATAATTATCCCCTGCATAATATGGATAACTTGCTATAAAGTGTTACTAGATTAGAGATGTTATCCACTTTAGATGGCTTTTCAAGGTACATCCAGCTTATGGTGAAGGAATATGAGAGATCTAAGAACACATTCACTAATTTTTTAGGGCACATATGTATATATGAGGATGCCTTTCAAGTTAATGAATGCTAGTGTAACACTTCAATGAGCTATAGATGTCACTTTTATATGGATAATTAACAAGTACATAACTATGTATTAGGATGACATTACTATGTACTCTAAGACTAGAAAAAAATATTTAGAGTATTTAGAGCAGGTGCTGATGAGATGCAAGTAGTTTGGAATTTTTCTTAATCCTAAGAAATTCCACTTTAGAGTATAAAAGGTCAAGTTTCTAAGACATATAATGTCAAAATATGGTGTCATGATTGACCCCAAAAGGGTAGAAGGCATTGACAAAGTGCCTATCCCATAGTCCAATAAAGGAATTCAATATTTTTTTGGATAAATTAACTTTGTAAGGAGGTTTATGTCCAATTTTATAAAGATCACTTTGCTTATTACTTCCATGCTGAATAAGGACTAGACAATAAAATGGGAGGAGAAGTCCATGCAAATACCATAGAAAAAAATGCTTTTTCAATGGGCATATAATTGTGCTTGTACATGACCAATGTAAAAATTAGATAGTACATGGCATTTTATTTTCCATTATCATCATGATGAACTATAAGTTCCCCTAGGGATTTATCTATGGTAGATAGATATAGTAAGAATCATTTTCCTAATGTTGGAGGTAATAAATAAGGTGGATTGAAAATATAGTCCTTTAATAGTTGAAATGTGACACCCTTGTTTAAAAAGTGTGTGAATGGGTGTAGTTGTAGGCTAACTAAGATATGAAGCATCTAATAGACTAGATATTGCCTTATAAACTATGGATCTACTTCAAATTGGTTAATGGTGGCAACTCTATTATAGCTTATACTTTGGTTGGATTGACTTCAATGCCTCTATGAGACATAATGAATCCTATAAATTTTTATAAAGTAACTCAAAAAAAACACTTATTGGGATTGAGTTAAAACTTTTATTCATGTAGTCTCTCAAATATTCATGTTAGTGTTGTTGGATTATTGGCCCTAGTCTTGGATTTTTGAAATGTGTCATCAACATAATATTCAATAATGTCATGAATAATATCATGAAATATGATGGTCATGGCTCTTTGGTATGTGGCTTCAATGTTTTTGAGACTAAGTGGCATAACCTAATAATAGAAGGTTCCCCATATAATGGTGAACATTATTTTATGTTTGTCTTTCAATGTAATCCAAATCTGGTTGTATCTTGAGAATCCATCTGTCAGTGAAAGAATTTTGTACCCATTCATGGAATCAATAATCATGTCAATGTTTTGTAGAGGAAAGTCATCCTTGGGGTAGGCCTTGTTTATATCTCTAGAATCAGTGCATATTTTGATTCCTTCTATATTCTTACTAACTGGCAAAACATTTGAGATCCACTTTGAGTTGTTAATTGGTTGAATACATCTCACTTTCAAGAGTTTTTCCAACTCTTTCTTTACTAATACAACAATGTGAGGATGTATCTTGCATAATTTATATTTCATGGTCTTGGAATTAGGATGTACTAAAAGGTGGTACACAACCAAGTAAGCCTATCATGTCAAAATAGGCCAAAGTAAATATATCAACAAATTACCTCAAAAGGGATGTAAAGATGTCACATTTCTCCTCAGTAATGGGCATGCCTAATTTGATCCATTTTGGGTTGTCTAGAATCCTAATGTTAACCTTGGTTATGTCCTCCACAAGAAGAGTTGAACCATCTTCTATAATAGTTGGAAAATATTTAAATTAGCCTACAATATTAGAGTCCTTTATTTGGACTAGATCTTCAAGTTCTCTGAGGTCTAAGAAATCAAAATCTCCCAATAATAAGGATGGCCATGTGACAAACATGATTGGAAAATCTTGGATGATTCAATCAAAATCCTATTGTTCTTTTTATCTAAACTTAGACCCATAGGTAAGTTCATCATTGCTGGTCTCATAAGGTATGTTTTAAAAAGGTTATACAACCCTGTCTAATAGCACCTAAAATAGGTTCTCACCACTAGACTAGCCTTTCTATTTACTATTACCCTAGTCCAAAAGACCTCAAAGAGGTTTTCACTTTAGGACCATAATGTTTTATTCATTTGTTTGTGGCTAAGGGTGTTCACCCATTTTATAAAATAGGCTACAAGATCTAATTAATTGAGAACCCTTTTTTGTGGTCTCCCAACGAAACATTGTCCCTTATGCCTAGAAAATCTTAGAAGGCCTCATCATTCTCAAACTCATCTATAGGCACTATGGATTCTTTTTGGTTCCAAGATATAATTTGAGGATGATATAAAGGAATAAAATTATAGAAAATATCTAGTCTAAGGGTACAAATAAAATAAGTGTCAAATAGATTGGCATCAACTAGGTCTTCATAAGGGCTATGATCAGATTCTGCTTCATTATTAGCATCATCATCACTAGTCATTACCATTAGAACATGAATAAGATATGTGGGTTCACACCCAGGTAGTTTAAATCCAACTTCATAAGTTCCTTTATACCAAGTGGTAGAAATTTTCTCAAGTGTTCCTTGTTGATTTGGTCTGAGGGCTCCTCCTTCATAAGCATGCTTTTCCATGGTCTTGTTAGGTATAGGTTACTTGGAATTTTGATAACAATCAGCTATTTTTTCATTATATAACCATGATTCATCATCTATAAGAGGGTCCTATCTTTGGCTAGTTGCTAGTGTGAAAATAATAGGGGATGGACTATGCAGTTTGTATTTTTGGTTTTGTTACCATTCCATGCAAGGTGGATTATCTTTAGGTCTTCCATAAGACTTGGTGTTTTGTGGAAGCTTCATGATGTGGAATGTATAAAGGGCCAAATATTCTCCTGGGCCATTAGCTAAGATATTATAATTATTAGACATTTTAGGAGGTGACATATGGGAAAATGAATCAAGGGTATCTAGGTCAATGTAATTAGCCTCTAGTGAATCAACAAGTATCTATTTCCCTTTATCCTTTTTGGAAACCAAATTTAATCTAAAATGATAAGTATAGATTTTGTATTTGGCCTCTAAATGTTTATAAGGCTACAAATATCCATGAATGTTGACCTCCATACCTGAGTGAGAGAACTTGATACATTGGTGCAATGTTAAATGGATTACATGAACCTCATGTATCTAAAGTCTACCTAAAAGCAAATTATATGACAAATTGAGGTCTAACACATGGCATAATGCATCATGGTTCAAAGGACCAATGATAAGTAGAAAGATGATGGTGCCCTATGATTTTTGTTATTCATTATCATAGGCCTTGATTATAATCATTTATATATGGATATTGGTTGTTGTGTATCCAAGAAGATTGATGAGATTTAGAGAATAATATTTAGTCCTGATCCATTATTTATGAGTACATGTTTTACTTTATGTTGCATGATGAAAACTTTGATGTACAATGGATTGTTATGTAGAGGGCTAAAGGATGACATATCACTTTGATCGAAGGTTAATTGTTGGCCTAAGATTAGATGTCTAACCAAAGCTTGAATTTTTTTTGGGGATATGTCATTGGGTACTTGGGATTGGCGAAGGAACTCTATTAATATGTTCTTGTGTGTTGTATAAGTATGAAATAAATCTAAAATGGATATTTGTATGGGAATTTTCTAAATTTATTCCATAATTTCAAATGTGTTTTCCTTCACAACATTAAATGGCTTTCTCCTAGTCAATACAATGGGTTGGATGGGTGGAGTGGCAGATGGTTTTAGGCCTAATATGGTAATATTTGATGGTTGAATTATTATTTTACACTAATGATGAGATATAGGACCATTGCTATAAATGATGGTGGAGGGGGACCAGATAGGATAAGTATTGATTATCAATACACTTATGTGTGGTCATAGGTCAATGATGAGTCATTAATATAAGGTCCAAAAGTAGTGATCCCTACTTGATGATATGCATGTATATGGTCCCAAATCAATGAAGAATCACTGACATGGGTTTTTTGGTTGGGATTGGTTATAAATGGTTGTGTTTGATTTATACTTAGTCTTGGATTGATGGAAATGGTGAAAACATGACCTCCCTCAATATGACCTACAAAGTTTTTGTAGTCATGTGCAACTATGTGGTAAGTCTATTGGTTGTTAGCATCATTCTATCCTTGGTTCCATCCGTTTAACTGATGTTGGTTATGCTACTAATTTTTTTATTGTTGTCTTAGTTGATGATACTAATGTTACTACTATTCTAGGATTTATTGTTATTATATTTTGGAAAGGGGTTTTAATAGATACCTAGGTTCTAATTGGATTTTAAAGCTCCATTATTTAATGTTATCTCCTCATTTACCAACATATTTTGAATAATATTTTTTATTTTCACACAATAATGAAATTTATGTCCATTAACCCAATGGTACTCACAAAATTCATTTTTCCTATACCAATATGGATAAGGAAGGCCTCAAGATAGTGATTTGGAATATGAAAACTAATCATATTAGTGGTAGATAGATTATGAAACACTACTTCAATGGGCTCTCCAAGATCACTAAAGACTTGATGAGTAGGCATAGTTCTCCTTAGAGGAGGGGTTTACAAAGGTAAAGGTTACAACATTTGTTACACTAGTCTAGGTTATTATGAAGACTACACTTGTTAAAGGGCTTTGGTTTAAGATTAATTTGCATATGTGGCATAAGATGAGTAGATAGTGTTTGCACCATTTATACATGTCACAAATCAATTACTCCATTTCTAACAACATTCTTTTTGTGATTGAATGACTTAGACTTTTCATAATTATTGGCCTAGGAAGGTTATGATGTTTGCACTTAGACTTGGTTCTAATTTTGCCCATTATTTTGGTTTTGATTTTGGTTCTAATTAGAAGAGGTTATCTTAATGATCCCTTTGTTAATAAGGGCCATTTCAATCAACTAAACTTTATCAATGATTTAATTAAAATCATGTGCATAATACAGCTCTAAAATAGTAAGATATCACATTGTGTAAATTCTTAGTAAACATAATGTCTAATTGCTTATCTAGTAAAATGTGGGTGAATTGGATGGCAAGTGCTCTCCATAATTGTAGATAATTCATAAAATTTTCATTGAGCTTCTATTTGGCTTGGGTCAAATCTACCAATGAAATCTCATGTTTGAAATTGTAAGAGAAACGTTGTACAAACTTATCTAAAAGATCATTAAAATTAGATACTAAGTTCTTAGGTAATTATACAAACCATTCCAAGGCCTATCCTACTAGACTCTGAGGAAACAAAAATAGAAGGTGTTAGTGCCCAAAACTGCATTGAAGTAATTGGGCCCTTATCAAATGAAAATGCTAAAGTCCATAGCCCAAATACCATCTCCGAGTGTTCCTTTGAAAGGTTAAGTTCATGTGAAAATTGGCTAAGTCTTAATTTGGTCTTTGCTTGGTGAATGTGTCTTTCCCTTATATATTTTTGGGCTTTTTATGTGAACATAATATCTGATAGAAATAGGTATTTAGGATTTTTATCTTGGATAAAAAATTTGAAGACTTATTTTTATTTGAAATTTTATTCTTTACAAAAATTCTAAAGGAATTTAATGTCTTGACCAAGTCCCATTTACATCAGGCAATGTGTTTTAAAAAAAATATGGTCATTTCTTTCATGCATTTTGTTTGTAGCAAAAAGTCTAAAGAGCACTTACCCTTTAGGTATTTTTTATATACAAAAAGTCTAAAATAAATCCAGAGTTTTATTCTTTTTGGCCAAAATGTTTGTGCAAAAAAGTTTAAGGGCACTTACCCTTCAACAAAAGTGTAAAGGTCAATTTTCTTTGGCAAAAGAGCCAAGTTTAATTCCTTCAGGAAAACTGTAAGGTCTAATTATTTTAGACTTTTTTGTCTATAGTGAAAAGTATAAAGGGAAAATGCACTTCAAAAATTTTACCCATGGAAAAAAATACATGAAAGAAAAGTCCAAATACCTTCATAAAAATGTAAAGTCCTTATTTGTTCTAGACATTTTGTCCATAGCAAAATTTTTGAAGGGCACTTTCCCTTCAGGCATTTTGCCTACACAAAAAGCCCATAAAAGTCCTTTCTTTGGTAAAAGTGTAAGCTTGATTTCTTCAGAGACAATGCCAAGTTTAATTTTTGTGGTGAAATTATTTTAGAAAAAATGTTTGAAGTAATTGTCCTGACAATGACAAAATGTGGAAGACTCAAGTTTTGTTGAAAATGTGCAAAGGTCAATTTCTTTAGGGAAATTATTTTGGAAAAAATGTCTAAAATAATTCTCCTAAAAAAAAAGGACCTAGGAGTAGAAGTTCCAAAGATAAAATCCCAAAAAACAATTTGTAGGATAATTGTGCCAAAGATAGAGAAGCTAAATACAAAAGGATCAAGAAAATTATTTTGAAGACAAAAGGGCCAATGAAAGGAGGGATGTCAAAGACAAAAGATCTGATAAGCAAAGTCCTAATGAAATTTATGAATTTTCATAGGTGATGAGCTCATATATGTCATTTATATACATATGAGCATCAATTTTAGTCCCCATAAATTAGTTATTTGAATTTAAATAGAGGTAAATATATGGTGTGGATTAATGTGGAGTAAGATGATCAGACAATGCATGATCAAAGATGAATAGTGAAATAAACCCAATATGAGTCAGATGATGACAAGTGTCATCATTATATGACCTTATCAAAAATTTGATAGAATGCAGAGTAAAGGAATGAGCCCTATAGATAGAATATTGATGGTTTGAATCTATCTATGCACACAAATTGATAGCATGAGTGAAAACTGACTAGAGAAAGGGCTCAAAACCTATAAGAAATTGACACATGTTTAATGGGTGACAAAGGTCACATTTCAAGATAAGGAACAAAATGACATGGTGAATACCATATGGGCATGCACATCATATTCAAAGGTCATATGCAGATCATTTAATGGAGCTTTCACTAGTGATAGGTGGATTGACTATGCAAGTTTCAAATGAACCATGGGATTTTTGTAGGATGTTTAAAGGCACTTTTGTAGTCATAGGGCATAGATTGATTGGGTAGTCATAGGTCCCTTATCTAAAGTCTTGTAATGTAGTCCCTAGGGATGTTTTGAATAGTGTAGAGGTTGAAAGTTTATGATGTCACTAGCTTTTGCGGTAAGGAGATACAAGCACTTTTGCTAAAGTATAAAGTTAGGGCAGAGAGTGGGTTTCTAGATATGTCAATTATTGGTTCTGAACTGTAACCTTGATGATTGGATAATGCATAAATCCCATTTTAAACTATAAGATAAATATATTACATGATTTTAGCATGTGTAAAATACAAAGTGGATTATGTTCATATAATTAATGACCTTTATGTAGATATTCGATAAAGCCTATATGATAGGGAGTTTTAAAAGGGTGATAAGTATGTATTTAATACATTATAATATAATGTGGCCTTACTAAACCCTCATGTTCTCATTTAAATACCTCCCTAGGAAACTTCTCAGGGGGACTATAAGTGTCAATTGTAACTTGGAAATTCATAGATGTGTAAGTGGGGCAAAATGTGTACATAATAACAAAATCTATTTGGCTCCTCAAATGAATATTTTCCTTCCAACTAATGTGAAAGGTATTTTCAGCCAAAATATCAAATGATATGCTCCAAATATTCATCATTCCTTGTATAAGCAATTAGAATAATGATTTTTATTGTAAATAGATAAGATCTTAGGTGTGGCAAAGGGCATATTCTTGTTGGAAGCATCTTGGAGGACCTAAAAGTTTGTTTTGAAAATTTGAAAGTTAAAACCAATAGTTCCAAATTTAAAAATTTTTAAATAGGGGTTTTAAGCTTTATTCTAAGGTTGTTGTTGGTCATTATTTCATGTGTTCATCTTATCTAAGTTTAGGTTCTGCTAGTGTTTTTTGGGATCAATTATTGTATGTAGATCTTGCCTCTCTTGATAAGGTGGTTACAACTATATAACCATTAGCAAGATTTAAGAGCATGTTTATATGTCTCCATTTTCAAAAGAGAAAACTCACCATACTTGTCCCCTTGGCAACATTTTGAACAATTAATGCATGTAAATTTATTTTCAATATTAATGAAAATGCTTGTGGTTATTTTCTCTTTATTATTGATGAAGTGCAGTAATATGTATTACAATTCCTACTAATTAGATATTTGGATTTATGTTCACTATTGGTTATCATCTTGAGCATATATCTAGGTTGTAAATCCCTTTCTACAGTTTTGCTTTGAAAATGCGTTATTGAATGACCTTTTAGGTCACCCTAGGTCTACAGATTTTATGGGAAAAAGTTTCTTGAAAGTTTAGTTGTAATGTAAGTTGTAGGTTTTTAAGGACCATTTGGTATTTCCCATTACCTTGTATTTGAGTCTTTTCTACATCTTTTGCTAAGGGTAATATCATGAACATTGTAAGATATCCTACTATTTGGAAGCCACCAACATGACACCCTTCATTTTATAATTATATAACTTGTCCTACCCTGTCCTACCTTAAAAATAATACACCTTATTGCATACTATAATTGTTATTTTCCTTATAAATACATAAGATCCTACATACTTGAAATGTGTTTTTAATTTTTATTTTAAAATCCTAGCATTATAGTCTTTTATTTGACCCCTATAGTTGAAAATTCTTCAAAATGAAGGTTGTAGTGATAATTTCATCTATATTTAGTAGCGTGTATATGACTTAGAGCATTTATGCATTTAGTGTGACAACCCTTCCTAGGTGAATTATGTAAAATTGGTTATGCCCTAGTCATATATTTTCTTTGTGATACAAATCCCTATGGAGATTGAATTGTAAAATCTCTCCATGTGAGCAAGCTACCCCATAGGTCCTCTCACATTTGTTTAGGTAGATCCAAAAGTAGTAGGGAGCTGACCATACCCTTTGTAGGTGCCTCTTAGTCATTTTCTACATTCAGTATAATCTTGAAGGCAAACCCTTCCTTGGTTACAATGATATGCTAGTGAATTTTTCATCTTATTTGCCATTTTATTCAAGTGTGCAAGGTCAAGTGTATGAGGTGTATTACTAAGAACCAATACTCTTATGGCACCATTGTTGGTGAAAAAATTAGACTCCTAGTTTCTTGTGTTGCTAAGGACTCTTTTAGAGAGTTACTATAATTTTTAAATTTCTCTACCTATTTTTGCTACAATCAAACTATCTTGGCCATCAATGTTACAACATTCCACTACGGACATGATAGAATTTGAAATATTTGATAGTTTGAATTCTATTGTGTTTATTGCAAAGAGATATTAATATTACATGTTGGAAGGTGGCTTTTCCCTTTTGAACATATTAAAAAATTTAGTGTCTTTTTTTCTCTCATTAAGATTCAATAAATTTAATTTCAACCTATATCACATCAATGTGTTAATTGATATATTCTATAATTTTGATTCTAGTGGTGACTCCATTTTATCATCTAGTTTCAAGAAGATCGGTGCCTATTTTGAATATTTTTATTAACATTCGGCTTTGAGTATTTTATTATTTGTAAAGCTAGAAGGATTAAGGTTATATTTCAAAAGTGACCCATCAAAAAAACTTGCCTCTCCTTTAAGTATTCATTTAAAGAGAAGGGGACAAGTTTGGATGCATGTTGAAGGGCAAAGTTTAGTTGTTAAGGGTTGTTAAGATTTTGATAATCTTGAACTATATGTTGATCTTCCTATTATTGAGGACTATCATAGCTCTTATATTGATTTTGAAACACATAGTCCCATTTATTTTTTAGCTCCTTCTCAACTAGCTAAATCCCCTCCTAGGTTTGATCCACCAACCATCATATCCATTTACATTTATTATTAAACCTTAAATTAAAATAATCATGAGGCATAGGGATCTAGATGAGAATGCATGTCCTACATTCCATGTTCTTATATTTAGGCCTATTAATTGTGATGAAATGGAAGGCTATCCTGATGAAGTCCCAAATGAAGTTAAGAAATGCCTCCCAAAATTCCAAGGGAACAATGCAATGAGTGGTGATAAATACTTGAGGGCCTTCTAAAATATTATTGAATATTATGAAGTTAAGTATGAGGATGTGTTCATCAAGTTTTTTATGCACACACTAGAGGAAGATGATCATGAATGGTTCAATTCCCTTCCCACTGGATGCATTGAATCATGGGAAGAGATGAAAAATGTTTTTAGAATTTAGTATGGTGCTAGGATTGATCTAAGGTTTCTCTTGGTTGAATTTGAAAATATAAAAAATAATCCTAATGAGTGTGTGCATGACTTAAACACCCATTTCAATAAGACTGATGTGGCTACCTAAAATTATTAAGCCTAATGATATAATGTACTTGATAAAGTATTGTGATTCCTTTGATAAGAAGGTTTCATACTACTTGAGGGAGAAGGATATTATTAACCTATGGTTGGTATTCAATATGGCCATCCAAATTGAGAAAAACATAAAGGCTATGAGAAATCCCATGAACAAGTGGGCTGATGTGAAGTTGATCAATCTAGAAAATACATAGCCCAAAAAGATAACCAACTTGGATGAAACTTTCAAAAATTTAGCCTCTAATATAAAAGAGATGGCATACAAGTTATCTAGAGCTAAAAATGGGTTCCCTCATGTGTCTAACATCTATGAGCATGCTTCAAATATAAATCAAGTACCAAAGGGGCCTACTTTCCACAATAGAGATAATGACAGAGGGAAGAGGCCTACACATGAAGAAAGAATGGAAAGAAGTCAAAATAGAGGGGATAGCAAAGAAGTGCCTGATCTTTTAAATGTCAAGGTGAATGTTGTATATTGTGACATTGATATTGATTGGTATGACAAGTTATTCCTTCCACATACCCCACGTGATACCACTAAACCAATTAATGAAGATGTGGATGAGCTTGGGTTTTCATCATTAGATGATGAGATCTTGATGTTCAATTATCAAATCCCCTGAAGTGACATGACTGCCTCTACATAATTGTTGAGTACTACTATTGTTGAACAATTTTGGAGTGCAGTTGAGAAGGTAAGTGTCATAACCCCTAAATTTGCTTATGACATTAATATGGCATAAGCATATGAATTTACCATTCATGATTTAAATTTATTACATTTCATGATGATCAATAAACATGATGGGGTGATTCCATCAATTAAGGATAGGCAACTGCTAATTAATGCAAAAATTACCCAAGAAAAAGAGTATCAATTGAGAAACAAATATTAGGTTCTTACTCCTTAAGACATTTCCCCTACATATCCAAAGGTAGGGGATGTTAATAAGGATGTTAAGAAAACTAGAACATTCCCTAGAGTTTCCAAACCAGTGCATGTTTCCAAATTTACTAAGACTAGAGATACTCTTGCCAAGAATAGAGTACCCTTATTGTCTAGTATATGTAAGGGTGCTAATGAGCTTAAACAAAATCCACCTTTGAAGTTTATTGTTAAAGATTAAAATCCATCATATCATTCTCCACTTCAGACCTTAAGTGATTGTATTATAGTTGAAGGTGTTGTCACCCTTCCACCTAATACTCATGTTCCTTAGTATGGCATATATGATATGGACCAAGTGTTGAGTCAACTAAAAATCACCATGCAAATTCTTGAGTTATTGCAAATACATGAACATAGGAAGAGGGAATTTGAATATTTAGAATTTGGTGAGAATTTAGATATGAATGAGATTGAGTTACTACAAACACCCTAGGGAGGTGATGAAGAACTAAAAGAGTTTCCTGAACCAGCTCCTAAAGTGTATTTAGGGACTGCATTGGTAAAATGTTAGCTGAATGTGGACCCATTTTACACTACTCTCTTGATCAATAGTTTGATTGTTCATAACTACATGTTTGACTCTAGATCTTCTTGCAATGTGATGCCCTTAAGTGTCCTAAATTAGATTAAAGTTAAGATCATGTTATCCTTTGGAAATTATTATGTAATGGACTCATGAGAGGTTCTAGTTGTTAGACAAGTGAAGGGATTAGTTATATAGTTGGTAGTTCATCCTAGTAATTATCTAAATATGGATGTGGTAGTTGTAAACTACCCATCTAAGTGGAGGATGTTGCTATCATGAAAATGGACAAATAACATGGGTGGAAGTGTACAAATGGACCTTTCCTATGCCATCAATCCTCTAGAGGGTAAGATGGTTAGAATTTATAGAGAGAAAAAGATTTTACATGTGATTGAAGATCTAAAACATGCTCTTAATGAAGTAATGTAAAGAAATGTTGAGACTTGTAACTTTATGGGGAATGTCAATACTTTTGAACAACCTATTATTCTTTATGTTGAAAATGACAAAGAAAATGTAGTCTAGAAGATGTGTTTTGATGGGGCTTGCTCCAATATTAGAAATGGAGCTAGGGTTATCTTTTATGCCTCCAATGGTAAATGTTTTATTTTTAGTTATCCTTTGATTACATGAATAATACTATTGAGTATGAGGTACTATTGATTAGTTTAAATATTTCCCATGGATATAGAATTGAAAGTTTGATTGTAAAGGGTGATTCTAAGTTAGTGGTTAAGTAGATCTAAAATACTTATGCCACCAAAAATAGAAGGTTGAAATATTATCAAAATGTTGTTTTCTTGATTTTTTTGATACATTCAACATTTTTTATCATGATAGAAGTTTAAATGAAGAAGATGACAAAATTACAGGGTTAGGTGCTCAATTTGATATTACAAATATGAGCTCTCATTGTCAGTATCAAGAGGAGCTACTTGTTAGGCCTTCAATCCCAAAAAATGTTCATCATTGGTAGGTATTTGATGATGATGAACAAATTAAAAGGTTTCTAAACTATGAAGTTGAGTTCCATGATCAGATCATATACTTGGAATCAATGGTTTAGGTTTGTGATGGGAAGGAAACCTTGTTTCGGAAGGACATAATTTATTTGAAGACAAACATGCTCCCAAGAGGATTGGCTAGCATCTTTTGATGGAGTTGATAGATTCAAATCAAGAGACTCATTTATTCAAAAGATGTGACTGAGTGTAATTTGGGTTCTCATGAGAATCCAAGAAAGGTTTTGCTAGGTACTCACCTAAGAGAAACTAAAAATTAAGCTTACATGTAGCTACTAAGGAAGTACCAAGAATGTTTAGCATGGTCCTATTCTGAGTTGAAAGCATATAGAGAAGATTTGTTCCATAATGTCATCCCATTATAGCCTTATATTAAGATTTTCAAGTAGAAATAAAAACTTATTAACTCCATCTTGGCCACCAAGATGAAGGATGAATTAAAGAAGCTAAGGGATGGTGGTATCATTTATCCCATCAGGTATTCATCATGGGTGGAATGCTTAGTCCCTATGTAGAATAATAATAGTGACATTTTCTTGTGTGTGGATTTAGAAAATTTAAACAAGGATTCCTTAAAAGATAATTATCGCCTACCTAATATGGAGAACCTATTATAAAGTGTTATTAGATCAGAGAGGTTATCCACTTTAGATGGCTTCTCAGGGTACACCTAGATTATGGTGAATGAATTTGAGAGATCTAAGACCACATTCACTACACCTTGGGGCACATATGTATATATGAGGATGCCTTTTAGGTTAATTAATGTTAGTGTAACATTTGAGTGACCTATGGATGTCACTTTTGTAGGGATAATTGACTAATTCATTATTGTGTATTAGGATGACATTACTATGTACTCCAAGACTAGAAAAGAACATTTGGAGCATCTAGAAGAGGTGTTAATGAGATGTAGGTAGTTCCACATTTTTATTAATCCTAAGAAATTCCACTTTGAATTATTAAAGGTCAAGTTGCTAGGATATATATTTTCCAACTATGGTGTCATGATTAACCCCAAAAGGGTAGAAGGCATTGACAAAGTGCCTATCCCATAGTCCAAGAAAGGAATTCAATCTTTCTTTAGACAAATTAATTTTGTAAGGAGGTCTATGTCTATTTTTTTAGAGATCACTCTACCTGTTACTTTCACGTTAAAGAAGTACCAGCCCATAAAATGGGAGGATAAGGTCATGTAAGCATTCAATGACATTAAAGGATATTTAAAGTCTACTCCTATTTTAGCTAGCCTTGATTACATAAAACCATTTTATATATCCTCTTTTGCATCATACAATATTTTTGTTGTTGTCTTATTGTAAAAGAATGAAGATGGTCATGAACAGCCCATATCTTTCTTTAGTAAAGCTATGCAAGGTCCTAAATTGAACTATACCATCATGAAAAATCAATCTTTCATTATCTTTCATTGTAAAAAAGATAAAATAGGAGAGGGTAAGGTAGAAAGGAAACAAATGTGATTGGAAGTATTTACCTTAAACATTATGATAAATTTTTAGTTTCTTAAACATACATTTAAACCAATTTATAATGTAAAATAGCTAAAGCTCAATTTGCATCATAAACCAGGCCAATTTCTAAGGATAAATTAAAATTACAAGTAAAAACCAAGTTTACTTTTAATATTTTGTTTCTATATCTAAATAGAAGATTCACATCTTTGATATAAGACAAATTAAAGTGAAGTAACTCATTATATTTATAACTAACCTATCAAAGCATAGATTAGCAACCTTGTAAATGAATTAATGTAGTTTAGGAATTAAAGAAACCATTAAAATTTAAGATTTGAAAAAACAATTGAGAGAAAAGATATAACTATCAATACAACTAGATAGACAATCTTTACATAATTACTTTAGCTATATTAATTGGTGTGAGTATATAATTTTGCCTAAAAATCTCCCCCTTTACAAAATGGTAACACTGCCTATTTATAGAAAACATAGGTAGTGTACCATTTAGTTCTCAAGATACATATGTTTACATTAAGGATAGTTGTCCTTTTATGAAAATTCTATTATACACATGACCTTCTATGTTGGACTAACCTAAAACAATATATGCTAACAAAATAACATATAACTATATAATAGAATATTATATTTTTATAAAATGTATGTAGAATTACAATGTATAGAATCTTCTATTAGGTTAGTGGTGGGTCTCCTAGTTTTCATTTATATAGGATGTCCTTAGCCTTAGTATGTTATTCATTTATAATCTCAAGATCTACTACATGAATCATCAAACATCCATTTTCTTGATCTACCAGTTTGTCAAATTCTTTGTCATTCCTCAGCATGGCTTCTTTGATGCTTGGGTCTCTATTATTTTCTCTCCTAAATTGAAGATGATATCCATTACTCTATGGTAGTCACTATTGTATTGGCCATGGATCTTCCCTTTTATCTATTGGATGCTATCAGTGGCTCTTTTCTTGAACTCTTCATCATCAATCAACACCATAGTAGTGGGTTTTGAAGGTTTTGTCAACATTGCTTTCATGAGTTTCTCAATCCTACTGATCAAATATCCATCCTCACTTATGATCTCACTAACATCATTATGCCATTCCTCAATTATTTCACCTTATCAGCAACAATTCCTAGGATGGCACTTAAGTATCTTAGACTAATAATCCTAAAGTCTAGGATATGTCTCTTTATTTGTATATTGATGTGCTAAATAATTTGGACCTCTAAAGCCTACAACTAGATGACCAAAGCCTTAACTTCTTGAGCTTGTTGAATTTAGGCATCATCTCTAATATTCATGGCCTTTAAGGCCTCAAACATGTCAAAGAAGGATTCACCAAGCATCTTTATCATTTCATCAAAAATAAAGAAGATGCCTTAGGTCTTAAGGTTTTGCTTTTCCATCCTCAAGTTGGTAATTTTTTGATTTAATCCCTTGATTCTAGCCATTTCCTATGTTGATTAGGCTCCAACTAGGCTCTCCACATCCTTTTGATGGATGGGATGTTCTCCCACTACTTGTTCTCCAACTAGAGTTAGGCTTGTGAAAGGTTCCACCTTTTTAAAGGTGAAATCCTTAGTACCCACCATAGCTTTCCTTATGGTGATCTTCTCCAAGCTTTTGGTATCTATATTAAAGAAAATGGTAATGGTAGGGTCAGTTAGCTAGGTGGATTATAGGATTCCACTCTGGTTCCACTAGATTCTTTGAGAGCATCCATTCTTGTGTCACCAGCTCCTTTTGATTCCACTATTCTTCTCTCTTCTTGCTCCTTCATCATTTCCATAATTTAGGGCTGTAGGTCCTCATCAATGTAAATGATTTTAGTTAATGCCCATGAATGGGTCATAGTAGGAATCTTTTATTACTTCCCATATATGAACCAATCAAGAATGACTAGCCCATTGATGGGGAATTCATCACTAAATAAATTTATTTCATCATCTAGGTGCACAAAGGGGAGCCTTGGCCTCTTGGAACTAGTGGAGATAAGAGCCAACTCAACCTTCCTCTTCCTTTGGTTGGGTTTTTTGATTAAATATAGTTCATGCTCCTTCCCTTTATCTTTCTCAACCTCTTCCAATTGTCTTGGGTCCTCTACAAGTTGACTTATTTGGGTAGTAGGGCCTTCCTCTATTTCTTCCTTATCTAACCTATAAATTTCTTCAAGAACCTTGAAGACTTCCTCTACTATCTCATATGGCTCAAGGGACACCATGTCTACATACTCCACCAGAGGTGAAGGCTATTGGGGAGGACCTAAAGATGAAGATCCCTCTCCTGATCTTTCTTTCAATGGCTACTTACTGGGGTCTTGAGGAGGTGGTAGAATTATCTAAGGGGGTGCTTGTAATGGTGACACCTCTACTTGGTCAAATCCTTGAGGTTTTCTTAAGGTAGAAGTCATCAAATGATATTGAAGAGGCTGAATTTTCTAAATGTCCTTTGTTGGCTTATGCTCATGTGTCAACCTATGCTCTAATTTGGCATTGTACTCTCTTAATCTTGCCAACACCTTGTAAAAACCACTTTACCTAATATAATTGTGGTCAAAACTCTAGGTTGATTCTCATATACCTATTTGAACATCTTCTTTTCTTGAAAATGATATTTAATATTCCTTTAGGGTCCCACATTATAAGTTCATCCATTTGGAAGATAAAGGCTCCTCTTTGCCTAAACATGAGGTCTATTTTCTTCCAATCTTATAGTGTGGTCATACCAATTATAATAGGGAAGGGATGGAGGATGCCTTTATTCTTTTCTTTGCAAACCCCATCAATCACATTGATGATATAGAAGGTGATTTCTTGCTCAAGAATCTTGGGTGGCACATAGATAGGGAGTCTAAAAGGTGAGGGCATGGCTCCCTCAATCCTTATCATGGTGTAGTTTGGATAGTACCATACATCCCCCATCATCTCTAGATATATCTTGATCAAGGGGTGCATGCTAGGCATGGGAAAGCTGATGATATCCTCAACCAAGGAAGGATAGATGCCATCACAAATGAATTACATGTGGTTTCTATATTTGAAGATAAGGAGTTTGGAGTATTGGTGAGAAACTAAGATTCTACTACTAGGAGACTAGTTCTTGATATGGGGGAACCTAGTAGAGGACATCAAGGCATCAAGTAGGTAAGACATAATGAAAAATTATTTGTTGTTTTTTATCTTTATGGTTTTGAATTGCCTACCAAGGTGGATACTTATCATTTCCCTAATGGGAGGGGTGAGTTGTTGTTCAACTAGGAAGTATACATATGAAACCTAGGTAGTGTTGACATAGGTAGTTATGGTAGCTCCATAAATTATATTTAGTAAGGTCATAATAACCCTAATCCCTTCCTTAAACTAGGAAATTGGAATTCTACTTTGGAAGTCTTTAAAAACAAAGTTTCCCTGAATGAGCCATGGTCTACGGATGGTATCTTAGCCATTTTTGGTGGTCCAATCCTTAATTATGGGAAAATACACATGGGATCAAAGGATTTTATAGTAACCCTTAAAGGCCATAGGGGAAATATAAGATACTCTCTTAGAGGTTTCATCCCTAACAATCCAGTTCTCATCTACTCTACAATAAATAAAAAGAGGAGCAAGCACATCTATGTAATGAAATACTTCTCGTTTGGAAACCACATGATATAAACCAACCAATTAGAATGTTACCAAGTCTTTGTATCTAATGTTGATTGCTTCAATTCTCCTCTCATTTTGTGTGAGGGGTTTCATTTCATCAATGGTGAAGAAGAGATTAGACCAATTTTTGTACCCATTATTCAATGCCTTGATATCTAACTTTGTATCATTGAAAACTCTACCCAAATGGTATATGGAAAGGTAGAGTTTGACCTCTTCACACTATTTTTGCCTTCATTTTGCTATGGCTTCTAAACCCATTGAAAATATTAGCACCAACTTGATATAAACCTTTGGATTGCTCTTTTGTGTTTGAATACAATTAGCAATCTTAAATTGTAATTTAACCACTCATAGTTCCCCTTTTTATGTATGTTTTAGGTATTTTGGGAGCCTTAATGGTAGAGGTGACTGGGATTAGGGCTCACTCATGTCTCAAGATCTAATTAGGACTTGTCTTTATACCTTTGCATTTCCAAGTGGATAAAATCCAAGTTCTACCATCTTTTACCTACATGGATCTTATGTAGACTCCATTCAGCTTCTTTTTGTGGAAATTTTCATATTTTATCATGTTAGAACTAGTTTTTAGCCTTTGAAATATTCCTTTTGTTTTGCACCATTAGATCAAGATCTACAGCTTTAACATGGACCATTGATTACAATATTTGGCCTTTAATCTTATTGGCCACCATGAGCTTCTAGTCCCATAATTATGCCACCTGACATATTATCATGCCAGTGATCCACTCTCTCCAAGATTTCTCTATGTGTCAAGCCCTTGGGCCTTCTAATTTCTACTTGAAGATCTCACACTATTGGATCTAATTGGTATGAGCAAGTGAAATATATTAGTTTTTTTGAGATGTACCATGCTTATGATAGTTTAAGGGTCCAATAAATATTTAGGTTAGATAATTTAGTCTAGGTTTATTCAAAAAATAAATATAAGACACATGAAAACTTATAACATACCCCTTTTACTTAGGCTAAAATGTTCGTTTATTTTAAATTTGATGGTCTCACTCACATCATAGGTGTCCTTGTAGAGGCTAAATGATGTGAGTGAAAACATCAAATTTAAATTCTTGAAGTCCTTATGGTCAAATGAAAGAGTTCTACATGACATATTCATGGAGCTTCCTAGGGTCATGGATTCAATGTAATTCATCAGATCAAAAGAGTGATAACCATTTAATTGAGATATGAGGCTTTACATGTGATTAGCTACATTAGTTATGTGAGAACCTTGATGATATAGTTAGGTGCAATTAGTTTCCACTTGGTGACTTCATAGATCTTTAACCTTTCAACCCTTGCCTTGTATCATTGGATTGGACCCTATGATGAAGTATAGATCATTAGATCTCCCTTAGTCATGCATCATTGGATCAAAATGTAGGATTAAGTATGAGCAATTGGATCCTACAAAATGCATAATGTTTATGTTAAGACCATCAATAAATAATCTTAGACTAAGATTTTATTGTAAGGTCCCATTCATATTAATAAATGAAAAGGGGTCTTAGAATAAAAACTTAGGCTAGCTTGTTTTAATAATTAAGGGTTTCAGCTTAGGAAGTTAAAAGGGGGGCTTGTTGAGGGATTCCACAAGGTGGTTAGGACAAAATGAATATATTTAAAAGAATATTGAAGGAATTATTATTAATTTTACATTAAGTTTTAATAATTTTAATATATGATACTAGGCCTTAATATATAATTAATCTTAGGTCTAAAATATTCTTTTAAATATTCCTACCGAATGATTCCCTCCAAAATTTAAATTCAAATTTTGGGGGTTCTACACCTAGGGTTTTAAATGCAAGATTTCTTGTGAAGGGACCAAGTTTAAGATTTAGAAAACCACTACTAGCAAGGCTTTGGTGAATCATTTCTTGGTAAAAACTAGTATTTTCCCTAAAACTTGCATTCCTTACAAAACCATGAAAAATGTTAGAAGCATTAAGCACATTAGGGTTTAAATGAAAAAAGCCATCTTATCAGAATAGATGATATTTAATTTCTAATAACACCCAAGAGTAAGGCAATATTAATAACAAGGACTCAAACATCTCAAGGGCCCAAATTTTCAAAATTAGGGATATGTTAGCCCCAATAAATGGTGACTCACAAGGGAAACTTAGCCAAATGTTAGAACCTAGATGCTCTGGTTTAGGTCAATAATTAGGTCCTTTACTTTAGTGGATCCATGTCATCATTCAAGGTATGTTCATAGTTAAAACAAGATTTGTACCTATGAAATTGAGTTTAAAATAATAGGACATAGTCATGTTATGTGTGTGCTTTGATTCCAATTACTATTTACCATGGGTCTCTAGGGAACAACTTCCAAGTTTCATGCCCTTAATTGTTTGTACTGGCTAGTCAGATTATTTAGGCATTTAAAGTGGTTGTTATTTTAGTTAAATAAGGCTTGGGAATTTTTATAATAATATCCAAGCATACATATCCCTAAAAAATATGCCTTTGGCTCCACTTAAGGCCTTTCTCCACTGCCAATTAGGTATTTATAGCCCCAGTGAAGATTACCCAAATCACCCATGCTTGAAAAGCTTCAGATTTTGCATTGAATTCTTAATTTTTTTGCATTTTTTGAGATACATTTAATGATTTCATAAAGGTTGGGAACCAAGATAATTAGGTTTAAGGATTATATCCAAATGTTTTAATTTCATAAAATAACCTGTAATTGTCACCATTATCCCATGTAAGGATGTCTTGTTAAGTGTAAAACTGATTTTATCCTTACAGACTAAACTTTATTTATAAGTGCAATTCTTATTTAAAGCCATATTCATATCCAAATAATGTCTAAGTTTGCATATAACACTGGATCTCTTCATTGGCCTTTACTACTTTATTTGTGTTTTAGCACCAATCTCACATTTCAGGTTTGTGGTCATCATAAGTATGGGGTTCATACTCTAATTAGTGAAACCTTGGGAATTTTAGGGAGATAAGATATTTGTAGCACCAAACTATTTCTAGAGATAATAATTAAATCCAAGGAACAAATCAAGAATAAAAAAGTAGAAGCACTAAAGTAAGCAACAACAGGAAAAAAAAGGCAAGAAACAAAAAGGCAAATAAATATATACAAACAAGACAAGAAAAAAGAGCAAAAAAGAAACTAACTAGCCTACCTACTCTAGCTTAAATGGTCTTACATATTTTATTCCATGAATACCCCTAGTGGAGGCACATCAAAGTAATGCTTGAGATATTACCCTTTGGTGGGAAAGGTGTATTCTACTATTGGAAGGTCTTTCATCTTGAAAGCATTGTTGTCAAGTGTGTCAATGATCTGATATGGGCCAATCCATAGAGGTGTGAATTTTCCATGCTTGCCTTTGGGTTAGATTCCTTATCCTAAAGGAGGAATAGGTCTCCCTATCTAAATATTTTCACTTTTGACCTTTTATCAAACCATCTCTTGACTATGGTTTGATGCTTACTAAAGTTAGAAAAGGATTCCTCCCTTGTATCTTCCATCTGAATGACATTTAGTAACGTTAAATATGCAGGTTTCTAACTCTCCTCCATGTATTCCTATATAAACATGAACATGGGAGAGTTGAGGATGATAGGGAAAATAGCTTATTAGCCATACACTAATAGGAATGGTGATGATTTTAGTGATTGTTTAATTTTGATCCTATCTACCCATAGATCACATTTGAGGAGCTTGTGCCAAGATCTAGGTTTGTCTTTAGTTAATTTTTTTATTACCTTGATCAAATTCTTGTTAGTAGACCCAAAAAATCCATTTCCCTAAGGGTAATGATTTGAATAAAACTTTAGAAAAATTCCATTATCATAGGCCCATTCTATCATCTCTATGGACACAAAATCCAATCCATTATCACATACCAAAGAGACTAGGGTTCCAAATTTGGTGCAAATGTTTTCTTCTAAGAAGCCGATCACTTCTTCTATCCTACATTATTTGGTGGCTATAGCTTTGGTATACCTTATGAAATAGTCTATATCAGTTAGGACATATTTGTGGCCCTCAAAATAATTAGGGTTGATTACTCCTATGAAATCCGATACCCATTGTGCAAAGGGCTTATAAATCATCACTAGTTGTAAAGACATGTCTACTTGTAGTTACTTGGTGCTAAAGACTTGAAAATAATGACACTCTTTCACATGCTTATGAGCATCCTTGAAAATGGTAGGCTAATAATAAATATCCCTAAGGATTTTTTGGGTTATTTTTCTTCCTGATGAATGTTCACTACCCAAATTTTTTGGAAAGTATTCATGATTTGAGAAGCTTCTTCTTTGGATACACACCTTAAATAGACTCCTTAAGAGTTTTTTCTATATAATACTATATCCTTGATCAATTAGTGAGAATATTTGAGTCTTATAATTGAATCAAGGAATCATACCACTCATTAGTCTAGAAGTTCTATTATTCAGCCTACATGATATGTAGTTTGGGGCTAGTGTTGGTAATCATCTAGACCAAGCCTTAACACCTTACCATCTGAGTAGTTTTCATCTCTATATCATACTCTTGTAGGACTGACATCCACTTCCCTCTATGGTCACATAATTCATTTTGACTCAACATGAGTTTTGTGGTGGGTCTAGTAAGATAGCATGCACTTTGTTCTTGAGGATGTAATGCCTAAACTTCTTTACTGCTTTCACTAGTGCATATGCCTATTTGTCAATCAAGCAATAATTTAGTTTAGAATTCTTGAAAATGGTACTCATAAAATCAATTAGGTGATCTTTCCCATCAACTTTCTAAGTTAGGATTGCTACCATGGTGTGGTTGGAATCAAATGAGTATAAATAAAATTCCCTTGAAAAGTTTGGACTTATTAGTAGTGGGGTTTGATTGATTACTTATTTGATGATATTAAATTCTTTCTTAGACTCTTCATTAAAAGTAACCTTGGCATCCTTCTTAATCATGTCATTTATTGGTTTGATTATCTCAAAAAACCCTAAAATGAATTTCCTCATAAATTTTATCTTGCCAAAAAATGACTTTTGTTTTTTTTTGACTATTTAGAAGCTCTATCTTGGAGATGGGTTCCACCTTTTTAGGATCTAAAAAGATCCCATCCTTAGTGATAAAATGACATAGAAACTTCCCTTTAGTAGCACAAAAGATGATTTTCTTAGGGTTAATAAAAATACCATATCTTCTACATCTCTCAAATTCTTGTTGAAGGTGTGTGAAATGATCTTCTCTATTTTTGGAGAATACTATTAGGTCATCCATGTATATTATGATTCATTTGCTAACTATACCATATAAAGCATGGTCCATCACTCTTTGAAGCATTGATCATCCCAAAGGGCATCCTTTCACAAGCAAAATTTCCCCACTTAGTGGTAAAGTCTATCTTCATTTTGACTTCTTTATCAACTAACACTTGGTTATACCCTAAGAATCCATCAAAGAAGTGTCTACATCATGGTTGATCCTAAAATAACCTATATTACTTGGTCTAGAGAGGGAAATGGGTAATTGTCCTTTTTAGATGCTTTGTTTAGGTTCCTAAAGTCAATGCATAGCCTAATTTTACCATTCTTATTTTTGACTGGGACCAGATTGGTAAAGCAAGTGGAGTGATAAATGGGAAACATAATCCTAGCATCCAATAGCTTCTTGACTTATTTATATAGCATGGGCTCTAGGATAGGGTTAACAGGCCTCTATTTCTACCTGAAGGGTTTACAAATATCCTTGAGGGGTATAATATGGGTGATAACCCTTAGATTAAATATCTTTAGATCATCATAAAACTAGGATATTACATCCTTGTACTTGGTGAGTAACTCTTTGGATTTTTTTCTCAATTTATATGCAAGCCTTCCCCACATTAACCTACTAGGGTTGATCTTGGGGTCCAAGATTCAATGCATTATAGTCTTTCCCATTTACCTTGGGGAATTTAGTCTTTTCTATAAGTTTATCTTGGTCAAACAATATTTGTAGTGAAACCATCCCTTTAGGTATCTTATTATCACTCAACTAGATGATCTTGCCATTGAATTCCATTTTAAGGGTATCCTCATTATATTCATTAATAATATGAGTTTCAAAATTTCCTAAGTTAGTCATGAATTCTAGGATCTATCGATCATCATTGAAAACTTGGTAGTGGTTCACATTATTTGGGGCTGAGTGGTAGGGTACTAGCTCAATAGTTAAGAGAATCTTGATTAGGCATAAGGTTGGCTACAATAGAAGTCAGCCCATCAACAACTTTGTTTTTGTCTCTAGGGACAAAAAGGATGTTGAATGCCTCAAAAAATTATATTAGGTCCCAAACTCTGAACTTATACCTTTTGAGGTATGATAGTTTGCATTGATACTTGATTCTTACTTGGTTGACTATAAGTTTAGAGTCCCCACAAACTAGTAGCTCTTTGAGTTTATTTTTAATATAAAATTACAACCCAAAAATGAGATCCTCTTATTTAGCTAGGCTATTGGTGCATGGGAATTTTAGTCTATAAGATGCATGATATTGCTTATTAGTAGGGTCTATTAAAATAATACCAACCCCAATATCCAAACCTACATTTAACACCTTAAACATAAATTTTTCACAAACCAAGTATAGTAAGAGTGTCTTCAGAACTAGCCACTTTTGTAGTCTCTAAGGTAAAGACTCCTAAGTTAGAATCAAGAAAGTTCACCCTTTCATTAAAAACATTGTACTTAGTTATCATGTGTTTCATATGTGGTTTCTTTCTACTCTTATCTAATTTTGGACACCTTTCCAAGGTAGTCATAGGTGTGAACAATTAGTAGACATATATCCATTTAGGACTTTGGTCCACTCTCTACTTAAAAGTAGTCCATGTGCATTAGGAATGTCTACTACTTGAATGTCAATAAATTATTGCACTCTGGGTTCACTGGCAAATTGCATGTGTACATTTAATAGTTCCCTAATGAATTTGACCCTTAACTTATCTAATTAGGTAACCACCCTATCAAATTTGATTGGAGTCAGTCCTAATTTCTCATAAATTCTTATAGGCATGATATTGGTTAAAGCTCTTGAATCTAAAAGGTAATTGTGGAGGTTTTTACCAAATATCTTGATTGTGACAAGGAATTGGGGGGATTTTGCCTTGGTTGCCTACATGGTTACATTTTCACTATAAATCTTAGGTGGCTTCCCAGGTTTCTTAGACAAAGACTCTAACAATAAGTCTCTTTCTTCAATAATTTGATTTAACTTGTGTAAGGTAATATTGGCCTTGATTTTATTCATGTCTTTAATAATGTTGTAGCTAGTCTAACTTGGTGAATCAATACTAGGCTTGGAAGAACTTTCTTTGGGTGGCTCAATGTTATTCCTTAAAGTAGTGTCAAGAGGGGTCCCATGGTTATTAGGAGGAGTTAAAGTGGTCAAAGGTTGCTTATATTCCCTATTCCTTAGAGGGTATGTATTTAATAATTGTTGGAATGCTTGAATCTCGTTAGGAATATTCTCAAGTTCATTATCTTTTTGAAAAAGGAATTGGAAGGTTTCTATCTTGTGGACTTGGTCTGAAGACTTAGATCCAGAAGAAATTATAGCACTATCCTTATTAGGGAACACTTCAAATGTATCTATTTCTTCCTAAAAATCTTCAAAGGCTTTGTATAATTTAATGCAATCAATCTCACCATGCTTGGCAGTAGCATGCACTCTATAGTAGTCAGGCAAATCAATGTTTATGAGATTAATGTCCATGGTTTTGTTACTAGAAGAGGGTTCATTAGTCTTATTTTTGTTTTAGAAGCTATCATTGTGAAACCTATTTCTTGGTCTATTAAAATTTTGGAAAGTAAAGTTACCTATAGAACTTTTACGAATATTACCAACTTGTTTTTGCAATTAAAGGAAATCAGTGCTGAGCTTTTGGACCATTTTCAATATAGATCCATTTTCACTCTTATGGGTCTTATAATTATGGACCTAATTATTTCTTGAATAAGGAGTTGGTATTAATGCCTTTTTATCATTAGTGTAAGATCCATTAGTAGTTCAGTGACTCAAGAATCCCATATTTTGATTAGGAGCAACATAACTAATGGGCAAAATGTTTATTGATTAAGAGCTGGGGTTTTTTTTTCATTATTTGGAAAAAGGCTTAGATCAATTACTTGTGGGTTAATATTTGGAATTGAGTAATTCATCTAGCCTTGTGGTTGTATTTGATCACTAATAACCACTGCCTCAAAATAGGTTTGGGTTAATGAAGCTATAATTGGGATCGATCTCTTTAGAAATATAGAATTCATATGATCTACCACATCCTTGTAGATATCTAGGGCTAGCACATCATTAGTTTTGTAAAGTTTCATAGTCCTACTATACATTTTTGGAATATGGCATTAAAAGATCTTATAGACTAGCATCTATTTTGATGGTTGTGAATTGATGATAAATGACACAAGGACTAATAATATTACCAAATTCATTAATGAAAATGGTGTTGAAATCATTCTAGGAGGTAATGCAGTCATCAGGAAAATTGAGTAACCATTCATGCTACATATTTTAAAGTAAAAATAAATAGTCTATACATTACATCCTCATATATGACATTTAATAACCTCAAATTAGCTTTAAAATAATTAACATGTTCCTCCATATTTATGACACTAGTAGGACTAAATATGGGAAAATATTTCTCAAAATTACATGGTAAATCATGGAATACTCCTTGTACATTAATGGGGGAACTCCCTAACCAAACCATACCTAGATAGGGTTTGAAAGCAAAGGTCCCTTGAATAGGAGAAGTGGGTAAAGACTTGGAAAGTCTTCATCTACCTTTATCATGCCTAGTTCTCTGATGACTTTATAACTCAATTAAAGGCTCTCTTATTTTTGAGCATGATTTGGTATGAATTCTAGGAAATTCTAGCTTGAAGATTTGAGATCATGTTTGAAATATGGTGTATCAAGTTGATCTTTACAAGAAAAAAGGAATAGATATGCACAGTAGGCTAATTATGAAAATATATACATAAAAAATTATAAAGGACATCAAATTTCCATAAAGGTAGCTTGAGGATGCATCCTACTATGTAAAGATAATTGATCTTTACAAGTTTGAGTTTGAGATGAACCATAATTTACAAGGGATCATCTAATATTTGATCAAAATAAGCCATTCTCATTTTAAATGCTACAGATCCTCAAATTTAAAGCTATATTTACCAAAATTAGCAATCATTTATCAAAGAACTATGAAATTTCTCTTATCAAAGCATAAAGATATGTCAAAAACCTCCAAGGCTACCAATATTTACACTTAGGATCAAAGATCTACTCAAAATGCATAAAGATGACACCAATTCTTGGCTAATTAACATCAAGGCCCTCCTTCTAGCACCAATGGAGTTTCTCCTATTGATTCTTCTAAATATACCATAAGTGTTTTGAATGTTCAAAAAACACTACTCATTTTGTAATTATAATAATTTAAGGAATGATTTGTAGGCATTTGGCAATTATGATGCCTTTGGTGAAATAGCAGAAGAGTAAAATAAATTATTCCACAAATTTATATTATTCAGTGGTTGGGAGCCACCTTGGTTCAGCCTTTTGATGGTTTCTTAGTCAAATATTGATGTTATACTGAACTAAATGGTTATTCATAGTAAAATTTAAGCTATAGTGAATATCTTTGTAAAAATGATAAAAGACGAGAGTGTAAGGAAGAAAGGAAACAAATGTGATTGCCAGTCTTTACCTCAAAAATTATGACAAAGTTTTAGTTTCTTAAACATATATTTAAACCAATTTATAATTTATAATAGCTAAAGGTCAATTTCCATTATAAACTAGGCCAATTTCTAAGGATAAATTGAAATTAAAAGTAAAAACCAAGTTTACTTTTAATATTTTATTTCTATATCTAAATAGCTAATGCACATCTTTGATATAGGACAAGTTAAAGTGAAGCAACTCATGATATTTCCAAATAACCTATAAAAGCATAGATTAATAACCCTATAAATGAATTAATTTAGTTTATGAATTAAAGAAACCTTTCAAATTTAAGATCCAAACAAACAATTGAGAGAAAAGCTACAACTATCAATACAACCAGATAGAAAATATTTGCATAATTCCTTTAGCTATATTAATTAGTGTGATTATACAATTTTTCTCAAAAATCTCTCCCTTTACAAAATGGTAACAGTACCTATTTATAGAAAACATAGGCAATGTACTGGTTAGTTTTCATGGTACATATGTTTACATTAAGGACAACTATCCTTATATGATAATTCTATTATACACATTACCTTCTATGTTGGACTGACCTAAAACTATATACACTAACAAAATAACATATAACTATACAATAAAATATTCCATTTTTACAAAATGTATGCAAAATATAATGTGTAGAATCTTTTATTAGGTTGGTGGTGGGCCTCTCAACTATCATTTTTATAGGATATACTTAGCATTAGTATGTTGTTCATTGATCATATAAAGATCTACTACAGGCTTCATCAAACATCTATTTTCTTGATCTACCAATTTATCAAATTCTTTGTCATTCCTCAGCATGGCTTCCTTGATGCTCTAGGCTTTTGGTATTCTCTCTCCTAAATTGAAGATGAGATCTATTACTCTATGGTTATCAATACTATATTGGCCATGGCTCTTCCCTTTTATCTCTTGGATGTTGGCAGTGGCTCTTTGCTTCAACTCTTCATCATCAATCAACCCCATAGAAGTGGGTTGTAAATGTTTTATCAACATTATTCCTAGGAGTTTTTCAATCCTACCGATCAAAGCTCCATCCTCCCTTATGAGCTCATTGACATCATTGTGCCATGTGTTCAATTCGTGTACCTTGTCAACAATAATGCTTAAGATGACACTTAAGTGTGCTAGAATAATAGTCCTAAAGTCTAGGATCTATCTCTTTACTTGTATATTGATGATTTTAGTTTTTTGGTTCTTTAAATCTTACCACTAGATTACTAAAGCCTTAGCTACTTGAGCTTGTTACATTAAGGCATCATCTCTGGGCTTCATAGCCTTCAAGGCCTCAAAATTTTCAAAAAAGGATTCAACAAGCATCTTTATCATTTCATCAAGAATAGAGAGGATGGATTGTGTCTCAAGGTTTTGCTTTTCCATCCTTAAGTTGGTAATTTGTTGTTTCAATCCCCTAATTCTATCCATTTCCTATGCTGACTAGGCTCCAACCAAGCTCTCCACATCCTCTTGATGGATGGGATGTTCTCCCATGGCTTGTTCTCCAACTAGAGTTAGGACTCTAAAAGGTTCTACCTTTTAAAAGGTGAACTCCTTACTACCCACCATAACTTTCCTTATGGTGATCTTATCTAATCATTTGGTATCTAGATTGAAGAAAATGGTGGTAGGCTCAGTTTGCTAGTTGGATTTTGGGATTTCCACTTTGGTTCCTTTGGATTCTCTAAGAGCATCTATTTCTTACCACCAACTCCTTTTACTTCAATTATTCATCTCTCTTTTTGATCCTTCATCATTTCCATAATCTAGGGCTAGAGGTCCTCATCAATGTTTATACTTTTAGTTAATGCCCATGAATGGGACATAGCAAGAATCTTTTGTAACTTCTCAATCAAGAATGACTAGACCATGGATGGGGAATTCATCACTAAATAAATTTATTTCTTTGGTTAGATGTAAAAAGGGGAGCCTTGGCCCCTTCAAACTGGTGGAAACAAGGGCCAACTCAGCCTTCCTCTTCCTTTGGATGGGTGTTGTGACTAAAGCTAGTTCATGCTCCTTCCCTTTCTCTTTCTTAGCCTCTTCCAATTATCTCAAGGCCTCTGTAAGTTTCCCTATTTGGGTAGAAGGGTCTTCCTCCATTTCTTCCTTATTTGACCCATAAATGTCTTCAATATCCTTGAAGACTTAGTCTACTTCTCATATGGCTCAAAATCCACATTGTATACATGTTCCACCATAGGTGGAGCTTATTGGGTAGGACATAAAGATGAAGATCCCTCTCTTGATATTTATTCCAATGGCTACTTACTAGGGTCTTGAGGAAGTGGTAGAACTATCTGAGGGGGTGCTTGTGATGGTGACACCTCTACTTGGGAAGATCCTTGAGGTTGTCTTGAATAAGAGGGCAACAAATGACATTTGAAAAATTTCTTCTATTGGCTTCTACTCATCTGTCAACCTATGCTCTATTTTGGAATTATACTCTCTAAATCTTGCCAACACCTCCTCAAAACCACTTACCCTAGTGTAAATGTGGTTAAAAACTCTAGGTTGATGCTTATATACCTGTTTAAACATCTTCTTGTCTTGAAAATGATTCTTTATTGTTTCTTTAGGGTCCCATGTTCTAAGTTCATCCATTTGGAAGATAAAGGCTCTTTTTTACATAGACATGATGTCTATTTGCTTCCAATCTTGTAGTGTGGTCCTACCAATTAAAATAGGGAAGGGATGGAGGATGCCCTTCTTTTATTTTCAAACCCCATCAATCCCATTGATGATCTAGAAGGTGATTTCTTGCTTAATAAGCTTGGGTGACACATAGATAGGGAGTCTAAAAGTTGAGGACATGGTTCCCTCAATCCTTATCATGGTGTAGTTTAGATAGTACCATACATCCCCCATCATCTCTAGATATCTCTTGATCAAGGGATGCATCCTAGGCATGGGATATCTAGTGATAGCCTCAACCAAAGAGGGATAGATGCCATCAAAAATGAATTATATGTGGTTTCTATATTTGAAGATATGGAGTTTGGATTAATGGTGATAAATTGAGGCTGTACTATTGGGAGACCAATTCTTGCTCTGGGGGAACTTGGTAAAGGCCAATAAGGCATCAATCATGTAAGACATCATGAAAAAATATTTGTTGGGTTTTTTTTTATGGTTGTGAATTGCCTACCAAGGTGGATACTTATCATTTCCCCAAAGGGAGGGGTGAGTTTTTTTTTAGTTAGGAAGTATACATATGAAACCCAGGTAGTGTTAACATAGGTAGTTATGGAAGCTCCAAAAATTATATTTATTAAGGTCATAATAACACTAATCCCTTCCCTAAATTGTTCAATTAGAATTCTACCTTGGAAGTCTCTAAAAATAAAGTTTCCTTGATTGAGCCAAGGTCTAAGGATGGTATCAAGGTCATTTTTGGTGGTCTAATCCTTAATTGTGGGAAAATACACATAGGACTAGGGGATATTATAGTAACCCTCAAAGGCCATAGGGGATATATAAAATACTTTCTTAGAGGTGTCATCCTTAACAATTCAGTCCTCATCTACTCTACAATCAATAAAAAGAAGAGAAAACACATCTATGTAATGAAGTACCTTTGGTTTGGAAACCATATGGTAGAGACCATCTAATTGGACTACTACCAAGTCCTTGTATTTGATGTTGATTAATTCAATTATACTCTCATTTTGTTTTAATGGTGAAGAAGAACTTGGACTAGTTTTTGCACCCATTATTCAATGTCTCAGTATCCAACTCTATATCCTTGAAAACTTTGCCCAAATGGTTTATGGAAAGGTAAAGTTTGACCTCTTCCCACCATTGTTTCCTTCTTATTTCCATGGATTCTAAACCCTTTGAAAATACTAGCACTAGATTGATAGAAACCTCTAGATTGTTATTTTGTATTTCAAATTAATTAGCAAGCTTAAATTGTAATTTGACCACTCATAGTTCCCCTTTTTATGGAAGTTTTAGGTATTTCAAGAGATTTAGTGGGAGAGGTGACTAGGATTAAGGCTCACTCATGTCTTAAGATCTAATTGAGACTTGCATTTATACCTTTGCATTTACAAGTGGACAAAATCCAAATTCTATCATCTTTTGCCTACATGGATCTTATGTGACATCCATTCGGTGTCCTTTCATGGACATTTTCATATTTTACCATGTGGGAAATAGTTGTTAGCCTTTGAATTCCTCTTTTTATTTCACACTATTGGACTAAAATCCATGACTTTAGCATGGACCATTGATTACAATCATGTGCCTTTTATCTTATTGGTCATTATGAACTTCTAGTCCCATAATTATGCCACCTAGCATATTATCATGTTTTTGATCCCATATCTCCAATATTGCTCCATGTGTCAAGCCCTTGGGCCTTCCAATTTTTGCTTGAATATCTCACACCATTAGATCTAATTAGTATGAGTAAGTAGAGGTCATTGGTTCCTGCAAGAAGTATGACACTTACATTAGTCTGAGGGTCCAATAAATACATAGGTTAAATAATTTATCTTAGGTTTATTTGAAAAATAAATATAAGACCCATTAAAAATCAAAATGTACCCCATTTTCTTAGGCAAAAATATTTGTTTATCTTAAATATGATGGTCTCACTCACATTATAGGTGTCCTCACAAAGGCCAAATGATGTGAGCACAAACATTAAATTTAAATTTGTGAAGTCTTTATGTTTGAATGTGAGAGTGTCACATGGCATCTTCACAAAGCTTCCCAAGGTCATGGATTAAATCTACTTCAATAGATTGAAAGAGCAATAGCCATTAGATTGATATTTGAGGCTTTACATGTGATTAACTTTGTTAAATATATGGGAACCTTGATGACACAATTAGGTGTAAGTGGTTGTTAGTTGGAGACTTTGTAGAGATTTGACCTTTTAAACCTTGGCTCACACCATCAAATCAAACCCTATGATGAAGTACAGATCATGAAATCTCCTTTAGTCATGCATCATTGGATCAAAATTCATGATCAAGCATGGGCAATTAGATCCTGCAAGATGCATAATGTTTGTGCTAGGACCATCAGTCAATAAGCTTAGACTAAGTTTTTATTGTAAGACCCCATTCATATTAATAAATATAAAGGGGTCTTAATATAAAAAATTAGGCTAACTTGTTTTAATAAAAAATAGGGTTTCAGCTTAGGAAGTCAGAATGGGGGCTTATCGAGGGATTCCATAGGGTGGTTAAGACAAAAAGAAGATATTTAAAATAATATTGAAGGACTTATTAATTTTACATTGAAGTTTAATAACATTAATAAATGAGACTAAGCCTTAATATAAAATTAAGCTTAGGTCTACAATATTATTTTGAATATTCCCATTAAATGATTCCATCTAAAATTTAAATTCAAATTTTGAGGGTTCCACACTTAGGGTTTTAAACTCAAGATTTCTCGAGAAGGGACCAAGGTTAAGATTTAGAAAACCACTACTAGCAAGACTCTAGTGAATCATTGCTTGGTAAAAACTAGTATTTTCCCTAAAACTTACATTGCTTACAAAACTAGGCAAAATGTTAGAATTAAGCATAGTAGGGTTTAAATGAAAAAGCCATATTATAAGAATGGATGATCTTCAAATTCTAATAAAACCCAAGAGCAAGGCAATATTAAAAATAAGGCCTCAAACATCTCAAGGGCCCCAATTTTTAGAATTAGGGGTATGTTGGCCCCAACAGTAGGTCAATAAGTTACAAAAATATGACATGGATATTAAAAACACTAAGTTAGTAATGGGGATGGGTTTGGATAAGCTTATGGATGAGACCAATTTTCAAGTTGTTGAGGTAAACACTATTGTTTTTAATGTTGATGATTAATTAAGTCAATTTAACATGTATCTATGATATAGAGATATTGTTTACTACTTGTAAAATTTGAGTTGTCCCCTTGACTTAGAAAAGAATCAAAGAACTCTTAATCTTGATTCCTAAAATTGCCTCTTGACTGAGAATGGACTAGCATGGAAGAATCTAGATGGAGTTCTAAGATGGATGTTAGAAAAATAGATAGCTGACCTGATTGAAGACTTCCATAGTAGAGTGTGTGGCGACCATTTTACACCTAAATTTATAGCTCATAAAATTTTGGAAGATAGTAATTAGTGGCCATCATTATTTAATCATGTTGCTCAGATAGTCATAAAATGTGAGAAATGTTAGCACTTTGCTGGGAGGATGAAATCTTTAGGTTATCTTCCCTTGTAGCCTATGATGGTTGAAGTCCCATTTAGATAATGGGGATTGAAGTTCACTAGAGAAATTGTTGATTTGTCAAGCACTAGACATAGATGGATACTAATTGATACTAACTACTTCAAAAAATGGGTTGAAGCTATCCCTACTAAAAAAAAAGACACACCAGGTAGTTATGGATTTTTTGTTGAATTAAATTATTTGTAGATTTGGTGTGCCTATCAAAGTCATTGCTAATAATGCCATTATATTCAAAGATAAACCTTTAATGTCATTATGCAAATAATATGGAATTAAATTGACCTATGCTTCTAATTACAATACTCAAAGGAATGGGCAAACAAAATCAAGTAACAAGAACTTGCTCAAGATCAACATACGAACATTGGAAGCAAATAAGAACTAGGGTGAATAGCTAAAGTTTGCTTTGAGGGATGACAAGATCACACCTTAGAAAGCTATTGGAAAAATACCTTTTGAGCTTTTTTATGGATCTTAATCAATTTTGCATACGAATTTTTAGTTTCCAAATTATCAACTCATGAAACAAGTAGAAGATGATGAGTAAATCAACCACTATGAAAGTAGGATGTACCAGATTATTGAGCTTGATGAAATTTGAAGACAAGATCATGAAAGACACCTTAAGTTTAAAGAGAAGCTAAATAATATATTTCATAAGAAGGTCACTCTATGAACCTTCTAAGTAAGTGATCTGGTTCTAATTTAGGATAACAAACATAAAGAGAAAGGAAAGCATGGAAAATTTGATGCCTTATAGATGGGTCCTTATTCCATTGACTATCAGATTGGGGAGCATAATTTATTCTTGAAAGATTTAGATGGTGAATTAATAGAGCTATCAATTAATGTTAGACATCTAAAATACTTCCTTAATTAAGTACTTAACATGTGTATCATACTATATAGTATATAGTTTTATATTTTTATCATTTCCTCACTTTATTGCCCCTCTACTTTGGGCCTTATTTGTATAGTTTTGTTTTGTGTTTATATTATGTATTCATTTCCAGATCCTCCCAATATATTTTTGTTAATTTTTCCATGTTTTTTTGAGCTTTCATAAATTTTTATTGAAAATTGTTAAGTCTTTACTCTATGACCCAATAGATTGGCACCTAGTCTTACATTTTGGGGTTATTTTCACACCTATAGGGGTATGCATCCTTAAGAGAGAGCTAGTGTTAGTACCCAAAATTGTACTAAATAAATTGGGCTCTTTTCAAACAAAAATTCCCAAGTCTTTACCCCAACTTCTATCTCTAAGTGCTCCTTTAAAAGGTCAAGTTTATGTGAAAATTTGCTAAGTCCTAATTTAGTATTTGCTTGGTGAATGTGTCTTTCCCTTAGACATTTTTGGTATTTTTGTGCAAACACAATATATAAAAAAATAGGTCTTTGGATTTTTGTCTCAAACAAAAAGTCCAAGAATTATTTTTGTCCAACATTTTGTCCCCTACAAAAAGTCTGAAGGAATTCAATGTCTTGGCCAAGTTCAATTTGCATTGAGCTCAATGTTTTACAAAAAATGTAAAAGGTAATTTATCTTAGACATTTTGTCCATGGAAAAATGTATGAAGGGCACTTGCCCTTCAGGCATTTTTCCCATGCAAAAAGACTAGAAGAAATGCATAGTCTTATTTTGTTTCAGCTAAAACATTTGTGAAAAAAAATTGAAGGGCACCTACCCTTCAACAAAAGTACATAGGTTAACTTTATTTAGTAAAAGAGATAAGTCTAATTCATTCAGGAAAAGTGTAAGGTCCAATTATTTTAGATTTTTTTTATCATAGAAAAAATTCCAAAGGGCACTTGCCCTTCGGGCACTTGCCCTTCGGGCATTTTTCTTATGGTAAAAAATCTTGAAAGAAAAGTCCAAATTCCTTTGGAAAAAATGTAAAGTCCTTATTTGTTATGAACATTTTAACCATGATAAAAATATTAAAGGGTACTTGCAATTTGAGCATTTTGCCTACACAAAAACCCTGACAAAAGTCATTTCTTTAACAAAAGTGTAAGCTCAATTTTTTTGGAGAAAATACCAAGTTAAATTTCTATGATGAACTTGTTTTAGACAAAATGTCTAAAATAATTGTTACAATGATGACAAAATGCCAAAGATTAAAGTTTTGTGGGAAAAGTGTAAAGGTTAATTTCTTTAGTGAAATTATGTTAGAAATAATGTCCAAAATAATTCTCTACATAAAAAAAGGGATTGAGAGAAGAAGTGCCAAAAATAAAATCCCACAATAATTATTGTGGGATAATTATGCTAAAGATAGAGAAGTTGAAGATAAAAGGCCTAAGAAAATTCTTTTGAAGACCAAAGTGCCGATGAAAGCAAGAATGCTGAAGACAAAAGATCTAATAAACAAAGTCTTGATGAAATTTATGAATTTACATAGGTGACAGGATCATAGATGTCATTGAGAGGTGTGCAAGCATAAATTTTAGGCCCCATAAAGTAGCCATTTGAGTTCAAATAAAGGCAAATCTATGGTGCACACTACTGCAGAGTAGGATGATGAGATGGTGTGTGGTCAAAGATAAATAGTCAAAGAAACCTAGGATGAGTGAGACAGTGATAAGTTTCATCATTGTGGAACCCTATTAGAAATTAGATAGAGTATGAGAAAAGGAATAATCCTTGTAGATAAAAGATCAATAGTCCACATCAATCCATATACATAAATTGATGATGCAAGTGAGAGCTGAATCGATAAAGGGCTCAAAAATTGTAAGAAAGTGACACATGTCTAATAAGAAATAAAGGTCACATTTTAAGATAAGGAAAAAAATGATATGGTGAATGCCACATGGGCATGCACATCATATTAAAAGTTCCTATGTAGAGCAGTTCATGGAGATTTCACTAGTGATAAGTAGATTGATTAGGCAAGTTTCAAATGAACCATGGGAGTTCCATAGGAAGTTTAAAGGCACTTTTGTATCCGCAAGGCATAAGTTGATTGGGCAACCATAGGTCCCTTATCTAGAGGCTCATAATGTAGTCCCCAGGGATGTTATGAATAGTGTAGAGGTTGAATGTTTATGATGTCACTAGATTTCTATGGTAAGGAGTTAAAGGAACTTTTTCTGAAGTATAAAATTAGGTCAAAGAGTGGGTTTTTAGATATGTCAAATATTGGTTCCAAAATGTGACCTTGATGATTGGACAATGTATAAATCCCATTTGTGACTGTATAAAAAATATATTACATGCTTGTATCATGTATAGTATATAAAGGGGATTATGTTCATATAATTAATAACCTTTTTATAGATCTTGGGTAAAGCCTATATGATGGGGGATTTTTAAAAAGATGACAAGTATGTGTTTAGTACATTATAATCCAATGTGGCCTTATTAACCCCTCATGTGCTCATTCAAAGACCTCACTAAGAAACTTCCCAGGGGGATTATAATTGTCAGTTGTAATTTGGCAATTTGTAGATGTACAAATGGGACAAAAAATTCCCCAATAGATCAATGGTTGGAATAATGTGTTTATGCATTAAAAATAAAATTTGCACAAAAGGATAGATTTATTAAAAAATACAAATTTACTAAAATTAAATAGGTGTAAGAGGGCAAAATATGTGAAAAAGTATATTAGAGCCAAAGGGGTAAAAATGTTATTTTAACCTAATTTTGTCTTTTTTCATGTACTTTATTAATCCAAGCTCTTCCATGGGAAAGATATTACAAGTTTGTGAGATCAATATGGACCATTCCTAGGAGGATATTCAAGTATCCAAGAATCAAGAATATTTTATAGTAGTCATTATAAGAGTAGGTTATTCCATGGCATGCATAAAGGAAAGGCAATTGTCTAGAAGATTAAAAATTTACCATCAATTAATAGAAAATCATCTCTAGGTAGTTGCACATAATAACAAAATTTATTTGGATCCTCAAATGAATATCCTCCTTCCGGCTCATGTGAAAAGTGTTTTCAACCAAAAGATCAAATGGTATGCTCAAAATCCTCATTATTCTTTATAGAGGAAGTTAGAACAATGATTTTTCTTGCTAATGGATGAAGATCTCTAGTGTGGAAAAGGGCATATTCTAGCTAGAAGGATCTTGGTAAACCTAAAATTTTGTTTTAAAATTTTGAAAGTTACAACCCATAGTTCCAGATTTAAAAATGTATAAATAAGGGTTTTGTCCTCTATTCTAAGGTTTTTATTGGTCATTATTTTAGTTATTCATCTTCTCTAAGAGGAGATTTTACTAGAGTTTTTTTGGGATCAATTATTGTGTGTAGATGTTATCTCTCCTTCTAAGGTGGTTAAAATTGTACAAACATTATCAAGATTTGAGACAATGTTTATATGTATCCCTTATCAAAAGAGCAAACTCGCCATGTTTATCCCTTTGGAATCATTTTGAACAATTTATATGTGTAAAGTCCTTTTCAAGATTAATGAAAATGTTTGTGGTTCTTTGATCTTTCTTGTTGATGAAGTGATCTAATATGTCTTAAAAGTCCTATTGCTTGGATATTTGGATTTATGTTCACTATTGGTTATCATCTTGAGCATAGATCTATGTTATAAATATCTTTCTATAATTTAACTTTGTAAATATGTTATTGAATGACATTTTAGGGCACTTTAGGTCTACAAATTTGACAAGATAAAGTTCTTGAAAGTTTAGTTGTAGTGTATGTTGTAGGTTTTCAAGGACCATTTGGTATTTCTCAGTAGCTCATATTTGAGTCTTTTCTACATCTTTTACTAAGGATAATGTCCTGAACATTGTAAGATTTCATGTTATTTGGAAGCCACAAACATGCCACCCTCCATATTATAATTATATAACTTATCCTACCTTATCCTACCCTATAAATATTAAAACCTATTTCATACTATAAGTGTTATTTTCCTTGTAAATACATAAGATCCTACATATTTGAAATGTGTTTTCTATTTGTGTTTTCAAATCCTAACATTGCAGTCTTTTATTTAACCCCTATAGTTGAAAATTATTCAGAGTGAATGTTGCAGTCATAATTTCACCTATCTTTAGTAGCTTGTGTATGACTTAGAGCATTTGTGCTTTTCTTGTGACAACATTTCATAGGTGAAGTGTGAAAACTTGGTTATGCACTGGTCAAATATGTTCCTTTTGAAAAAAATCCACATGAAGGTTGAATTGCAAAATCTCTCCATGTGAGAAAGCTACCCCATAGGTCCTCTCACCTTGGTTCATGTAGAGCCAAAAATAGCAGGGATATGACCATACCATTTATAGGTGCCTCTCAATCATTTTATATATTTAATCTAATCTTAAAGTCAAACCCTTCCCCATCTGTAATGACATACTAACAAGTTTTTCATCTTAGTTTATTATTTTCTTGAAGTGTGCAACGTTAAGTGTATGAGGTGTATAATTGGGAAGCAACAAACGATATATGCCACTATAGGCCACTTACTGGATATCAACAAAAAAATTAGTTAAATGGGCCTTGGGGTCTCCTTTACCCTTATACTTATCAGATTTTAATGGTTCATACCCTAGAGGAAATGGTATTTGCAAATACTCCACATTGAATTGGTAGGAACACACATCATCCAACGTAAAATTCTTGGTCTATTTCCCATCTTGGATGGTGGTAATTACATCCTTTATTTATTGTAGTTATTTTACTAAGAAAATTGAGGGAAAATTAGCTTGAGGTAGAGGCTAGATCATCAAAAGTGGATTTCTTTGACCAGGGTATAATGGAGGCATCATTTGTTCTGGAATGTTGGTTTAGTTGGGAAATTGACCAGGAATATGCATACATGGGTTAGGATGCAATTATTGGAATTGCATGCATTGTGGTATGATATTCTAGTTTAGTTTCAATTTGTAGGCATGGTTTTATGGAAATTATCACTGAGATGGAAGGATATGGATAGGGATGAAGTACTATGCATATTGAGGTTGACTGGGGGGTTTTCTAACTAGTCAAATCTTATTGATTAATGGGAACTTGTGAACTAAGGCCCTTTGATTGAGTTTATGGCAAACTTAGAACACAAGGTAATTTTTGTCTAATTATCACTTGTGAAATGGTATAACCTCTTGGTTGAGTGAAACCCCATTATCAAGTAGATGCTTATAGAGTGTTCAACATGTGTCATTGATCAATAGTAATACGTTGTTGATAAAAAATATTTTGTGATTGTGATGGGTCTATGACTGAAGAGGGATGTTTGTCACTACCTAGTGGGGTGGGACATTTGTTTCCCCATATTGAGGTGGAAAAATGTTTGATCTTTATTTCATTGGTATATTATACTATGCCTATGGTTGTGTAATTTTATTCATCACCTATTATGGTGGAGTAAAATTCATCACATTTTTTTCAAGAATGACACTAGTTATTGATTGACTAATTAATCCTTGTGGTTGTGTGCTCGAACAAGTATGTGGTTGGGGATTAGAGGTTTTTTTTAGTTGAGAGGTATAATTTCCTATCCCCTATATTTTTAAACCACTCATGGTGTTAGCTAAAGGCACATTTTATTATGGACTAGCTATTTGTGCCATTAGACCACTTTGGCCTAGATGATGACACTTACATGTTATCCACTATGTTTGTCTCATTATCTTATGTAGAAGAAAAATATACTTATTTAATAGTAGGGGAATTAGACATGTCTCCAACTAAATTGATTTACATGAATGGTTCAATATCATAATTATTGGCCTATCAATTTGATTAAGACTCCTATTGAAGGAGCTAACTTGATAAGAGGAGAAATTGACATGGTCATGTTATTGAAATTATGTGTTAAGTTTAAATAGGTCTGGTATACTATTTGCATATATATTAAATGGTCCTCCATGAGGCATTTTTTTATGACAATCATAAGTGAGTCTTGATATGACATTAGCACTAGAGATTGAGGATCTCTAGAAAAGGCATGTTCGATTATTTGATTGTAAGGTATGTTATAAGGCACTCTAACTAGACTTGGAAAATTTTTGTGGGGAAATTTCACTAGAAACTTAGCCCCCACATCTATGGATATGATTAAGGCTTCATCTTTATTTGAAATCAAGTTATGATATAAAAAAAATAACGGTCATAGTATGATGGCATTGTAATGTATTATGGTTCTTATTGAACTTGGTCTATAATTGATGGTATGCTAGCTAAGTACTACATCATTTGTTCTTGGTCCTACTTTGAGCATGGAGGTGTGTTAACCAAATAGTAAGCTAAAGGATCTAGGATTTGTTCCCTTGATTGAGTTTTATAAGGTGGATAAGGATCCATCTCACAAACTATGTCATCACCATAAAGATCTTGAACAATGTCTTCTTACACAACCACATTACCATATCCTATATCGTACATGATGCCACTATAATTATAGTGAGACATGTTCAAATCAATGATAAATTCTCCATGAAATAAGGGTATAGATTTATATAAACTCTAAAAAATAATGTTTAAAAAGATAAATGGTTTGAGCTTGGTCTAATTGAGTCAAGGGATGGAATTGTATCTCCAAAACATTTTATGCTAAAACTTGGTAAAAATAATCTAATATCAAATGCATAACTTTAAATGTATCATGCAAAAAGGTAAATTGGATGACCTTAAACTAGAATTCCAAACTCTATATTCAAAGTGTTCCAAACAAGTCTAATCTAGAAAAATAAAAGTAGCTAGTTATTTTTTCCAAATGTGGCATTAAAAGCTAGGCTCAAAATAGGCATGCATTAGGACTTTTGGCAAAACAAGCATAAAAGATAGAATTTAAACAAAGGGGTATGATTTAATCTAAAAAATCTAAAACACTTCAACTTGGACATGACATTTGACTTTAGATATGAACTTGGTCAATTGGTATATGGCATAAAACAAAACTCATGAGGAAGATAGACTATTTTCCCAAATAAAGGCACAAATAAATAATTTTTCAATTGAGTAAATAATTAACCTAAGTTACACAACCCAAAAGATAAATATTGATGTCTAAGCCCAAAGTACATAAGGAATAAATATAAACCAATCAATGTTTGAATTTGAACTTGGCAAGGTTAATTACAAACTCAACTTAGGAAACTAGATGTCTTTAAACAAATAACAAGCTAGAGAAAAATGAATGGCATAATGGCACGTTGAAAAATATTTGGTACCTTACATAGACTAAAGGGTAAAACACTATATGCAAATGTCCCTAAAGGACATGTAAATATTATTTTATCTTGGTCTTCATGAATTACCCTTATTTGATTTATCAACTGGACCCATCCAATAATGAAAATAATTTCATCCCAACTAAGTTATCTAAGACTTGGTCAATCAAAGGTAGACGAATGTAGTCTTTCATGGTAGCTATGTTGATCTCCTTATAATCTATAAATATTCAATAGTTTACATGTGTTTTTGGTACTATTTCAATTGGTAAGACCCATTGACTATCTGCTATGGGATAGATGAATCATACCTATAATAATGTTTCTATTTATATTTTGATCATATTTCTTAGTGTTGGTTTAATACTTATTTAAGGTTATCTTATTGATTTGATGTTTTCCATATAAATGTGATGAGTACATACCTTTAGTTTAATTCATTTCATGTAAATATAATCCCAAGAAAAATATATTGTATGGGTTTTCATAATGTCAAAGACTTTAGTTTTGCATTAATTATCTATCTAATTATTTATATTTAACAATTTTACCGATTGGACTTCTAGTTGTTTTTTCCTTGAATATATTAAACTAACTTTCCTATATTAGATTATGAGAGATTTAAAGTGGAAAGGATGAGTCTATAACATGTATAAAGTAGTTGTCTTTAAGAAATGATTCTCCTTTTGCAATCACACCTATTAAAGGACAATCAAAAGCTAAAATAAAAATTTCTTGATTATTTTGCACCCAATTAAAAATTATCTATTAGAGAGGTTTGTGATCATAGTTTTTTTAATATTTATATCCCTCAAAGTTGTTTTGGTAACCCTCTAAATATGGTTTGTAAACTTTCAGATCTAGATTAGGCATCTTTAAATCTAGACTGGGCATCTTCAAAGCTAAATCGACTTCTTCAATACAACTTGTTAACTCCTCTAACACATTCACATTATTTTTTTACTACTACCATGACCAAAGAGGAAATATATATTTTTTAATCCAGCTCATCTACCCATAAGTGATATGAAAAATCTAGTGATGGTTCTACAAGTGGATACAAATAAATTTTATTTGATTTTAATCCATTGGAAATGGTCATATCTCTAGATCTACAATCTATGAGTGTTGAAACTATGGCCAACCATGGTCTCCCTAATATTAATGGATAACCTAATTTTTGAATATTTTATTGAATTATCATGAAATCCATGGGGTATTCCAAGGATCCTATTATTATTGGACATCCTCTATAACTCCCTCTGGTTTGGAAATGGATTGATCATCCATTTGTAAGACTTTAGTAGTTCATTATACTATAGTTATGGAGATATATTTCAATGTTATAATGTAATAACATTGATATTATCTCCTTTCTCCATTAAAACATTAGTTATTTCCTTATTTCCTATATTTGTAGTGATAAATGGACTCATAAGGTCTCCATATTTTGGTAGAAATAATTTTCTTGCTAAGAAGTCAACAAGTTTTCCATCTATGTGTATGGTCTTGGGGTATTAACTTCTCATCCTTGGGGTTTTAATGAAAAAAATTGATGATTTTATTGAGTTCTATAATGTCTCATATTGATTTTAGAAGTGTTATCCTAATACTCAACATCATTAGTTCTTGGACTAAGTCAAATTCACTTTTATTAATTATTTCCTTAAGTCTCTTAGGAAAAATAATTGGAGTAGTTGGAGTATTTTCTTGAGTTTTTTTTTAATACTTAACATCTTATTTTTATCTGATTGGCTTAGTAAGAGGTTTCAAAAATTTTCATTTTCAATCATAATTTATGTAATGATAATTAGATGACTCCTCAATGTATTGCTTGAACATAATTAAGCATTACTACATTCAATGGAATTAACTCTCATAATTACTTATCATTTAGTACCATAAATAGGGTTTTCCTATCTATTATTTATTTATTTTATTGGTTGTGTAGGAAATTAGTATTGAGATACTTACTCATTTTGTGGAGGCTGAGTAAGTAGGAGGCATCAACACTTGTTAAAGTGGAAACCTCCTTTGCTAATTGAATATTTGAGGTATCCATTTGTAATTTTTTTGTAGAATACATGGTTATTGGATTTGCTATAAAATACATGGATATGGTGATGTCCACTCTTATATAAGAAAAGTTTGTGGTCCCCATGTTTTTGGAGGTGTTGGTCTAGCCCATGGCATCATCTATGGATTAGGAGTTATGGAAATAAAGTGATTTGGATTTTGGTTATAGAAAAAATTATTCCCTTGTCTTTATATATAATTGAGATCTTTCATTGAATGGGTATATTATTTTAATTGATTATTAAAGATAGGTAAGAGGATATTTTTTTATCATGGTCATTTGTATCATAAATTACACACATATATATTTTATCTAGAGGGAAATCTCAAAGTACATATTTCAACCTACATTTTGGGAAATACATAGCCAATGGTTTAGTAGTGGTGTTAGATTTTGATTGGAAACCATATAATGTGGATTTAAATTGAAACTAAATGAAATTTTTAATATTTTATTCTTCTATGAGTTTTCCTACATCATTGTTCCCTCTTGTTATTTTCAACTTCCTAATACTAGCTCTTATTCTTGATTAATTTATGCATAGTTCACCAATATCATTAAGACATAAATTATTTATGTTTCATTTATACCATTAGGTTCAAAGATTCTCTATCATGGTCATACAATCATTTTAATAAAATCATTTTACTCAAATCTTATTTTAAATCATATCCACATCTTCTATGTCCAAAGACAAACTGGTCAAGATAGTCTTCCGTATTCTCATCTTCTTTTTATTTTATATGTAATAATTCTTATTTTCTATCTCTTACTCTAAAATAGTTCTAATATTATTCCAATAATAAATTTTCCATCTCATCCCAAATATGAATAAAATTTTATTGTAAACCCATAAATCATCTCATAGACAAATCCTTGAGTGTAGAATGGAGTAAATTCATTTTCTGAATATCAGTTTTATAATCATAAGTATGACACAAGAATTAAAATTAAAATAGAAATAGTTCAATATACTATATGGAAAATCCCTTAAAATTATTCATTATGAATGGGGATATGTTCTTCATTGTATCATTTTCATCTTGATCTAGGACAATAGGATGGGTAAAATTTATCGTTGGTGGTTGAGATCTACCTCCTACAACCCCATTTGGTGGATTATTTCATATATTTTATCCCATATTTTCCTAATATATGTTGTAGAGAGTTATTATAGGATGTGTTAAATCATCATAAGTTGTTGGAAGGATACTTGATTATGATTCAAAAATTTGGTTTAAAATATTATTTATAGCCTTAATTTATTTGTTTTAAAGGATGCACCTACCTCTAGAGAGTGTTCCCAAAGTTTGGGTGAGGTTTAAATGGTTCCTCCTCAACAATCTAAAATTATTTTCCTAAAATTTATTCTATTAAACTTTATTCTTGTGATCTACTAGTGCTTGTGATTTTTTGAGAGTTCTTAGAAATTTATCTTCCCTTTGAATATCTAAGTTTATTCATAAATTTATTGAGTCTTGGGAAGTATCTATTATTCAACACTCAATTTATGATTTTATACCTTAATACCACCTATAAAATACCTGATGATGTCCCCCAATAAGATAAGGATCATTGTGTCCTCTTCATTTAATCAACTAAGTCAATTTGATGTCATATGAAACTAGTGTTGATGTCTAATAGTAATTAGCAGTAAGGTAGTGATTAAAATTTTTTTGGGGGGAGTTGTAGATCATTTACTCCTATAGATATAATATTCTTTATTTTATTAAAAATTAGTATATTACTTGTAAAATTGAATACTCTTTGCTAAATTGGAATGCTTCAAAGGGAAACACACATAATGTAATGGAAACATGTTTATTTTAATATAAATTAAACTTGAAAGAAACACACAATTAGTATAAGTTGTATAAATTAGAATTAATTTTAAAAGAAAAAATATGAAAATTTAAAGAACTAAAATTAAAATAAACATGCATTAAACACACACACAGAAATACCTATAGGTTTGAATTTATCACACAATAATTTTCATAAAGTAACAAAAGATAAAAACACACAATAACATAAACATATAAATACCACAAATGATCATGTTTCCTTGGTTAAGTGAGACCTTTATCTCCCTTATAATAGGATTGGATCACACTATACTTCTATAAATATTATTAAATTAGTTCTTCATTAATTCTATAAATGCTTACAATGTTGGATAAAACTTAAATTTATTTTTCAATCATTTACTTTCCATGTACTCTTGTTCTATTCTCTCATTTATATCAAAAAGAAAACATTTTTTATATGTGATAAAATTTTTACAACATCTAATCAAAATAGAGGAACCTCCTAATAAAACCATAAATAACTAGGACCTTGTTTATTGAAAATAGAGAAATAACAACATCATTTTCATAGTTCAAGAGGAAAATCAATGGAAGAGTGTTGGCATTAGTTTTCATGTGCTATATTTTTCTATTGTTGGTTAAAACTTATTATTATAGTTAAAACCATTTATATTATATAAATAGGCCCCATTATAGTGCTTACAATTAATTTTAGAAAAAACACTATTAATACTTATGGCTATAAATAGACCTACTACTTTCATAAAATTTATACATCACTTCTAGAAATGTTCTAAAAATATATTAGGATGATTTTGTTCAAGTGGATATGGTTTTCACCATGATGCAAAATCTTGAAAATATCATTTTTTGAGCTCTTGTAAGCCTTTAATACAAATCTAAGTATCTTCAAAGCTAGTCTAGGATTTTCAAAATCCATACTAGTGATCTTCAGTGTTAGACTAATAGAATCTAGATATAACCCAATGATCTTAGAGATATAATGGATATCATCAAAAATAGACTAAACTAATCTTCTGAAGTCCTTTTTTTTCAAAACATATTATTTGCCTCCATTACATTTGGAAGACTTGTATATAGAAAATTGGTGGAGTTTCTTGAAAAAAGTTAGAACAAAGTGGTGTATACTAACAACATTAACTTGCACATAATAATCAAGGAAAATTAATCATTTTATGCTTTTAATTAGTAATGGGTTATAGAATGCACATCTAAATTCACACATAAGGAATGATATTTAGGGGGGTTATTAGGTTTTTACTTGGATATAATGAGCCATTTTATGGGCTAATCATTTCCCCTACACTTTACCTTTTGAAAGTCCTCTTACAATTTACAATATCTCTTAGTTTATTTTTGAGTTCATAAGTGTCATAGTAGGTATCCCAATGAAATTATGTTATGCTAATGTAACCTTTGTATGATCTAATCTAGGTATTATGCCTTTAAAACTATTATTTTTACTATGTTATTTTATGTTTCCATGATAACATAGGATTGAGAATCAATGGTGGCATATATCACATAATTTATTTCCCATATGATTTCTTGAATTATATCAATGCTATGATAGCTTTAGGTCTCTTGAGACACCATCTATGATTGTTGTGAGAAATGGCCTTCCTTATTTTCAAATTAATACTCAATTTATCCCACCTCTAATCATAAATAATAAGGGTGGCATTAGAAATATGTTGAGCACACTCAAAATGAGATATGCATTTCCTCAAGATGTTTGGATGTTGTTCCCTAATCTTTGGGATATATAAAAGACTTTGGAAAGCCAAGACAAAATTATCTATGTTAGGTAATTTAAGCCTTATATATCCCAACAATTTTTATTTGTATAGATATTTTTTCTTGTCTCTTACTCTGAAAAATCTAATTATTTAAGGTGGAAGTGAAATATTTAGTATAGTATTCTTCTACAAGTAGGATAATTATGAAGGAGGACATGTGTCTTAGGATATTTACACAAAGAATCTCAACAAAATATTTTTTTAACTCAAGGGTACTAATGTGAATTTTATTATTTATTTTTTATTTCCTCTCCTTTTTAAGGTCCCTTTTCAAATTCATATTATCTACCTTAATCCCCTTCATATTTTGACAAATTTCTTACCAAGTGTTCATGATGTCATCATAAGATAAAAGTCTTTTCACACCATAGTCCACTTATTATTTAGGTACCACAATTTTCTCTTTTAATGAATCTATTTCATTATATTTATTACAAAACTAAATTTAAGTTTCTTTTAACTCCTTATATAAAGATCAGATAGCTTCTTCCTTATAATGTTTTCTTGAGGAAGCTATTTCCACTTGTTGTTTTATGGTTACTTTTTCCCTTGACAAAATCATGGCTTGTTGTCATGGTTGAAAGGTTGATCTTCTTACTCTACAACTAGATATTTTAAATTTATAATGGTGTCTTAGATGAAGAGGATGGAATGGGATATTCTACATCTTCCTCTACTAAAAATAATTTTGACATGGTTGCCAATTGATCAATACCAATTGAGGGTTCTTCCACAACCTCTCATTCTACAAGTTCTTCTAATGTCTTTAGATCTATAACAAGCTATCCTTAGTTGAGAATACCAAGAGTATCAATAGAAATTATATTTATGTCATCCTCTTTAGGTTGGATGATTCTAATTTTTCTCCTAGGTAGGGTTTATACTCTTAAATTTTCTATTAGATTCATCCTTCGTGCACTTATTATTAAAAACCTAGGTCAAGATGTAGGTTATTTTATTGTCTCCAGATATCCAATAGATTATACTTGGTTGATAATACTAAGATTATTTGCATCAATTTTATATACATCATCTTATTTAGGTATGTGAGTCTTATCTTTGTCATGGGTAGGGTTTTTAATCTTAACTTCTCTATTAGAGTCTTTCTTCTTGTACTTCTCCTTAAAACCTTGGGTTGAGATGCCTCTAGAGCTTATTACTATTCATCATAGATTTCCATGATGGGTATTTAGTTACAAATAGGTTCTATAATGTCTTCATAGCTCACCCTATATGTTCTTGTGTTTAATTTCCTCTTCTTCACTAGTTCTAGAGATAACTCATCACTATTAGATTCCTCTTTTGGGCCAAATGTGGGTATGAGAGAGGATTAAAAAGGTACGTGTTTTACATTAGTTTTATTTTTCAAATTTTTCTATGGAAATTCTTCCCAATTAACTACTCTATATTTTTTTATTTAAGAAGTGGTGTTGGCATATGAGTTGAATCAGCCCATGATATCTAATGGAGGATACACCTTGTACATGCTTTCTTTTCATAACTTGAATGTCTCTATAGATAAAATATATTAAATTTACCTTACATACAATTTTTTTTAGTCCTTCCTTTATATGGTTTACAATTTTCATAGCATCCTCTCTAATAGAACCATATTGTCCATCATAAGTAATGAATTTTATGACCCAAAATGTAATAGTACTCTATGGTTATAGAAAGCTTTCTCTATTGATTATTTTGGTTATCTCCAGAGGGATAAAATTTATTTCAAGCACAAGTTCTCCTTTATGTAGGATATAAATTAGGTCTTTGAATGTAGATTTACCTGAGATACTCATCCCTATTTTTGGAATCCCTGAGAGCTGACTGATTATAGTGTTGTTAATAGGAATCTTGATAAATTTAACCTTAGTATATTATCCATAAAGATTTATGATAAAATACTTTACTAAATTATCATCGTATCCTTATTATTTATTAAGAAACTCTAGATACCTAGATTCTTCAAAAATCATAGCTATCACCTTATGTTCTAACCTCAGTTTTTTGGATCTAGGTTCTAGTTTCTTCTTCTAGCCCATTCTATGATTTTTTCAAAGAGATTTGGTGTTAAGAGTAACCTTTGGTAAGAAATTGG